>JACYFF010003369.1:92843493-92935816 GCA_017589665.1 Selenicereus undatus | reverse complement strand
CGCGTCGAATCTCTGAGTTCCTTGAGTTGCGGATGCTCATTTGGGTATGCACTTGTTTCCAATATATACTTTAAAAAATAGGAAATAAAGATCATAACAAAATTAAATGAACGTCAATCCTTTACAATTAATTGCAACACTATACGAATCAAGATATAAGAAGTTGAGCTTGGTCTTATGAAAACAAGCTTAGATGAGATTATTCCCAAAAACAAACGCAACTAAAGTTAATATGTGAAGGATAAGAGTGAAACTTTACATAAGTACTGATGAAAACAAACTCAGAGGTTCTTTCCAAAAGCAAACACATGTTCTTTTCGACTCATCATAATTAGTTATCCTCAAAATTCATCAACTTTTAACATCATTCAGCACGATTCAGCAACATTAAGTACTTATTGAAAATACCTTGATATATTTTCTTCAACCATTCAGAATATTTTAATATTTTCAACATTATTCAGCATGTTTCATAAATAAACACTAATAAATATTTCTCATAAGTCGAAAAGATCATACCCTATATATACTAATTCAGAATATCCAAAGACCCTAATTGAAATTAGAGAGGGAGGATTTTGTAAAATGAACCTGTAGAAGTTGTGGGCTACTAAGGGTGTTCTGCTTTGTGGAGTTTGGCTGCTGCTCCACCTGCATAGTTTTGCACGTAATTATGCTTCTTCGAAATGCTTTTTATCAACTTTGAGTAGTTGACAAAAACTTTTAGCATAAAAAGGGGAAAACTTGGAGAAGTTCAATGGATTGATTGTTATTGGATCATTATTGTTCAGATATCATTTTTTTCAAAAATAAGTCCTTTATTAATTGTAAGGTTTGAATTATTTCTTACATATTTACTACAAAACAAAAGGGAACTCTCACATGAAATGACATCAACCCTTGAAAGATAATCCTCAAACTCAAAGCATCCATCACAAGAGCATAAGCTCCCAAAATATCAGTGTAATAATAAACACATACAAAAATAAGATATTTTAACTTTATTTTTTTTTTCCTTTGGGGGAGGGACGAGAAGGGTACCCTATAGTTTTTTGAAAAAAAAGAATAATAGCTTACCATTGGAAAATGGGAAGATTAAAATTGAATTAAGTCTTGTGAGGACAGAATCGAAGCTCTTTGAGAACTTAAGATTCAAGACACCAGCCTGCTTCTCCCTGCACTTTTGGCGATGCATGATGTATGGTATGGAGTTGAAGTTTTAAAGCACTTCAACGACTCATGACCTGCATATAATGCAATAAGGGCCACTACGCGTGGCCAAGTCCTGGCACGATAAATTTGATAATGACGTGACATAATTTGAATCAAAGTAATTTGATTTTTTTATAAAAAAAATCATGAAAATAGGAGATGTGCCTAAATTTTTTTTTTAAAAAGGACCTTCTATGATAACACAGGATTGTAGATATAAGGTGATTTGTATTAGGATCTTCCCAGATCTTCCAAAAGTAAAACTCACACTGGAAGTTATTGGTGTGATAACACAGGTTTGTAAATTAAAATTATCATATGATTTGTATGAATTTAATAGCTGAAAGTGAGTACTTTAATTAATTAATTAGGCCATTTCATCGTTAGTATTTTAATTTATTTTTTTTCATTTGCCTGTTGGTACGCAACACAATAATCGACATCGATTTAAATGTGTACTTTTGCTGCACTTGTTTGTCACGTTGGAGTGCTCAAGTCCACTCACTCCACCAAACCCCCCCCCCCCCCAACCCTAAATGCCGGTTGGCACAAATGTTAAATGGTGATGGAGAAAGACCTGAATCAAATAAAAAATTCATAGTTGACACGAAATTATAACCTTGAATCAAAACAAATTTATAGCTGAGATCACATTACTTGTAGTTATAACACTGTCAAAATACCTAACTCATTGGTAATTACACTTAGTTATCTATTATTGGATTTAAGAATTTCTATGTCTCTTAAAATGTAAAAAATATCTAATAAACCAACATATGTCTTAGTGTCTTACGAAGGTGGCTAGGATGACGATTAAGAATTTGACAATAGTCGTGACTTTGTTTTCGTATGGAGTATTTTGGTTGATTATTAGACTTGGAGTTCAATGCATAACGATAAAAGGGAAAAAAAGAGGAAATAACAAAATTTTGGTCAATATAAGTTCAATTTCCATCGCAAAGTCATATCACATTTTATGATTACAATGCTTTGTCCTTTAATTAGAAGCAAATGCTTACCACAAAGGTAATGACTTACATAAGACACATTCATGTCATTAATTATTATTCAACACTCACTCTCTCAAGTCTCAACTCCCAAAACATACACACACCAATTAGTATTTACGCCTACAAAGAGTAACACCATCCCCAATAGAAAGAAGATAAGTCTCAACTCTAGGATCACTTGGAAGGGACCTATTCAACTTCCTGGCATTCCCATGACCTCTTTGCCTGATGAATTTCATCACTGGATCAGTCTTGAATTGTTCATCATCGTCGGAAAGCGTAACAGTTCTGAACTAAAGCCTAAAGGGTGTTGTCATAAGCAATGATCCGTCCAACCTTGACTAGCTTCAACAGATGTTCATGGTAGTTGATGTAGTTTGGCTTGTCCGCATTGACGAATGCAAAATCAAAAACCCCTTCCTTGCCCTGTTTTTTGAATTTTTCATGTATGTGGCATTGCCTTGAATTTTTGACAAGGTCCTCCAAAATTGGCAAGGCTTTTCCCTCAATGCTCAATCTTACGCTCAACCCCTGCATTTTTAATGTATGGCAGTCCAATTTCATAGGCCTCTCTATCTGGATCAATTGCTGTAACCTGCAAATTACTACAGTTCTACAATATTTGCATAGCTAGACTTGATGTAAATGAGACGCAAAGTTTGATATAAGCAGAATGTGAACCCAAATCTCTGGTATTAACTCCCAAAAACTTTACTAGTACCAGTTGAGCTAACACATACTTATGTAAATTTTTCTTTATATAGTGCAGAGTGATTGGAATTAAGGTTGACATAGAAGCTCCCCTTGCCATCTTCTGGGAGAGCAAGGGCAGTGTTAAGAAGTGAATATCCAGTAAAAACTCCGACTTCCAAGGTGTTTTGGGCATGTGGCAAGAAGTGAATATCCAGTAAAAACTCCGACTTCTAAGGTGTTTTGGGCATTCATGAGCTTCAATACCATTAACAAGAATTGTGCTTCATTAGCTGATGTGTTCATCATGCTCCTGTAACATCACATTTGAAAAGACACTTTATTAGAAACTAATTTTTCACCCTTTATTTCACCAAACAAGGGAAAATGGAGATCTCATTTTTCAGAAAAATTATTTTCTCTCCACACAAATACTACTTTAAAAAAAAAATGCATATGATTCACTTTGAAACTTCATCAAGCCATCTTTCTTGAGAGTTTAAGTTACAAAATACTGTAATTGAATTCTGGTCAGTACTGGATTGATTTATCAGTTGAATGCCCTTAGAAGAGTTTTTTTATCAAGGCATCTCTGATTTTCTTCATTTCCTCATGCTCATTTGGGTAAGCACTGCTTTCCACGATATACTCTTGAATTGTTGATGCCTGAGTCAAATACTAGAGTTAGTACCGTGCAGTGGTTACGAGAAGAGGGTGAGCCAGGGTCAACTTGACTGGTCCAAAGGGTAGGCGGGTAATTGAAATGCGTTTGGTTGAACCAAATAGGAAAGGGCATGAAATAGCCCATTCTATATTTAACTATACTAGCTCTACCCATAGCCCAACTCCCTTTGCTAATTTGGTGGATCATCATAGGCAATCAACCCACCTTGACCCAAGCCCAGTCTCTGCCCAGCACTTGTATGGTAGATTCAGGTCCATAATGCGATTTTGACTATAAAAGCTTTATTTTTTAGAACGGAAACAATGACGATAGGGAATGAGTTTTGAAAAATTAAAAATTGCTATTTATGATAGTCAGGATCTATAAACTTGGCTCCAATAATGTGCAGCCCCCCCCCCCCCCCCCCGCCCCAAAAGGAGGTACTGTTAAAGTTCAATTTGGAGCAATCAAGCATTGCTAGATCTCGCAGCTTAAGAAGCAACATTAACACAAAATTACCAAATCTTTCAGGGATAGTGTCTATTTTTTTTATTTGGGGGTATAATTATTTGCCAAAAAGGCAAAATTCATAATACAGGACCCACACAACAAAGGTAAAAAGACATCTAAATAAAAGACCACAATGCTCTTCCAATATGTCAACCGTATTACAAACATTCTGCATTTTTTTCTCACTTCTTAGTTCTTAACTCTGAAGCAAACTTCTTGTGATTGAGATTAAATTACCCCAACAACAGGGAGGAACCGGCATTAATCATGAAAAACCTGTAGATCTAGCAGAACGGCATCTTTCAATCCAGAAAATGCGACAGCATGAGTTGGTAATGAAATTATGGACAAGACAACACTGTGGATATATTTGGGAATGACATCAAAAAATTTCGAAGTATGCCCATCAAAGTAGGACACAAAATAATGCTACAAAGCCTGGATGGTAAGAGTCAAGAGGGAAAAAACAAAAGAATTAGATCAACTCACATGGCTTTTTGGATCACGTAAATAACCTATGATATTCCCCTTTTTAAGGGCATTTTCCAACTGTAACATGTGAACAAAGCTATACAAATGAAAACAAGGGCATTCAAATACAAGGGAGCTAGCAAGCTAGTTATCTCCTGTCTCCCCACCAATCGGGGATTTTTAGTCTTCGCGTTCTATGATCCGCGAGCTTAGCCGCAGGAAGTTTATGCCGGACTTGCCTCCATATCATGTTGACAGCATCCCCGCTCTTTGGGGGGTGTTGGAACTCGAACTGGTGGGAGATGTTCTTGAGCCTCTTCCACATACTGACCCACCTCCCTTTTGGGATTTTCCGGAGTTGCTTAACCATGTAACCAGGTTTTAGAGCCTCCTTTGTCGAGAAGAAGATTGCAAACTGAGAGTAATCAAGCTCATCCTCGAAGGGAAGCTCGATCTGGTCGCTAACTATGACGGGCACACAGTGGCTGACTATGGCATCGAATAGTCGACATGAGGATGGGGTGTCTCCTGCTGGGTGTAGGCAGAACTTTGATGACCTCATCCCTTGAGTAGACTGGGAGAATGAAAAGGATATCTTTAGGTAGATGATAACAATATTTCATCAGAAATCTAACCACTAACAACTCTTCCTCCCAGCCCCAAACAACCCCACAACAACCAAATTTCTTCCAAAAACCCTCCTCCTATGCCCCCCCCCCCTCCTCCCTTTTCGGTTTTTTTTGGGGGGGGGGGGAGGGTTAGTTATTGTTTAGTACAACAGTGAAGGGGATTAGTTATTGTTGACTCCAATAGGCAAAAAGATTCCTACCTTGATCACAATGTTAACGACTCTTTTAAATTTTCTTATCCCACCCACTATAGGCTACATAATACCTTGCATTTGGCTTAGTATCCATAATTTAACTGACGAGGAATCAAGGAAACAACTACAACTTCTGTGCTTAATGCAATAATACCACTATGACTGCTCAGAAATTCACTTTCCAGTAAAGGCCCAGATTCACAGATGACTCCTTTGTGGGAAAACAGACTCAAAGTTATTGCTCTAGGGCTAAGTATTTATTAATTCAATGAAATTCAACATTTATTATAACTATGTTACATACCAGCTTTATGTTCTCCTCTGATGCAAAGCTTGTCTCATAGTGGACATCATTATACTCAGCCAAAACGTTGGCCAATTTGGCACGAATCACTCCCTCCTGAAACATTAAGTTGTCAGTCACCACCTTCCACATAAGAAGGAATTAAGGTTATGAAATATTAGCTTAAACCACAACTTACATCCTTCCTGACAGTCCTGCCACGGAAAAACAAAAGGGTGGGGCGAGATTCAAAGGGATCTGAAGATTCATCTTCAGTGTATGAATCCACAACATGGACATAGGGGGCAACAACATCTTTTCTCAAATTCGACAAACTCTTAGGGTAACGGCCAAAATCCGCAACAATGAGAATTGATGCATTAACTTGATCCCGAAAAAACCTGAAAGCATTAGGGTGATGCATAGGGATGACATGGTCTCGACCTCCTGACCTTTGCCAGTATTTGGATCCCCTCAAAAACTTTAATGTATCAGCCTGAAATTGGGAATACAGCATGATAAACCATGTAAGGATAAGTGGGTAACAATAACTTTAGAAAAGCGGCGACTAAATGATCAGAAAGATTACAAGATTCGCTACTCTGCATTTGGTATTCACTTGAAAATTGGAAATGGTACATTCTTATGCAATTCACAGGCCTCTATAGTAGTTTTTTCTACACAGGGGAACATGTCCTTCACATAAAACAATGGTTCCACATACCCAAATTGCACACAAAAAATAAGCAGAAAATTCCCCAAAGCATACTAATTGCCATTCTCATCAATCATCCCGAGTAGGAACATGAATTAGCCAGTAGCGCAAAAGCTAAATCATCCTGTCAATTCTGATTTTTTCCCATATCATATGCTAGTCAAATATTATTATCACAAAACGAGTACTTAACTAACAGATTAGAGAAATAATCATCAGTCGCCAATCCAAAATAATCCGAATTTTCACATGAACCAGTCAGTAGGGACCAAAATTATGTTTCTTCCACTAAAGCTACCTACATGTGCTCAACACCAGCATGCTCTAAATTTGCCCATTTGATGAAACTCTTTCATTTTTTTCATTCCAGAAATGAAATACAATTCATGCCCATGTTCGAGTATCGAGCCTTTGATACAGGTGATTGCGATGAAATAAAGATTAAGAGCTACATAGGTCAACAATTAACAACACATCTTATGTCCAAAACATTGATTACAAAATAGAAGAGCTAAGACCAACGTTTCAAGACAAGTCCAATCCAGTCAATACACCGAACAACAATGACAAGAAGGATCAAGTGCAATTCAGCAATACTGGCAATCTACCCCAGAAGATCGACACATAACTTAGAAGAAACAGAGATCACTGCCATAAATGATTCTCACATCAAGACGGCCAATTTTAGTACCAAATTTTTCCCTCCAAAAGGACAAATTACTACTGACTTTTTAACGCATATACAAAAGAAACACCATTTGAATCGAAGTATAAAGAAAAACTAATCCAACCATCACATCGCTCCCTAATACACAGCATTTCTTCCATAATAAGACCTCAAACACTAGCTCAAAATTCACTTCACACCCAACACAAATCTTAAATTGCCCACTAAAATTCCAGTCCAGCTATACAAACCCAACAACATTTCAAAGTCAATCATCAAAGTAATTCAGCCACCCATACTCCAAGTCCAGAGTATTCCTTCCATAATTAGAGCTCAAAACTAATTCAAATTTGGCTATCATCCATTCATACCAAAATAAATCTTCAATTTCCCACTCAAATTACACTCTGACCATTCAAAACAGACAACAATTCAAATTCAACCATCAAAACTAAAGGAACTGGGGGAAAATTTACCTGAAGTTTCTTGTCACGCTCAGTTTCAGGATCCGTCATATTATGCCCATAAGTATTGAAACTCAAAGAAGAGAAAAAGGGCACGAAGAACACATCAGCAACATCCGGATCCAACACTCTCACTGCTTCCATCTCAGTTTCTCTCTCCTCCCCACCACCATCATAGAGCAGCGACGCCATCATCCAATACTCAACGCTGTGCTGCTTTCTGAGCCCAGATGAGGTGGGCCACGGCGGAAGAGTCGCCGCAGTCACCGGAGTCTTGTCGGAGCTCCGGCGATTGAGCATCCCAACATTGAATCTCCGGGGAAGGTCGTACATGTAGACCCTCAACGGTGTCAAGCTCCGGCAAGTGGGGACTACCCAGCTGGGATTGGGATCCAAGGGCTCAAATTGAAAGAAAGGGACGATGTGGGATCGAACATCAACGGTGCCGATCAAAAAGAGGTAAGTAACAGTAAGCAGAGCACAAAATACGAACCCAAGTAAGGATTTGCTGTACTTGTGCTTCCCACAAACACTCATTTCTTCTGATTCTGGATTTGGGTTTTCTTCTCTGATTGATTTTGTTTTGATTTTCCCCTGTTCCCAACAAACTGGGTTGATTACTTTGAAAAAACCAACAGAAAAAATGGGTTGATTAATTGTGAAAAAAGGGGGAAGACAAGAGGGAAATTGGGATTCGTGGAAAGGAATATTTGGGCGTGAAGGAAAGCGCACAGTTTGTTCTTCTGGGCAGATTTTTAAAGCAAAATCAGAATCAAAATGGTGGGTTATTGGGTAAAATACGAGAAGTATCAGTACTAGTTCTGGCGCTTGTAAATTAGAGATTAGAGATCAGAGATTAGAGATAGGTGTAATATCTGAGCTAGCTGATAACCAAAAAGCTACCACATGCCCACATCAAATTCGGGGGTGTTCTACTGCATTGTATTGTATTTGTTTTTGTTTGTTGACTGACAATAAATTATAGGCTGGTTCTTGGTGGGACTGGGGAGTCTTTGTGCTTTCCTTGATGTTCCTCCTCATTTATCTTTCTTTTTCTTGCATTATATTGTTATTATTACGTATTTGTTAGGTTTTGTGGGTTAGATTCATGTAAGAATGAATGGTTTCATGGGCTTTGTGTGTGTGGGCTCTAATAATGTCAATGGCTTTGAAAGATATGTCTAACTGTGCCCAACGGGTATGCCACATTACATTTCATATCTAGGTGTGTGTTGAATGTTCAAAGCATCAATGAGTCAACTTGAGGAAGGATCAATATTTTAGGGACTTTAAGAACATTTGTAATGAGGTTTATAAATAAATTTTATGCCCACTTACATTGTCTTCCAATGTTCAATGCGTTAATGGCTTTGAAATATCTATTATAGACCTAACATTTTAACAATATTGTTCTATAATTGGTATAAATGTCTTCATAGAATGCTACAATTTTGTAATAAATTAAGGAGGATAAAAAATAAAATGAAATTTGATGCCCACTTATATTGTCTTACAGTTATTATAATTGTTTTAATTTCAAATACTATGAGTCTATGACTTGTTTAAATTCTTTTGTAGTACTCTTGTGTTGAAAGAGTAAGTGTTACATCTCTTTGATGATATAAAATTACGCTAATACAATAATACGCCTACTTTTGGACTAATGTTTTAAAATATTCTTGAGTGACCATGATGATTAGTGTTAAGAGAGACTTTAAATATTTTTTGTACAAATTAAATAGTATTAATGATATTTAAATATACTTGATTGAAAATTAATAAAAATATAACTAGACAATTTATTTTTTATTTTTTTATTATTAATTCATCCGTCTCTAAAGTAATGTGCTCTTCAAGTTTTGGCAAATATCAAGCAATCCAAATGTACTATGTATATATTACTTTAAATGAAAGTGTTTTTTGGGGGGATATAAAGGAGTGGACTATGAATTTAATCCTTTTCAGTCCACAATTAGGTCACTTTACACGTAAAAACCACTTTCATTGTACAACAAGAGAAAACACCCTTATATAGATGTTGTAGTACTCATTTTTCAAGTGGAAGATTGTGGGTTCAAATCCCGCTAATTGTAAGGATTAACTTACCCACTCACCTTTGTAAGTGAAACGTCCTTACCCTTCTCACATTTATTTTTTTAGAAAAAGATCCATCATATAACATACCAAATTACCAATAGTAAAGATATTTCTTCATGGCTCACGTGTTTAACAACACTACGAAAGTAATGTTTTGAATAATCACAGTGATTTGTCACACTATTTTTTTTTTCTTTATGTGGTTGTTGGTATGTTATAACTATTAAGGTTCTGGAAATTATAATTAGTCGGATCATCATTTGATTTTTAATCGTGGATAGCTAAAAAGAGCTTTATTTATTTGAGGCTCATATATAAGTTTGTTTTTTACAATTTTAGTATGGATGTCATTTCATAAGACTCAAATATATAATGAGTATCTCAATTAAATATTTGGGAATGGGTGAAAATACATAATTTGGGTAGTAGTTAGTGAACAATCGTCAATGTCTCATAACTGGTAAGTGATAGGTTGTTGTCTTGTTGACATCATTTGTCAATAGGCAATAAACCTAGGACTCTAGATGTAATAAGCAATACAAGTACTCTAACTATGCATTAATACAAGTACATGAGCATACGAAAAGCCTAAATTATAAAGAAATAACATAGAGTAAAAAAGAAAGTTGGACCAGATGATAGAGGCGACACTATGTTGTTGTGATAAGGCAACTATAAATAGTTAGTCTCGATCAAAATAATTATCTTAACCATAACAAAACATTGGTTGCCTTAACATTGTTTCTTAAGGACGATTGTGGAAATTCGTTAGTGTTGCTGACTCGTCCTATTTATAATTGACTTGCTCAGGTTAGACAAGATTAATAACCCATCCTCATAAGGCTCGGATTTGGTTAGACCTGGCAAAACTGACCCGAGATCTGAAACCCGAATCGAATGATCCGGGCCTATATTTGACCCGACAGTCGAAACATGCTCATCTGAAAGTGGACCCGAAATCCCAATTGAACCATATTAGACCCGAAATTTTCTACAAAGTTTGTTGTTTTAGTATGACGAGTGTATTTGACCAAAAATTGGTTGACCCGACCCAAACCAAAATGATCCGAAATGTCACTTAACTCGAACATCACCCAACCCGAACTTAACCCGACTCGTATCCGAACCGAATGACCCATTTGCCAAGTCTAATTTTGATATATGGGTTAAGCTTGACAATTCAAAAAACGAGCCAACTTATTTAACGTCGCGGTCCCGTCCAACTCAATTACACCCATAATGAGCGCAATTATTTAAATATTTGTTTGACATTATAGAAAAATTATCTTTTGTTCACGCTTTCTTCTTCGTTAATGAATCACTTGCCCTTTTATTTTGTTTTATTTTTATTTTTACAACGATAAGCATGCAAAGTCACCAAACCAATCTATCAGGGTAGCCCGAATGCCCGATAAACTACGACAACAAATATAGGAGAGGAGTAATATCTAAATCCATAACCACAGTCCCCACAATTTCCTCACATAAAGGCAGGGAAAATGTTCTTTCCTCCATGATCAAACCTAGGGTTGAGTAGGATTGGATACCCGATTCATTTTATAGATCCGATCTTGGTCTTGGTCTCAGTTAGAATCGGGTGCAGAATTTTTGAAACCGGTTCTGGAACTGGTTGGGACCGGGTCTAGAACCAGGTATCCGATTTCTATTTTTTTTCCTATTTTGTTTTATTTTATTTCATTTAAATTTTTGGCTTGTAGTTGTAACTTTATGAAAGAACCAATACACATAACAAGTCAGTCAATTGATCATTCACAATCAAATTTAATAAAGCGACAACTAGACATTAACCATCCATTAAAGTCTAATTGGTTACCGAATAAATAACATTTCATTTTATCCAAGTATAAAAAAAATACCATCTTCTCAAAGCATTATACATTAACAAAAAGATTTAGTAATATTAATGTATAGTCGAAAATTATGGTGGCATCGGAAGAACAACATTTGATGTCAACGAGTAACCCAGTAACTCAAATATTAAAAAAAAAAAACTGATTGGATCGGGTAACTGGATAATGAGTCCAGTTTCGATTCTAGGACCCGACTCCAGATCTGATTGAAACTAGTCATAGGATTTTGAAACCAATTCCGGACTCAGTTCAACTGCGCCCGGATATAGACCCGGCAAATCCGAACTAAAGTCGGGATCAGGTACATATTTTTTTGCTATCAAACCCATTAAAAATGGATAACTGATGAACGTAATGACCATCATACCACTGACCTCTTCAACGCCCTTTTTATTTAGTAGTTGGGCTGTATGTACGTTAGTTTCATGTTCATGCCATGCTCGTCACTCGTCCTACCTTTGAGCAAAAACAATAGTGAGCCATTTTTTGGCTCACTAGTCGGGGCCTACAACTACCACATCAGCCATCTCTCCAACTGTTTGGCCCACAATCCCCACTCTCTGTAATGGTAGGCTCACTACTTTCCCTCACCAAATAAAATAATACCGATGGAACCTATATCTAACAATAAAATAATATCTATAAGCCCACTTCATAACACGCAACTTTATTTTTAGAATTAAAAAAAAAACTAATAAAAAAATATTTTAAAAAAACAAAATAAGCTCACGAGGGAGCTCACTAGTTTGAGCCTCCCCGTGAGGCGTGAGACACGAGCCTCTTGTTGCAAAGTCTTCCTCGCCTCACCATTCTCTCTCTCCTCTTTTTCTTCCTCGCAAACATACAATTGTGTATGCTCTTACAAAAGAACACAAATCCCCAAAAAATAGCTTTTTTTTGGGGGGGAAGTTTGAAACATGAAACAAGGTCAGTAGGCCCAGGTCAACACAGTGACAGAAGCCCAAACCAGAAGCGTTAACCCAAATAGGGAAACGCGACATTAATAGACATAAATAGCCCATCGTCCGTCCGACGTCGTTGCGCTCTACGATCCCACTCCCTAGGGTTTACTGGTTTAGTCTCTCATTATCATCCGTATAAAACCTGAGCGGTCTAACCAGCCTCCTCTCTTTTACGAGTACGAGACAGGCGGAGAGAGAGAGAGAGAGAGAGCAAGAGCAGCCAGACGCATCAAAAACCCTAAAAATGGTGATTTTATCTTCTAAGTGAATCTTATTCGGCTAATTAATTCCTTTGCTTTTTGCTAATTTTTCCCATGCATGCCTATGCGATTCTTCTGCTAATTCAAAGTGGTTTCACTTTGTTTGCGATTTTCAGGTGAAGTACTCCAGAGAGCCCGATAACCCTACCAAATGTAAGTGCATTTCTCGTTGATCACTTGATTTGTGGTTATTCTTTCGATTCTCCATTCTGATTAGGATTTGAAGTCAATGTTTTGATTCGTCTCTGATGTGGATGTTCACCATACAGCTTGCAAATCCAGGGGGTCGGATCTCAGGGTTCATTTCAAGGTTTTTCTTTTCTCCATACATTCGCCTCTTTATTGGATGCATCATAGTTGGTTTCATTCGTTTAGCATTTATCTATCATTACATGCTAATTTGGATAGATTTAATCTATCATTATATGCTAATTTGTATTGATTAGTGATTAGCTTGATGGGTTCAATAACCAGGGTAGTTACTAACTAGTTCCCAAGTCCTAGAAGATTTGTTAGGATTAGTGTATGATATGTTTTGTGTTTGTTAGTAAGCTGAGAACGAAACAATCACCGTGAGTTGAATTGTTGAGTATTCAGTGGTTTTCTACTGAGACGGACTAGCTTGTTTATCCGTGATTCCGATGTGATCAGCTAGGCTTTTGCAGAATGCTAAATGTTGAAAATATGAATGGTTCTATATAAGAGAAGGGGTGGAGAGAACCTGATTAACCTCTTTCCTGAGTGTGGGTGACTTTGTAAATTGGTTGTTTTGAGAACCTGATGAAAAAAGCAGTGGCCTTTCACCTTTTTTGTGGATGGGTCTCTCGTAAACTTCAGGGAAATCAAGTCTCATTGTTATTGGGTGAACCTTTTGAGATCACAAGGATGGAAGGTTCAGTAAACAATGTTATATTCTGTCTTATTTTTTTGTAAGATTAGGCTTGCATTGTCATCTCAAAGTAGGCATTGAAGCTTCTCTAAACAATGAAATTGCATATTCTAGATATAAGGTAAAGTTTTTTCAACTATGTTTGTGCCATAGATGCCATTGAATAGTCTCACGTAGGTACAAACTACAAAGTACGGCGAAGTTAGCTACAGTGTGTTCAAAATGGACTGGTCTGTGTTGTCCAGTAAGATGTAGGAGTCTAGTATAGATGTCTACCGAGGATGGTGTACTTCTAACTTGGTTGACCAAACGTGATGGGTCCTATTGCCTTGTGGACGGGTCTCTCGTAAACTTCAGGGAAATGAAGTTTCATTGTTATTGGGTGAGCCTATGGAGCTTTCAATGATGTGAGGTTCAGTAAACAATGGCACATTGCCTAATGTTTTTATGTATTAAGAAATGCTAGAAACAACTCGTTATCAGATTTAGGCTGTCATGAGCATCCCCCATTGAGGTCTTTCTCTCTTAGGTGTTGGTCTGGTTGTTCATTCCCGACAGTTGTATGCCCAACTGAATTAAATTTAAATGTTGAATTATTGGAACATGATTTCTCAGCAGTATTTGAGTGTTTTTATCTTTTTTTATGTTAGCGATTAGGAATTCAATCATCAAGGATGGTAGCCTTCATGATTAAATTTATTGAAACCTGATGAAAAAAGCAGGGTCCTATTTGCCTTTTGTGGCTGGGTCTCTCGTAAGCTTCAGGGACATAAATTCACATTGTTATTGGGTGAACCTTTGGAGATATGGATGATGCGAGGTTCAGTAAACAATGCTACATTTTAGATTCTTTTTATGTTGATATATTAGGCGTATTTGTTTATAGCACAGATTGACCTCAGGTTCTTTTATGAAGCTATTGTTTAAACTGATAGGAATCCCCCACTGTGAGTTTTGGCCATGGAATTATGGTCTTCCAGTGGTTTTTTTAGGCTGTTTGTTTTATTTGGTGTCATTAATAAGGGATGTTGTCAAAAAAGAAAGTGTGTTGCGTTCTAGAAGAAAAATGTTCAGACATGCATATAATGGATGATACATTTTACATGTCGTGGATTTTGTTGTATGTTAAGTGTGCTTTTCATTTTCTTTATAGAACACGAGAGAGACCGCGTTTGCCCTCAGAAAGTTGCCTTTGGCCAAGGCGAAGAGATATCTTGAGGATGTCCTTGCTCACAAGCAGGCAATTCCTTTCCGCCGTTTCTGTGGTGGTGTTGGAAGAACTGCTCAAGCAAAGAACAGACACTCAAATGGTCAAGGACGTTGGCCTGTGAAGTCAGCTAAATTCATCCTTGATTTGCTGAAGAATGCAGAAAGCAATGCTGAGGCATGTATTTTGCTTACTATTAAATTTTCATGGTTACCTTGTTTTGCTTTCGACTAATGATTCAGCAATCCATCTGCAGATGAAAGGTTTAGATGTCGATTCTCTCTACATCTCTCACATCCAAGTTAACCAGGCCCAGAAACAAAGGCGTAGAACCTACCGTGCTCATGGGAGGATCAACCGTATGTTTCCTGTCTGAAACAAGTGTTTTTTAAGGAACATATATTTTAGTAATCTGTATTTCTTATTCTGGTTATATTTTTCCCCAACAGCCTACATGTCTCATCCTTGCCACATCGAGTTGATCTTGTCCGAGAAGGAAGAGCCTGTTAGGAAGGAGGTAATGTATTGATACTATGCTCCTTTTTTTCATTTTTTTGGGGGTGCTGTGGTGCGAGCCTGGGAGGAGCACATGAGTGGATTGAACTCTGTTGTCTTGGTATCAATACCTCGAGTCTTAACTGCAAAAGGGCTATTTCATTAGTATAATGGTAAATGTAAACAAGCTTTTTTATGTTGTATAATTTGAGCAGCTTCTTATTTATGCTGTGTGTTGACATGCAGCCCGAGTCCCAGTTGGCAACCAGCAAATCCAAGAAGTCACAAGCATCTTAAGTTTTGAAATTGGCAGCAGCGTTGATTTGTGTTGCGGTTTTGTTTCTTTTGTTTTTGTAGACAGTATTTTTCCGTCTATACTACTTATTCAAGAGATTCTGATCTCCCTTGTTTTGGTTTTCGTCAAGACCGTATATAATCTGGTGGTCAGACCGTTGGATTATGAGGCTGAATATTATGTTTGAGTTATTTCAATTCATGATCCTCAATGATAGTGAGTTTATCCAAATGGGATGTAGGTTGCCTTTGATGAACAAGTGTGCATTCTATTGTGTTGTGGTCTTTGGCCTTTGAGGACCTAAGCCTCTGTAGTAGCTTGATTTAGACATCACATCCGGCACCTTTACTAGCTGTTTTTTTAAATAAAAAAATCTTTGTTAGTCGGATTCTCTCAAGTGTCATTCTTTTACATGCTGTGCAAGGCCAATTTTGGACATTTTGGCGTCACATTCTGGACTCTGAAGTGTGGTTTTTGAAGAAATCTGGACAATGTTTAGTTGAACTTTTTCTTTCCCTCACGGAATAAAAAATGAATAATTTTTTTTCTTGGTTCTTTCCTATTTAATTGTCCCCATTTTTATATGAAGTTCAAATTAGATTATCTACTTTTTATGTTTGAAGGCTGGTTCTTATAGTGTATGTACGCTCTTAATTGCTTTCATAAATAGCTTTTTAAACATATCACATACAGTGGCGTTGCACTTCAGAGACCAGCGTCCAACAGGCTAGATACTAATTGGTACCAAAATGCCGCAGTGTACTCAATTAGTAACAAAATTTGCATTCGGAAGAGATGTCAACTCCTAAATACTCAATTGGTACATAAGGAAGTGCAAAGTCTAAGGGCCTGTTTTATTTCGTGTTTTAGATAGATAGATAGATATAAGAAGATGAAAGAAGTTGTAAGAAGATGTAAGAAGATATAAGAAGCTGTAAAAAAATGTAAGAAGTTGTGAGAAGTTGTAAGAAGATGTAAAGAGCTGTAAGAATATGTAAGAAGCTGTAAGGATAGATACAAGGAGTTGTTGAATTGTAGAAGAGTTGTAAAGTATAATTTGTTTTTACAATGAACGTTTTGGATGAAAAATAATAATATTAAAATAATATACTTGTTGAAAATAAATGATTAATTAAGTTAATGACACAATAATAAAATATATTAATCCCCATAAATTTGGTGAATAAAATTTCGTCCACTTGAGGTGATTTTTTATATGAATATTAGTTTGATCGAATAAGCAAAGTATAACAAAAAAAAAATTGACAAAATTGAATACAACTCTTCAAATAAATGCCTATTTTAAGTAAATAATGTTTAATATAAATAAATGTATGGTCATCTATAATAATATATATTTTATGTCGAAATTCAAATATAATTTACGTCGTTATATTATGTTTTTATGTTTATGTAAATGTTGTGTTCATAAGATATTTATAAATTTTGTATATTGGTAGTATCATTAAAAAATATACATATTTCTGTAACTAAAATAATTGAATGTTATAAAAAATCTATGAGATGTAAGAAGATGCATACAGATGTAAGAAGATATAAGGAGATGTAAGAAGATGTAAGAAGCTGTAAAAAGATGTAAACTCTTAGCTAAATCCTAAAAAATGCGAAATAAAACAGGGCCTAAGTTGTGCTTTTGAGAGCTTGTTTTTACCTGGATATGTATTAAGATTCAAGAATTGCCCATAGATACACGGGAAATACACATAGAAAGGAAATAAATACGTCCACGATACTAGTCTATTTTGCACTCTAGCGACTTGGTAATTGTGTAGTGGTCTTTTCCCTACTTTAAATAGTCTCTTTCTCTGATTCCTTTGTTATGAACAATATCTCCCTCATATTTTATCTTTTTCGAGCCTATTATTAGTTTATTACTTGATCCCGGTATGTCTCTTTCGTACCGTATCACCTCATGCTAGAGGCTCGCTCCCTATGCCTTGGAGCTTCTTTTAAATAGTTAAAATGGGATGGACCCGTAGTCGTAAAATTTTTACTTCAAATTTTGAGACTCGGATAAGACCGTAAGGACATAATGCCACGCGACTAATATCGAAACTACAAATTATACCATTGTCACCGGATTATGTTGTGAGGAAGCCCCAGAAATAAACTTCATTCCCCTTTCCTTTCTTTAATCTCCAAATTTTTACATTTTCATAGGTCTTAATATCTAATCAAATTAATGTTCGCCAAGTATTATGTAGAGTTGGAAAAAACTGATCTGACACGATTACCGACCTGAAACCAACACGGAGTTAAGTGGATTCAAGAATCAATTTTCAACCCATTTAATTAAATAGGTTGACACGTTCAACCCATTTAATTAAATAGATTAAGTTCAGGTCAAGATTCTCGACATGGAAAAGTACTTATCTAACCCGTTAAATTACAACAACAACAACAAACTCCCAAAGTGGGTCTCGCTTTCGCGGGGTCTGGGAAGATCCAGCTGTAGGCAACCTTACCTCTACCGATATTCCTACCTATAGAAAGCTAACCCGTTAAATTAAATAGGTTAAATAAGTTAACTCATTTTCTCAGTTGACACTTATCTGTTTACCTTTTTATTATGTAATTAAGAATACAAAAATTTAAAAATTGTGAATTATAATGAATTGGGGGAGTTTTAGAGAGTAATTGTTTAATGCGATATATAAATTTAATTTTTAACAGTATGTAGTTACGTATTAGTTGAAAATATTAAATGCGTAAATGGTTAGTTAGGCGACTGAACTCGGCTTGTTTATCTTAAACGGGTTAAGCGGGTCAATCCGTTTAAAAACTAAATGGGTATCAGTCAATATTTTTCAATCCATTTAAATAAACGGGTTAGGTTCATGTTAGGAATTCTCAAATCATTTAATTTAGACACGAATATAAATCTGATCTGACTTGACCTATTACCTAGCTCTACTATTTTGAATCAGTAATGCCGAGACTAATACCGCAGCGCGCATCTCTTCTTGCTCGGTAGTCCTGGTTGGAGCCGATGATGTGTTGGAGCCAATGGCAAAGAAGCTAGAGGGCCCATCTCTCTCTTACACTAATTACTTGATGTCTGGGCTCAAAACTCCACATTATTACAAAAACACCAAGTCAAACCCAAAACCCCCTATCTCTCACAAGTCAAGCATCCCCAAATCAAAAACCTCCTTTGATCTCGCTTCGCTGCCAGAAAAAAAACCGTCGTCGTTCAGGTGCCCTCCCTATCACTCTCTCTTCTCTTCAATTCCGCAGATTTCATTATCGAAAGGTAACATTTAACCCTTGTAAATCTTGATGTTCGACCATAATTTCCTTGATCCAAGAATTAGGGTTTTATTTCATACGAGTCAATTGATCAATTAAGTAAAATTAGGGTTTTATTTCCTACGATTCAGTTGATTGATTAAGTTTGATTCTTCTTCGCTGGAGCTTTGCAGATGGATTGGCAAGGGCAGAAAGTAGCCGAGCAGCTGATGCAAATACTTCTTCTCGTATCCGCAGTGATAGCATTTGTAACTGGGTACTTTCTGGGTTCGTTCCAAATGATGGTTCTAGTCTACGCTGGTGGTGTTGTTTTGACTGCTCTGATTGTCGTTCCAAATTGGCCTTTCTTCAATCGTCATCCTCTCAATTGGCTTGATCCTGCTGAAGCTGATCGCCACCCCAAGCCTCAGCATGCTTCAACTCCTGCCAAAAAGAACACCAAGCAAAAGTGAGAAGGCTAGTATGATTATTAGGTTAAAACTAATTCTCCTGAATTCTCATTTTTCCATTTTCTTTTATGTCCTCTTTTGTTTGTTTGGCAGTTGGGATCAACATTTGAGTTTGACTTAAAAAGGGACATACATGCTGAAATTTTCAGCCTTCTGGGAAAATGGGTATTAATGGATTGACTTATTTTTGCGCTTATTACTATTTTGTTGGTTTTGCTTTTGTTTGCTGTCATTTATTTGTTCTGTTAGCTATCTTATGGTTTGGAATTATCCCTTTTGATGGTATTGATTACTGCTGCTTATTGATGAAGTCAAGGTCATGCTTGGCAATGCTAGGCTCACTAGGCTGTATTATTAATGAAGTTTAGGGATTATACTTTTGTTTGCTTCTTATTGACAGTTTAGCATTCACCCTGCTCATTAGGCTCTATTATTGGACATTGTTTAGGAAAAGTGACCTTATTTTTCTCTATATGATTTGTCAGTCTGCTGTACGCAACAGTGGTTAAACGTGGAAGTGGTTTCAGTTTCAAATGGTGATGATATGTTGACTGTTAGAAGTCATGAAACTTCGAGGTAATAATCAGGAGCCTATCAATCGAGTATCATTTACTAGGGGGTGGCAAAGTTCACTTGTCCTGTTTTTTGTTATCCTGGGACTCCAGTTGATCTTATTAGTGGAGGGGGAGGTTGTGCAGAGCCACTTCGGGTCAGAGTTTTAGATGACAATATTTGCTTCCATAGTTGTTGACATTAGAAGCTCCCATTGTATAGCAGACCCTGTTGGTGCATGAGCAAATGATGATGATCGGTGAACCTTGAGAGTGAATAGATTCAGCATCTTTCTTCTCCTGTGAAATGTAATTGCTGCTCTAGAGGAAAATCTTTTGGATGTTAGTGAAGATGAAAATTGTTCGGCTGAGAAGTGCATAGAATCTGAACTTGCTCAACTGAGTAGTGTACGGAATCTGGCCTCTAAGATGTCTTTGATATAAGAAAAATACAATTGCTTGTAGCTGTTGGGATTCTCGTGCATTGAGGTCTGCTATGTTTATTGTAATTCATAATATTTACTCTTCCAATGTGACTTATCAAGAAAGAACCATGGCATATTGGCATATGAATCTTGTATGCAGATAACAGATGTGGATATGGATTTCAGACATTTCGTGTACAAGCCTTATCTTTGGGATCTGAAGAGTGTGGTCATTATACTTGAGGAAATTTGTCAAAATGTAGTCAATGAGGTTCAAAAGAGATGTTTAGAAGTTCATTTGATAAGCAGGTTGACTTGATAGATGAGCTGTTGAAATGTGTGAGGATTTATGTGGCAATCAGAAATTGAATGTGAACGTATCTGCAACAACTCTGCTTAGTGTCGTTGATAATGCTATGACAACTTGGGAATGCTTTCTTGAGCTCACTGTGATTGCTATATTTAAGTGCCAACTATGTTGGAGATATACTTTGCCATTTGTGAAGAGCCCAAGAATTCATGTTTTTGGCTTAGTAGTCATGGGTATTTTGGGAGTAGATGTCATCTCCAGAAGTACTCTGAAGTAAAGGTTGTCATCTCCAGAAGTACTCTGAAGTAGGGGATACCTTTTGATTACATACCTATATGCCACACTATTGACCTTTTTAGAATGAAACCCAATTGATATGGCAGGTTTTATTTCAATTAACGGTAAGATCACACTGCACATGATGAATATGTTGAGCATAGAGTTTTGTAATCTGCTTTAAAGCCATACTTCTATGGTTAATCTAACATACAGAGCCTGGGGTTTTTGGACATTTTGACAGCATGGAGGAAAAAGGCTCTTTAGCAATGCCTGCAGTACATAGAGAGTACTGCTATGAATGTCGTCGCTACATCCAGAATGGTGTAGCTGTCCAAGTCAGTAATGGTATCAATACAATGCTCATGGATGAGTTTGTTGAGCTGAAATACACAATGTGAAATTGGCAATGAAGTTGACCACCTTGTCAATGCATACATTAGTGATCTCCACTGCTGGGTCCATCTTGCCAGTCACACTGTCCCCTAGGGTTATATATAAACCAAATGAAACAAACAGTATCCCAAAGTCCCACGTAGGGAAGGGTATGCATGAGTTGCAAGGTGATGGTTTATGTTGGACCCTAGAACTTAATAGTGTTAGTTGCTGGTGACTTGACGACAAAAGAAGTAGAGAATAATCATGTGAGACACCCCGGAAGAACGCACAGCAAATGCACTTGATGGCATGTATACTGGTGTCCAGAACAATATAGAGCTAGATTATGATAGAACATGCGTTCTTCATTAAAGATTAATCGTGAGGAAGAGCCTTCGGAGACTGAACTGTACCAAAATGTTCTCTACTTCTCTGCACAGGTCATTTGTATCTGAAAACTCACTATGATGAGATAAGAATTAAGGCCAGGCTTTGTAAACTTCTTTTTCTCCTTTCCCATTTCTGCCATCTCAGAACTTAGTATCAGATAAAGCAGCCCTTTCTTCATATAGCTAACCATGCCCGTTTTGGCTGTCTTCATCATCTGGCTGCCACCCATGCTGATCTACAAGGTTGCATTTCTACTGGTTGTCTTACTCTGCACGCACAACAGGATTATCATCAGCATCGTGATTATCTCAATTGCCTTGTGTGCTTCTTTGGTCGGCCCTGAATCTATTTGTATAGCACCCATGCCACTGCCTTTGCGGAGCCAATTGGAGTTTATATCACGGGTAGTGTCCAGAATACTCCCAGATTTACAATGGAGGCAGGGGTAGATGAAACTCATGAGCCTTTTTTTTTTTTTAATGTCAAAAGCTAAAACCTTCTGAACTCATACATCAACTCAACAGGTGGGATGCATGTTATAGGGTGGTGGATTCGACCTTCTGGGACCACAAACTTGGCATTTGCCGATATTTTCGACCAATCTTTGACTTTGAACCATATCTCTAAGGATATTGCCAAGAAAACGGGGACTAGAAGAATAAAGAATAATTATCCGACAACCATATCACTATATGAGTCTCCCCACTATTATTGCTTGACGAATAAGGATATTGGGATGAGGATTTGGACAGGTTTATATGAAAGTTGGTAAACAAATTTTCAATTTTGCATGTCATATTTAACTTCCTTCAGCCTCTTTGGCTTTGCATAAATAAGGTTTACTTATATCTGGATCTTTCCAAAATTTGCTCAGACTGGACTGATATCGGATGTGGTTGTTTATTGTCTGTCATCTTTGACCTCTGCTTTTTCTTTCCTTTTTTTTTTTTAAAAAAGGCCTAATCTTACAACTTTGAATAATTCAATGGCAAGCTATGACCTTGTGTATATTACACAGTACTTGCACATTGAAAATGAAAGTAAATCATATCTTTTAACATCTTGAAAAGGACACTCTTATTTTTCTCAATATATAAATGCCAAGAGTTTAGGATAATATCGTGTTTATTTCTCTATATAATTAAATAAAAGTAGTTGAAAGATACTAACCTTGTAACGGTAGAATTAGCAAATTTCCTACAAGATTGGTGACCCGAGCAATTTCTTTATTGTTAATCGAACAAGGATGAATTGGCTACAAGAGTCACCAAAGGCTGCTAATAGGACTCTAGCATCCATCAATAAGAAGTTCAACGCTAAGGATGATCTGTATTATCTATACTATATGAATTTAAGTGGTGTTTTGGGTGTAGATTTTGTGATATTAAGAAAGGGAGAATCTTTCAACCATGTTATATATAACAGCAATAACAATAGTAATAGCTATTGCTTTCAGCATGGGTTTCACTCTTTTCGAGTCTCAGAAGATTTATATACAGACAGTCTTATCGCTTAAAACATTCGTGTAATTACATAGACGAACTGTGTTATTTATGGGTATCTAAATATACATCTCATTTTTTGTGTTCATACTCATACTTCAACGATTCTGCTGTCTACGTTAGCTTTTTTAGGGATTGTTCAGATGTAGCAATCCAAATAGCAAACATATTATTTTTGTTGCGTCTTGGATTAAACTAGTTGATTATCTATCTAGTACCAAAAAAGGAAATTCAGTCCTATATTGTTTCAAAGAAAAAAAGGCTAAAAGTTTTATTTTCAACTGTCACAAAAATAAATACACACCCTTGTCTTTTTGTATGTTACTGATAGTTAGTTTCAAGGAGATCATGAGTCGTGACTTGGGAGTCGCTAAAATTTCTGTAATGTGATGACTTGGATTCACTAAAATACGGATATAAGATACACCAATTATTCATCATTTCTCGATGTTGAAGAGTAACTAAAAGTTAATAAATGAATAAAGTTAATAAAGACCGATAGAAGTGGATAGAAGTTAATAAAAATTTATGTTATTTTGAAATAATTGGTAGAAGTTGGTTAAAATTGGAGAATATTGAAATGTGAAAGGAGTTAGTACAAGTTGTTGGAAGTTAAAGGATGTTTTTAAGAAATATAAATAAGTGGGGATTTCTTTATAAAAATTTTTAAAAAAGATCGGTAAGAGTTGGGATAAGTCGGTTGAAGTTAGTAGAAATTCATCGAAGTAAGAAATAATTGAATTTTTCTTGCATGAGTTGACAAAAATCAGTAAAAAATAATAAAAATTCATTAAAATTGATAAAATATAATTTACCATTAAAAAGAACAGGCCGCGATCATGAAAGGAAATGGCCCCAGTGAACTTCGACCAAATCTTCTAATCAAATAATAAAATCAACAGCTTCAGAAGAATTGATATAATGCAATTTTGAAACTTCAATGAGGGAACCAAAAATAGAAAAATCTAGAATTTAAAAACGGAATCTAAGCCAGAGAAAGATCGGTGAAGCTCTTCTCCTGTCCGCTTGTTCGCGTGCAAGTGGATCGTCGTATGGAGGTTTTTGAATTAGCCTTTTCTCTCTCTCTCACTCTCTCTCTCTCTGATAAAGACTGCATCTGCGTGAGACGTGCGGCCACCTTATCAAGCCCTACAGATAAGCTCACGTTACGCTGGAGTGAGTCATGGCACATTTTAACTCGACGAGAATTAAGGAGTTGTATTTTGATTTGATCAGAGGTCTGGGGCTACTATCTTCTAGTAATCTTGTCATTAAATTGTCTGGCTGAGATATAATTGTGTGTTATTTGATGTATAATTGCGTGGTTCATTGAATTCTCTGACTTGCATACCATACAATTGTAAATTACTTTTATCTCAAAAATAGCACTCAATCAGAAGCTTTTATTAAACTATAGTTATTGTCGAAGCTGTGTGTGGTAGGTTGGGCACACACTCCATTTTCCGCCCCCTCCCCCACCCGGATTCGAGTCTGGGGGTACAACTTTGACTTTGTGCCTTGCAAGTTGTGTGTGGGCGGATGGTGGTCTTGGGCCTTGGTCTGGGCTTTGACATTCCCTTTCCTCTTGTCCGTTCAAAGTCCTCTAGGTACTCCTGTCATAGGAGCCCAGCGGGTTGGGCCTATTTATCATTTATAAAAAAAATAAATAAATAAATTATAGTTATTACTTTTTGGCCAAAAAGAGTTTTTTTGATCAAGTAAAAAAGCTAATTTGGTTGTTTAATAAAAGAGCTTTTTAAAATAGCTTTTTGGATACAAAAAGCTAATTTGAAAAAGCTAATTCCATGAGCTTTTTGAAGAATTAGTTTTTTGTCTCACAACTTTGTTAGAAACAACTAATTTTACCAAACAGCTAATTCAAACAGCTAATAAAAACGCTACGGCCCTGTTTGGTTGCATCAGCTGTTTGATAAAAAAGAGCTGTTTAGCACCTCTTTAGCTATTTGACCAAGTCAAACAGCTAAAGAGGTGTTTGGTAAACAGCTGTTTCAAACAGCTGTTTTACCTCAAACAGCTCTTTTTCAAACAGCTAATCTTAATAGCCTTTTGGGAACAGCTTTTTATTGAAATTACGATACTACCCAGAAGTTCAAGAAAATTACACTCATGCCATTAATTAACCTTTCTTGTCCCTGGCAGTTCATTTGAACATAGGGGCAATATTGGAATTTTATCAAATATACATTCCAGAAACAGCTAACTTTACCAAACACTTTTTTTGCAAACAGCTAATTCAAACAGCTAACACAAACAGCTAACAGCTAACAGCTAACACAAACAGCTAACAGCTAACAGCTAACAGCTGTTTACCAAACAGGGCCTAACTCAAACAGCTAACAGCTAACAGCTAATACAAACATCTAATAGCCCTGTTTGGCAATAAGCTGTTAGCTGATTGCATTAGCTGTTAGCTGTTAGTTGATTGTATTAGCTGTTTGACTTAACTGATTGCATTAGCTGTTTGTGAAAAAAGTGTTTGGTGAAGTTAGCTGTTTCTAACAAAGCTATTTGATAAAATTTCACTTATACTCATTACTCAATTTTATTATTTTTCTAACAAAATAATTTTTTATTGGATATTTATATTTCTTTTTGATATGAATTATGAATTAAGACTTATATGATATATAAAATTACATTTATACTTTTTCTTAATTTTAGTACTTATAATCAAAATATATTTTTAATGTTAAATGTTTTTTTTAATAGCAATTGAAATTATGTGATATAAAAAATATTTATATATCATATAAGACTAACTAACATAAATTATTTGCTAAATTAAGAAAGCGTTAAAATTAAAAGCATTATCTTCAACATTATGACCATCCACAACTCGTCTCAAAAAAAAAATAAAAAAATTTAAAGTATAAGCATCCAACATTCGGGAATATCATTTGTGAATGACATGTAATGTAAATTTGTTCAAATTATAAGGTTAGTATGATCATTATAATAGTAAACATCAAAAAGCTCTTTGAAAAAGCTATCCCAAAGAGTTTTTTTGTAAAAGAGTTTTTTGGGTATAAAAAGTTAATCTAAAAAGCTAATCAACCAAACACCTTAAAGAGCTTTTTTACCAGAGTCAAACAGCTAATACCCCCAAAAAGTTCTTTGTCAAACATGACCAATAACTAACAGCTAACAACTGTTTGTCAAACAGGACCTTAATCTTTAGAATATTGCCCAACTCATATATATATCTGATATTTGGGCATGTCATATGTCAGTTATCCTGAAAGAATCTAGTGTTAGAATCCAATAGGGTGAGGATAGAAACGGGCTCCACGAACTGCTATTTCTAATTGGGTAAATTAAAGAGGAATGACCCGAGCCCTAAAGATTGTAAGTACAATTAAGCAGTAAAGGGCCAACTTCTTTTTATAATATGGATATATGGAATTATAAGAATATTAAATACGCCATCTCACAAAAGTACGCTCCACTACGTTGTTAGCTAAAATAGTCATAAGCAACGGAGAAAGTGTGTATCTAAAGAGAATATTGTATAAAGTGCTCAAATTATTCTACAAGAACTCTCGCATTATATCTCAGCCTGTTATCTTCGTTGTTCCATTTAATGTTCGACTAAGTTAACCTCTGGGGGTTCAATAATTGGAATCCCTCCACTGCCTTGAGCGGCTTTGTAGGTTAAAAACACAATGTTAATCTTTGATCGTTATAACAATTACTTATCCCTAAATTCCTACTAATTAACCGCGTATAAATTTTGCGCAAAAATTAATGTAGACGAAAGTTCAATCCAGCTTTTCGATGTGACCAACAAATATCAAATGTTTTTCGATATGACCGACAAGCATCGACTGTTTCACCAACTGAATTGACACTGAAAAGAAGGTTGCTAACATAGCTACCATGCACTTAGAGTAGGAGCAATTGATTTGGGGATGGGGACTTTCGCATAGTTGGACAAGCTGAAGGCCATAAAACTATGGGTTCAATGATCCTATATCAAATACATGGTTAATGGAACCCCATCCCGTCGCTTATCCTAAATGTACCTCTCATTGCTTTCAATGACAGAAAAGAAAGCTTGATTTTTTTCAAGCAATTTGGATGGCTATTATTTTTATAAAATATATATGCATAAAAAAATAAAAATAAAAATAAAATTCAACCCCACCTACAACTAGCAATTATTTTTCGCCATCCATTTTTATTTCCAAGCCCCATATAAAATGGGCCCTATTAATAAGGAAACAACTAGACGGCGTCAAATTTTGAAAAAATCTCCTCTCTCTCCAGCTCTCCCCACATTTCTCAAGAATAATAAAATTAAAATAAATTATTAACTTAAAAATGACACAGCCAAGAGGTTTCTAAAATCAATGTCAAACACCAATCTCAATCTAATTTTTGTAGTATTATGGATTGTTATGCGTTCCCTTAGTTGGTACAAGATTCAATGAAACTTGCGTGTGGAATTGTTGCTGACATGCACATTAGAATGGTATTAGACAGCTACATATTATAATGTTATGTTGATGGGAATATTTGATCTGTTTTGATTGGTAAGTTTCCATAATTCCTATAAAAAAAATGTACGTAACTAATAGGATTTTAATCATATTGTTTAGTATAAATATATTTCTAAATCTTCAACTATCAATTTAAATTTTTTGCTGAGATCGTTTATGAACATGGTATCGGAGCTTTTATGAGCGAGAGGTCTCGAGTTCATCTCAGCAGCCCTTGTATTCATTTATTGCACAAGATAATAGGAGCCTTTGTAGCATACATGCTTCAAGTTTAAAGAGCATTCGCTTGAGGAGGCGTGTTAGAATATAAACATATTACTGGACTTTCAACCATTAGTTTAAACTTTTGATTAAAATGGTTCTTGAACACATATGTTTCTATGAAATTAAGGTTTAGGGGACATGAATTTTCATGCTTAATTTTATTTCTTGTTAATATATTTATAATTATGTTAATGCACCTTTATATGATAAATAATAAAAATAAAATGGATATACTTATGATCAACTATTCCGACAACTTTTAAGACTCATATAATCATGACTCTTCCCAATGTTTTTCTTCATTGGATTCTGTTCCAATGAGAACATTAATGATCTTCCCGCATACAAGTTTTTGAGAAGTTTTTGAGAATTCCAGACCACCCAGCACTATTATTCCACGAGCTATGACATTCTTGTTTGGGGATAATTAGTGTTAGAATATAAATTTATTTTTGAGTTTTTAATTGTTAGTTTAAATTTTTTATTAAGATAGCTCTTGAACATGATATCAATGTTTTTTTTACAGGGAGGTCTCAAGTTTGAATATTAGCAGCCTTCAAATTGATTTATTGCACAAGATATGAGGAGTTGTTGCAGCAGCTAAGATTCAAGTCCAATAAAATTTATTCCTATACCTCCATTCATCAATTTAAAGTTTTAATTGAGATAATTCTTGAACGATTAACACTATGGTAAGAGTGAAAGAACTTGATGGGTTACAGATTCGTATAACGCAACAACAAATAGTCAAATAAATAATATTTTTTCTGCTTCATGAGTGGGGTTTAAATTTTAATAAAGAAATAATGAGTATTTATTTTAAATGAAGCTCATATTTTAAACTTGAGAATACAAAAAAAGAAAAAGAAAAACAGTTGCAACAAAAACAACAAAAAAGAGAGAGAGAGACAGAGAGAGAAGAAAACAAGGAAAATACACCTAATCCTCTGTCTAGAACCTTAAAATTCGGGTTTCTACGGGGGGAGGTGTTGGAAGATGAAGGGGTAAAAAACAAACGCTGAGAGGTTTGATGGAGAGAAACAGAAAAATGGGCGTCGCAGATTGCACGATGGGATGGCAATACACGTGGGAATGACGGGAAGTGGTGGTCCCTCACGTGTTGGCATGTTTGTGGCGCATGTGATGTTTGATCGTGTGGCATTGACCGGCCGGCGGACTGTCCATATAATTTTTGCCTCACACTCAAGAAGTCCGGTCATTAGTTTTCTATCGTTGGGATAGTTTGATTTGATGAAAACTATATGGTACTATGATTTATTGATTTCTATGTGGCTGGCAAATTGGATCAGAGATACATTTCCATTGGATAAATGTGTTTGCGGCTTCACTTGGGTCAAAAATCTCATAATTTGTGTATCGTGTATTGTGTATTTAGAGTCTGTTCTTTTCGTATGTAAATTATGATTGGTAAAAAGGTGATGTAGGTTGAAGTGGATCGAAATAGGTTGAAGCGGATTGAATTTTTTTAAGTGATAAATTGAACTTGGCTAAAATAGTAAAAGTGAGTGGACGTGGGTTGAAATAGGTTGAAGCAAGTTGAAATAGATTGAAGTTGATTGAATTTAATTAATATTGATATTTTAGAATTGACCCGTGAAAAGAAAAGAGCCTTAATCTCAATTGCGGATGTGTGAACCACATAATTTGGGGAAAATAGTACTTGTACTATGAGTGGAATAAATCTATACTGGGGCTTACAATGAGATTTTTTTTCAATTAGGTAGAGCCCGGGAAACTTGTAAATTTGTATGTTTGAATGTATCCAATTTTTCGATGATATGACATGTGTATCCATCTTACAAATTAATGGTGGTGTGTTTTGCTCGGTAAATTATTATGTACAACCGGGTGGATATCTCAGTTGTCCACCCGGTCCCACTTGGCAGTTTTTAACATATTTTAACAGTTTTTTTTTTTAAAAAAGAGAGAAACTGTTTGCTAGTCATATGTTATAGAGTTTAGTTTTCCAGAAACCATTGATGTATTGCTACTCAATATAATGAATCTTAGGCGTATGATCGTTATGTTCTGATTTGAATTCGCTGGTAACTGCTGATTTTGAATTCGTTGTTCACGTATTTCAAATTAATCGTGAATTGGCCTGCTACTGTCTTCGTTTTTGCCGAATTCTCTATTTTGAGAGTGCTCGATCGGTCTATGTAGTTTTCAGCAATTATTCGATGGCTGGATTTGAGAGTTGATGATGAAGATTTATCAAACGCGTAGTGTTCATCAGATTCAATATTGGTTTTTTATCTGTGTTTTTTTTTTGTTCCGGTTTGATTATGTAAGATATTGTGTTTTTTTAGTTGTTCTGGAGTTCTTGGAGAATGTTTTATTTGTTCTAATTTTTGAATATACATGATTCTGTTTTTAAAAATTGGTTTCTGTAATATGAGAAAATAGCTCACCATAGTCAGTCTTGTGCTCACTATATGTATGCGTCTGCCCACTAATAAAAAACATTCCGCTCACTACGTTTCAGCATGGACTGATTATATGCATTTGTTTGTTCAGTAACAAAAAACAATAGCTCACCATAATCAGTCTTGTGCTCACTATATGTATGCGTCTGCTCACTAATAAAGAACATTTCGCTCACTGCGTTTCAGCATGGACTGATTATATGTATTTGTTTGCTCAGTAACAAAAAACAATAGCTCACCATAATCAGTCTTGTGTTCATTATATATATGCGTCTGCTCACTAATAAAAAACATTCTGCTCACTACATTTATGCATCTGCTCACGATAAATGTTGAATTATGTCGGGTAAACAATAGCTCACCATCATGAATCGTGTGCTCAGTATATGTATTTGTTTGCTCAGTAACAAAAAACATTCAGGTCACTATCATTAATATAGCTCACTCTGCGAAATACATCTAGCTCACTGGAATTAGTCATGTGCTCACTAAACATAGTTCTTGGCTCACTGAAGATATATATTTAACTCACTAATATTAGCAGTGATAAATTTGTTTTGTCTGTAGTAGTACTTGAGACAGGTGATTTTGATGCTTCCTCCACTAGTGTAATTGGCTCAGTGATCTTTTCCTCAGGGTTTGTGGGTGAAGTCTCTGTTTTTGATCTGTCAAAGAGAATTATATGTAATGTTAATACTAGAGTATAAAAGATACAACTCACTAAATTGAAGTGATGTGTTAGCAAAAAATAAGGTACATAATAATCATCTCCCTAAATTGAAGTTATGGCTCACTACCTAGAAGTTATAGCTCACCAACAGACAGTCATGGCTCACCAAAATGCAAGTTCTGGCTCACTAATGCATGTATTTGTTCAAGTCACTAACACAAAGTAATGACTTACTAAACAGGCTTCATAACTCACCAACAGGCAGCCATGGCTCACTAAAATACAAATTCTAGCTCACTAGTGCATGTATTTGTTCAAGTCACCAACACAAAGTAATGGCTCATTAAACAGGCTTTACAGCTCACTAACAGGCAGCCATGGCTCACTAAAATCAAGATCTGGCTCACTAGCTAGTGCATGTATTTATTTAAGTCACTAACACAAATTAATGGCTCACTAAACAGGCTTCGTAGCTCACCAACAGGCAACCATGGCTCACTAAAATCAAGATCTGACTCACTAGTTCATGCATTTGTTCAAGTCACTAACACAAAGTAATGGCTCACTAAACAGGCTTCATAACTCACCAACAAGCAGTTATGGCTCACTAAAATCAAGATCTGGCTCACTAGTTTATGTATTTGTTTAAGTCACTAACACAAAGTAATGACTCACTAAACAGGCTTCATAGCTCACTAACAGGCAATCATGACTCACTAAAATCAAGATTTGGTTTACTAGTTCATGTATTTGTTCAAGTCACTAACACAAAGTAATGGTTCACTAAACAGGCTTCAGGGCTCACCAACAGGCAGTCAAGGCTCACTAAATCGAAATATACAGGTTAATAATGAAATTTTAGGTTTCGTTTTTGTAACATACCTTTCTTGAGAGATTAATGATTCATCATTTCCAGACCTCTTGGTGTTTGCTTCTGAATGTTGAGGTTCCATATGAAAAGATTGCAGAAATGCGATTAGTAAAAACTTTGTTTGCTGACTGAAAATCTAAAATGCATTTGGTAATGTTAGTGTATTCAAAAATGAAAACAAATTGCGTTTGTTGGTGAAACTTACATCGAAGTTCTTCGTTCAACCTTTACGGAAGAGATTTCGGCTAGAATTGTTGATGGAGTGCTGCAGAATTTGTGAAATGGATTGAGAATATGTGAAGGTCGTGGAAAGAGAACGAGGGAAGTTCGTGGGTTTTGAAGCTTGAATTAGACGGTTTTGCGCGTTTTGGTGTTTTTGTTTTTTTTTTTTTAAAAAGCGGTTTCCAAGTGGGTCAGACGGAAATTTAGTGCACTGGTGGGGCCGGTTGTACAAATGAATTTGTACAACCGGGTGGACGGTATAAGAACTGGTTTTGCTCATACAGATCTTAAACTTTTTTAAAAAATAATAAAAAATAAAAGGAAAAAGAAAACTGAACACCTTAAAACCAATTGTTCTATTTGAAGAACTAAGCTTGGCTGCATGTGGATCTACTTAAATTTTGCTATTATGAGACTTGTATTGATCAGAGCATATTTTTTTCGACTTATGAAAAGTATTTATTGGTGTTTATTACTAAAACACGCTGAATTATGTTGAAACATGCTAAAACATGCAGAATCATCGAAGAAACTATAAATTTATAACTGAGTTTTTTCAATAAGTACTTGATAGAACTAAATTTTGCCGAATTGTGTTGAACGCTTATGGTGCGAGATATGTATGTACTATAAGTCGAAAATAATATGGCCGAAGTGTAATTATTGATTTTGTTGTGAATAAGTATCATTATATACATATTTTTTCCGAATTGAGTTTAAATTTCCGACATTTTTAATTATCTGTATTATCAATTATCTCGCAATAATTTTTGTTGAATTACATCCAAAGGCAAATTGTTTAAAATTGCTAACTTATGGTGTTGGATTTATTTTTTAGAGAACGGTTATTATTCAAATTTCTGATCGATTATACCTTTACAAAGAAAATTGTAGGTTGATATTTCGTTGAACACAATATGTGTCATATCATTTTACTTTTTGCAATCCTTTTAGGTTAGATTGGGACCTCTTTTATTGGTAGGAGTTGTTACGTGTGAAATTAATTTTATTGGTCGAAGTTGTAAAGCTACGTGAAATGAGTTAAACAATAACAAGTATGTTTAGACACAATCTCTTTTGTCATGCTTTTCATAGATAGGTCTTGTTTACATCCACGTATTTTTCAAATTACATTTCCTTATGGTTTTTTATTTAAGGATGTTGTTTAGCGCATGATATGATCTAGATATGCACGGTGAAATATATTCATTCTTTGTGGAGAGTCAATATACTTATGCAATATACCCAATATATATGTGTGTATATGTGTGTGTATGTATGTATGTACGTACACACACACATATGCAATTTTACATGTGTTATTATTCAATGTGCTAGGATAAGAATAGAATATTCTACCTATTATGTGATGCTTAGATGAATGTAATACAACCTAACTTGTAATGCAATCATCACCACGTAATTTGTGGCAATAATAATTACAATGTTGTTGTTATTTGCAATTAGAGTTGGGACATGGGCTGGTTCAACCTGAGCCAACTCGTACATGCCCTGCATCAAAACTGGCCCATGCCTGTAGTCAGCGAGTCATAGGACAACGGACATGTTCCGTTTTATTATGCGGGGCAAGGTGGGTTTCAGGCAAAATAAATTTCAATAATGTTATAGTGTAATTAGAATAGTTATTTCGTTCATCCTGTGCCTCACCCTCTCTACTAAATCGGGTGGTGAGATCTGAGAACTTTCAACCCATTAATCTTCAGTTCAATGGGGCAGGTTGCCCTAGCCTGACCCATGTCTCACCTTTTTTTTTTTGTAATATCCCCTTGCAACCAAACAAAAATAATGTAAACACGGTCACAAATTTGTTTGTACAATAAAGTTGTTTTCATCAAAATCATTACTTTAGAGTTACAAAAATCCAACCATGTTCACTACACATAAGTAGCATTATATTTATAGTTCATTAACACGGTGCAGGTGTAGCGATTTTCACAAAATGGCAATCACAGTAATTGCAGTTGTTCATGCAATATGAACCTAGCTACATATGGCATGATTTAATCTCAATCTTTTAATTTTATAACCTTTTAATTTAATTGAAAACCTATTTTAACAAATCCCTAAAATTTTAATAAATGAAAAGAAATATAATTTTTTATGTTGGTGTTTGCATCTTCAAGCTCACTCATTTTTTTCCCCTTTTGACAAGAACTCAAGAACAAAAAATTTTAGTAATCTCCGTCGGCTCTTGCGCCATTCCTCTGTTGTCAACGACATGTGAATCCATTTTTTTAGGCGAGCACCATCTTCGCCACCCTTCGTGCCCTTGACATTCGACAAAATCTCTAGATCTCCCCGGCGAGGTCATTCGGCCGGTAACAGTGACAGTGACAATGAGGTCGTTCCATGGCTCGATTGCAATCGCAGTAAGGGTTTCATCTTACAACAAGTGTCTGGAGTTCCGACGAATCTCACATTTAGATTTGAGCCCCATCTAAAGGATTAATTATAATCATTTGCTATTATAATTTATATTATCAAGAAGAAAGGCATTTTTGATTAATTTGATGAAGTCCTAATTTGCATGAGATCGTATAATTCATCAAGTGAAATTATTAACAAAACAGAATAGCAGTTGTAGATGAGCACCACTGTATGTGTTCTCTTCTTCTGGTATGATACAACTGGCTATTAGCCTAGTAATTAAGAATAGAGATTTGGGAGACGTACCATCAAATTATGGTGCTCGCAAGATGGGATGATGTTAGAAACATAGCCGGAAAGGTAAAAATATTGCCGATGAAGGTGGTGCTCGCTAGAAAAAAAATGTTTTGACAAGTCATCGGCAATAGAGGAATGGGGTGGCCCGAGGCGGTTGATGAAATAGTTTATTTTAGATCCAAAAGGTTCTTTTTGAAGTTCTTATTTAAAATAAAAAAGATTGAGTTAAGGAGAATTTTAGATCCAATTATCAACCTAAAAAAATTATATTTTTTATTAAAATTTTATGAATTTATTAAAATAGGTTGTTACAAAATTAAGCGACTAAGATCAAATCATGCCATGAGTACGGTCTACATTGCGGAAATTACCTCAATTATCATGATTGTCATTTTGAGGAACTTATTCTACCCATTGCTTCATTAATATGTATGTTAATTCTAATTTGAATGATATCTTTCCTATGTATTCTATGTAGACTTATTCAATACACACTCGCAAAATGGATAAAAAAGGATAAAATTATAATTTTTAAGGTGACAATTTAAAAGGGATGATATAGACAATTTTATGGCGAAAATTTATTCAACACACGCACACAAACTCTTGATTAGATTTTTAATTCTTGATTATGCATGCAAAGGAAGGTTATAAATATTGTACCTGTCATCATACCCTTTTTTTAGTAGAGCGAAACATACCAGATTTATGTATCGTTGTATTGGGCTCGCATTGTTTTAAATTTCAAAAAATTTTAAAAAATTAAAGGACAAGAATTCGAAAGTTTAGTGCGTCGGGCGGTATTTGACGGAAAATACTGGTACCGTCTAGTGTTTGACGATACTGAGCAGTATTGACCGGTATTTGACCGAACAAGAGCTTGTACCATTTCTTGATCAGTACGATACACTTTAGTTAGTATGGTATTTATAACACTGATACAAAGAGATGAGATAAGATAAGGATCCAGACAGTGAATCCTGCCGCCAATACCCATTGATTTAGCAATATAATTGTATTTAAATTTTCAGTTAATTTTTTTCGCCTGATGAAAACATAACCAGCCTTCTCCAGATGAACCTCAATTACCTGTTGTAGCTTTTTCTAATTTTCTTTACCAAATATTCCGGAAAAAAATAGACAAGAAAACAAACTCACTTTAGTCGACTGAATAACGACTTAAATTAGGAAATTAATCAAATTTTTACTTAATTAGTCATGACGTGTCGGTCGACCTCGTCAAAATTTTATCTCCTTTTTTTTCCCGGTTTGCCCCTCCTATTTTGGAGCTCTATAAATACACGCCCCATTTTTCTCCGCTAATATTCTCACTCATAATATCCTACATTCCTACCCTTTCGAGCAGGAGCAGGAGTTGCATTCGCTGTAAATCTCTCTCTCTCCCACAGCCATTATTTGTAATAATCTCTCTCCCACCTTCTCTTTTTTTTTTTTTCTCTTTTTTGTTTATCTGTCTTTAAAAATAAAAATAAAAATTTATGTGCATAGTTTCATGTGGGTTGTTCATGTTTGTGTTCTTAAGAAATTCATGAATGTTCATTGCACTCGATCTGCAAGATTGGATTTTTTCCACGTTTTGACTGCTTTTGCAGATACCCATTTCGTTTCCTGCTGTTTTGTTGAATCAGATTGATGTGTTTTATCTGGGAAATTTTTGTTTTTGCATATTCAAACTTTCATTCTGTTCTCTTTTACTCATTACATGAAATCTTGTTCTTTCTTTGTTAAATACTTAAATAGACTAGAATTTGATTTACTTTGTCTTTCATGTAATTTTCTTGGACTTATAGACCAGGATTTGGCTTTCGCCTACTTTTTTTTGGCTTTGCAAGGGGGGGGGGGGTGTTCGCGTATGACTTTCAGATCTAATTTCTTTAGCATCAGATTTGTTTGCTCCAACTTTTCTCCATGGGGATGGGATAGGAAAAACAGAAAGACCCACGTCCGTATTCAATGTATTCAAACTTCTTCCTTTTTTTTGGTTTTTTTTTGGGGGGGGGGGTGTCAAGGTGGGGTACAAGGTGGTTGGGGTAAGGGAGGATGAGTAGGTGCTTAATTGCTTATGAACATTGTAATTTATTTGTTAAGTTGATGAAGTTCTTAAAATTGAAATCTGTGCACATCTTAAAATGTCTGTTTGCAGTGTAGGTGGGTATTGGGTAGGTAAGGAATCACCTTTAAGATTTTGGCTTCTGATTTACTTTTCTTCCCATCTGCTGTTTTCTTTTTGTAAACCTTTTCACATATGTGTTTAACCTACACATGAAAATGATGGTTTCTACTTTTGGTCAATGGGATAAATTTGGAACCCTTTGTAGCAGGTAAAAGACTTGGGATCATTTGTCTTACCTTTTTGCACTTCAAGGGTAAAGTTGTGTATGTTATGGCCTTCCTGGGTTTCCTGTTCAGTGGAATATATACTGGGCTACTGGCTTATGGTTGTTGCTGGTGTTATAAAAGTGGAAAGATTGAACTATATGGAATCTTCTGTGTCTCATTTTGGTGAAAATGATGTTACTAATGGGATTTCACTTGAATTATTCCTCAGGTGTAATTCACAAATAATGGAAGTCGTTGCTGGATAAATCGCTACAGTCTATGGCCTTGACCGGTATAGTAGCCTCTTTGTGTATTGTTTTTGTTCACATCCTTTGTTTAAGAATTAAGATAATTGATTTTGTGGTTTATTAGAATGAACTGTTCTTTATTAATCGTAATACTGTAAATAAAAATGACAGGTAACTGGGCAATGTGTGGGGGAAGAAACAGCTCAACATCAATTGGTTCTGATCTGTGTAGAATAGTAGGACAAAATCTTAAGAGTGTAAGGTTTGGCATGGCCAATGGAGTTGATTGGATGAAGCATAGGAAGTATTCTGCATACAAACCTCAATTGATTTGTTCCGTTACTGATTTCATTCATTGGTCGCGTAAAATCCCTATAGGTGATGGGTATCATGAATTTCTCTAGTTTGTGATCATTTAGTCATTAAGTGGATTTTAGATTTTGATAGGAAAAGCAGGTGAAGGGTGAACTTTTTGTAAACCTGATTCACTTTTCGAGTTGGAATTGCTGGAAATGCCTGGTTTAATTAGTGAAAAGAAAAGGTTAACAGAATCAAAGATGTGCTTCTCTATTTCGGTCCAGCAAGGTGCGCCTAATCGTTCAAAAGGATCTCCCCGGGTAACAAATCTGATTTCTGATGATCAATATGTCCCTATTTTGCCGGGACTTCCTGATGACGTGGCAAAGTTATGCCTGGCACTTGTGCCACGAACTGATCTTCCCGCTATGGGGGCGGTGTCTAAGCGATGGAGGTCATTCATCCGAAGTAAAGAGTTGATTACCATTCGGAAACAACTTGGGCTACTAGAAGAGTGGCTCTATATGTTGACTATCGATGACGAGGGAAAAGAGAGCCACTGGGAGGTGTCGGATTGTTTTGGCAATAAACATGGTGATCTTCCACCCATGCCTTGTGGACTGAAGGTTGGGTTTGGAGTAGTGGTTCTCAATGGGAAGCTGCTGGTTATGGCTGGCTGTACAGTCTCAGAAGGGACTGCTTCTGCAACAGCTGACGTTTACCAATATGATTCCTGCCTCAACAGGTATGTCACTTTCTTGAGTACTTCTTTGTAGTTTTTCATATTTTTTGTATCTAGTGGTAAATTTGTAAGTATTTCTTTTACCAAATATGCCATATTTACGGATTGAGAGTAAGTGCAAATTGCTTTAATGAACCTTTGACTGACATTCTTGAATGTTTTCTGTAGTATTTTTATTCTTGTGTGGCAAATATTTGTACATTCAGTACATTAGTGTTCTTGTAGGCCTTGTTAGTTAGACTTGGACTCGTTATTTCACCTCAACTAGTCCAATTGGATGCTTACACGTGATGACAGTTATATGTAGTCGATGCTTGTTTAGAAGAAAAACATGTGACTTTCACAAGAATGAGCCAGTCTTGACACCCGGATATGCATCATTCTTAAACGCTTGTTCCTGAGTCCAATTTAACAGAAGTATCTCTCTTTCCCCCCCTTTTTCTGTTTTTTTTTGGGGGGGGGGGGTTGTGAGCTACATTCGGATGTTCCCAAGTCTGCTCTGCCTGAGCAAGATTCACATTAGTTGTCGTTGTCGTTGCTGTTGTTGGGGATGTGTGGGCTTTCCACCATGGCCTTTCAGGGTCTTATCCGCTAGCTCATTTGTACAACTTTTTATTTGCTAACTATCAATCATTAGCTGCTTTCTCCTGAAATATTAGCTATACTTTGTGGATCTCTTTGCTGCGCCTGGTAGCTCTTATACATACAGAGATTGCTAGCACATTTGTGTACTTCTGAGAGCTTTACATGGGTTTGTGTGCCCCATTCAGGGATGAGAAATAGATACGTTATTAGGCTAGTGATGCTTCTTATTTGAGGCTGTAAATATGGTGCGTGCGGTTGCTAGCGCTCTCCCATGCTGTGTATTCTCATCTGTGATATCTTTCTTCCATGATTCACTTGTCCTAATCTCGTGATCCTTCAATCGTAATTTCAGCTGGAGTCAGCTGGCAAGCATGAACGTGGCCCGCTATGACTTTGCGTGTGCTGAAGTCAACGGTAAGGTTTATGCAGTGGGGGGCTACGGTGAAAATGGGGAGTCTCTCTCTAGTGCCGAGGTCTATGATCTTGACACGAACAAGTGGACCCTGATTGAGTCTCTCCGGCGCCCAAGGTGGGGCTGCTTTGCTTGTGGGTTCGAGGGCAAGCTTTATGTCATGGGCGGGCGGTCAAGCTTCACCATTGGCAACTCCAAGTTTGTTGATGTGTACAACCCTGAAATGCACTCGTGGTGCGAAATGAAGAATGGCTGTGTTATGGTTACTGCCCATGCCGTTTTGGGAAAGAAGCTCTTTTGCATGGAGTGGAAAAATCAGAGAAGACTCGCTATTTTCAACTCGGAAGACAACTCTTGGACGATGGTCCCTGTCCCAGTAAACGGGAGTTCAAGCATAGGGTTCCGGTTTGGAATACTTGACGGTAAGCTTTTGCTGTTCCCGCTTAATGAGGAGCCCGAGTGTCGCACATTGCTGTATGATCCCAAGGCAGCACCTGGGTCGGAGTGGAAGACCTCCGATATCAAGCCCTCAAGCTCTTGCCTGTGCGCTGTGACGATTGAGGTTTGAGGCGGGCCCACCGCAGATCACCCATGGTATTCTGTTTGCATTCAGTGTTTGTATGTTTCTGCCTGCAAGTTGTGTTGTACTGACAATTCTTGTTATGTTTGATTGGTATTTTTATTCAGGTATTTAACCCTTTGGATTGGGTCTGTGTTAGAATTTGTATATTAGCTATTGGTGTGCTTTTGCTTTCACTATTGGTAAATTCAGATCTTAGCCTCTGCTGTTAGGATTGCCTTGTTGTGTTTGGCAGGCAATCCTCGACTTTGTATCTTTGGAATTTGGTCATGTAATGTAATGTTTGCCCTATATTGTCTGGGTTTTTGAGACATATTGCCTAGTATGCTTTCTTTCCCCTTCCTTCAAAGGTCACTGATAACTTCAATACTCTATGAGGAATGTTTGTTTTCTCCCTTTCAATTCATTGTAGTAAGTTGTCTGATAAATGTCACTTATTGTAAGGAATAGTATAGGGTCAAGTCTGACACTCTGACTCGATAACCCCTGAGTACCTCCAGGATTGGGTGAAGGGTCAGACCTATGCTGACCCAAGTAAGGGTTCGGTCCAGGCTAGGGCTCAGAGGACCTGACCAAGAAGGCCTTGTTGACCTGTTTGGCTGTCTCTAACCCACAATTTTTATCAACCTTCAGTTTACGAGCTTAACAAATGTCCACCCCCCTCCCCAAAACATATGTCATATTCTTGAGAGGATGTAATTTTATATGATACATAAATAATTATACATTAAAAAATAAAATATATAATAAATATATTTTAAGAAAATATATATAAATTAGATGCAGAGCACTGCTCCCCTCCCCCCCACCCCACCCCACAAAAAAAAAGAGGGATAAGGGCGGGCGGCTGGGCGGGTAAGACAGTCGAAATCGACATTTCCCTCTGAAATCTCTTTCTCACGCTCTATAAAATGTTTGGGGCCTCATCGTCGATGCCTCTTCTTCCTTCCTATGTGCCACTGCGGCGCCGACGTCATCAACTCCGGCGTACGGAACGCTGTCAACTACGCCGGAGTCCAGAACTCCGTCATCAACTCCGGCATTTGGAGCGCCATCAATTCATCTATGCCTCTGTTTTATTCTCGTTCTGCGCGTCTTCGCTCAAATCAGCAACGAACGGCGCCGTTTCATGGAGTTCAGCTGATCACAACTCAGATCTCTCCGATTGTGACGTTTAGGTATCTTATGGCTTCTGCATTGGCATTGAATTTCAGACCTCTTGAAAGACTCAAGGTTTCTTTGTCGCAGTTGGGATCAGAGATGTACATACACTTAATTTTGATTGATCATTTTAGGCAATTGTTGATGCGTACAAGGACGCCTGGAAACCCTAAGTATGTGTTAAGGTTCGTTTTCTAGACTCTCTTAGAGCCAAAGTGTCGTTTCCCTCCAATAATTCCAACAATGCTTGGTTTAGCATCATGCAATTGCTTTCGTGTTCTCGTTCTAAATAGTTGTTATCTTGTTATTCAGAATTTCTTGTTAGGACACTCGTTAGTATTTTTATTTCATTTTTAGGTCTAAAGTTTGAGAGTAAGTATCGGAATTCTTGAAGAATTAACTTGTCATCATATTGACCATATGGAAATCCTAATGACTGTATTGATAGGATTGTTTTGGTGAGAGTTGCACCAAATCAGTGAATTTGGATTGTAGAAACATAATTTCTGCTATAGCTCTAATTGCCCAGGGGGAGGGGGATGGTGAAGAAAGGGGGTTCCTGAGATGTTTTATTCACTCTACTGCCTAAAGATCCTTATTCTTATTATCTGTTTAAATTCTCAACGAGTTCTGAAATACTAAGAAAGGGCATCATGATGTAGTATATTACCCTAAGTTGTCTAGACTAGTGCTAAAACTTCCTAAACATTTTGAGTAGTCAAGAGGAGCAAATAGTTACCTTTTGACAACTTTTTTGACAATTTTCCCAAGATTCTATAAATCATGCATTATACCCTTCATTTTAGGCGGCTCCAGAGGATGTGCATACTCTATTTTCAAGATAGGTGTGGACATAGTGATTAGCCCCTAAACAAATTAAATGAGCGTGTTGGCTTTATTAGTATCATATTGCAAAGTTTGAAATGTGATTTTGTGGGATGGCTATGTTAGGATATTATGGCTGTACACAATGCATGCCGGCTGTTCAAAGCAGTCCTAAACATCCTAAACATGTCGAGGGTTCGATAGGAGTGTATGTACTGTTTAAAGGTTCTTTTACATTTTTGCAAACATCCCAAAAATTGTGCATAGTAACCTTCATTTCTTTGGGTCTTGAGGACCTTTAAGTTTTGACCACTCTAACACCTAAATATCCTAAGAGGTTCGAAGTATTGTCCAAGTGATTTGAATGAGTGGGGAGGCTCCATTGACACAGATGTACCTGTCTAGAAGCTTGATTTAAAAATACTGAAAAAGGGCATTAAAATGGTATGTGTATTCTAAATTATTTAGAGCAGTGCTAAAAACATACTGAACAGTCACCTTTTCAGCATTTTTCCAAAAGCGTGAGAATTATTTGTAATAGACTCCATATTACGAGTCTTGAGAGGCTCTATCTGTTCTATCTCCAAGGCGTTTAAGGACATCCCAAATATCCCGTTAACAATTAGTGTGATCGCATGGCTTCATCAGTACCATGTTGCAGAGTTTGAAACATAATTTCAAAATGGCTGTTGAATGAGCATCATGGCGGTATACTGTTTACAATGGTCCGAAATATCCTAAAACGTTTCATGGGTTTGCTAGTAGCACATAGGCTCCATTTAGTGGTTTCTTTTATTATTTTTTTTCCTTGAAAGTTGTTAAAATTGTGTGTAATAACCTTCATTTTGGGGGATCTTGAGAAGATTTAATCACTCTATTGTTTGAAGTTCCTAAGGGCTAAAGACATTATTGATGCCTTCCTAGATGATTTTGATGAGTGGGATGGCTTCGTTGGGATTATGGTGCTTGTTTAGAAGCTTGATTCAGAAATATCAAAAAAGGCAATATGGAGTGTAATCCTCTAAGTTGTCTAGAGTGGTCCTAATGCGCCCTAAACATTCTGAGGCAAAGTAGCACATAGTGCTGGAACATATATAATATCTCTTTCTGTCAAGATTGTAAAAATCATATATAATAATTAATAGCTTTCCTTCAGGGTCCTGGGGGGCTTTACCTTCCCCCCTTCCGCCCGAAGATCCTTAAGGACCTTCCATATATCTCTTTAAACAATATAAATGTTTGCAATGGTTTCATTAGCTTCATGTTGCAGAGTTCGATATCCGATTTCGAAATGCCTATGTACGGCCATTGCAGCTATATTCAATGCAGTTTAAGCCTTTAAGGTGATCTTAGATGTCCTCAAACACATCAAGCATTAGACAGGAGCACAGTCATCACTTTAATAGCTTCTTTAACATTCTTCCAAAAATTGGGAGAGTTACGTGTAATAGCCTAAGTGGCTAAGATGTTCTAAATATCTTCCTAAATGATGTCCATGAGTGCAGCTTCATTGGCACCATCTTGCATGTTTAGAAGCTTGATTTCGAAATCGAGAAACAAGTGTGTTGTGATTACGTATGGTACTATACATTTCCTAGATTAGTGCTAGTTTGAGGGGCCAAGATGAGCACATACTCATTTTATGATAGTTCTTTGATGTTTTTTCCTGAGATTGTGAAAACATTGTATAATAGCCTTAATTTCAGCCCCCCTGGGAAGCTCCGTCTACTATATCCCAAAGACCTTTAAAAATGTTCCAAATATCCCTGCAGATAATTTTTAAATGAGTTAAATGGCTGCATTAGCACCTTGTTCCAGAGTCTGAAAAATGTTTTTAGAATGTCTACGTTCCAGCGTTATGGCTGTATGCAACGCACCCTGCTGTTTAAATGAGCCTTAATATATCCTTAGACATTTGGATTTCCTAGGAGGACATAGGCACCATTTAGTAACTTCTTTTCCTTTTTTTTTTGAAAATCATGCAAAATTGCATTTGGTAGCCTTCAATTCTTTAAAATGTTAGGAACTTTAGCACCTAAATCTTAGCCAGTTCAAAATATCTTCCTAATTGAGTTGAACGAGTGAGGTGGCTTGATTGATATTGTCTCGCGTGTTTAACTTGCATCTGAAACGCTACAAGAGGGCATTATGATAGTTTGTTATACTCCAAACTATCTAGAGTTGTGGTAAAACTTCATTAACATCTTGAGAGGTCAAGAGGAACAGATAGTCATCTTTTATTTTCCTAAAATGGGAAATCTGTGAATAATAGCCTCTATTGTTTTTTTTGGGGGGGGGGGGGAGGGGGGTTCGTTGCTCTATATTTTCTTGACCTTAAACAATTTACATGCCATGGGTGCATAAGCACTGCAGTGTTGAGCCTGAGGTGTGATTTCAAAATACCCATATGCAGGCATTTTGACTGTACCCAATGCATCCTAAACTGTTTGAAAACAGCCTAAATATCTTCTGACATTTTGAGGGTTTGATAGGCCATATAGGCATTACTTGTTTTATGTTTAGAATGTGTTTCTACATGTCAAGGAGTTTCGGTTGCTTGTGAATGAAGACTTCTTCAAGAACTTTGCATCATGCTTTAGCAGCAGCATATTAGTTTAAGATATCTTTATTTTGTTCTTGTGTTCTATCTTTGTGCAGCTTCAGGAAGAAGTAACTGTTTCCGATGTGAGAGACTTCATATAACCCAAGGCAATTTGAGAACGGTTAAGTATTCACCTCTTTGTGCACCAAGCTCCTGTGATTATGTTAACCATTTCTAGTAGATTTTATCTTTTGATGAAAATTGCACTTCATGCAGCTTCAAATTCATCTCCAAGCTGACGCTCTACCTCACATTGAAAGATTGAAGCAGGAGCAAAGACTTCAAAGGTGTTTGTTAAGGATGAGATCTTAATAAGTTTTCTTCTATATTCAATACCTGCTTGCCAATTTCTGCTGCGTTTTTCAATTTTTCGGACCACCCTCAACATCAGAAATGTTCTGTCATTTTCTAGGCGACAAGAGCACCCATAATTTTGGAGAGTCCAGAGGGGAAAGATTGAAGACTGCCCCTTGTGAAAGTGAAAGTTGAATTGGCTGACAAGTTGACTGCTATCATCGGACATGTTAGTGGTGCGTTACTTTCCCATGGATTTCTTCAGGTGGCCTTCTCTTGATGCCGTTGCATTGCAGCTCAAAGGTACTGGGGACAGAACTTCCAAGGAGAGACCAAAATCTGCTGATAGTGTATCGTGTCCATGCAGATGCCAATGGTGGTAGTATCTAATATATCGTAGTGCACATAGAGTCTGCATACGGCGTACCTAACCCTGACCCTATTCACCTAGCCCAAGTGCCCAAGTGCCCAACTGAACCACACTGAAATATGCATGGTCAATGCAAAATGCATCTTTTTAATGAGCTTATTGGACAAGCTGACAATATATTCAATATGATGTTGACTTGACCCCACTCAAATATCCTTTAAGCCTAAACTTAGAAGTATCCACTATATTATTTTTTTAGGTTTTAAATCCTCCATTTCATTAGAATCGAGTTATTGTTAGCCCAATAAGGGATATAGCTCTTCTATCACAAATTTTCTTCATTTACAAGACTCCAAGCTGAGACCTGGAGAACAAGTGTTAGTGCCAAGCCTACATTATGCCCATTGGTGTTAGCTTTGAAACCACTGAACGTCCCCACCTACTGTATCTCAAGGTTCCCCATGCGCCTAAAAAGTTATCCTTGTTCTCATGATTTGCGTGTATTGTTCTGCCATTTTATTGGGCCTTTTTGTCCCTTCTTCATGGAGTTGATTTCTTAGTTGATTCAGCAGGTGTTGCAGCAGCAAACTGATGTGTTTAAAACACTCGGCGATATTTTGAAGGACATTAGAGACTTGGAATATATATGATAGAAGTTTGTGATTGATGAAATCTTGTTAAGACAGTTTTGGATACACATTTTTCTTCTGTCCTCGTTTTCATTTTTGCGTTGCAGACAGTTAGTCAGTTAGATTACATACTGGTTGCTCTTGCTTTTAGAATGAAGTAGTCTGTACGTTCAGAGAAAAGAGGGAAGGGGAAGGGAATTGAGCAGAAAATTGGCGTAAGATGCTCTATATTGATGTAAATTATATTGCTTTCAAAGTACCATATAGGATGGTTTCGCCATTTGAAACTAAATCAACTCAAAATCAACCGTTCAACAGCAAAACTGGTCCAAAAATTTATGATACAATGAGGTCTACTAGCAAAATTGTTCCTTGCCTGATGCCAGCTCACAAGATGATGCATGGCCCAAGCGTTTTGCATATACATCCTCAAATCTGTCTTCAGCATTTCCAGATAATCACGGGTTTGACATGCCCCAACTATCACTGTAACTCTCTGCCATGATCAGTAATGCAAGCGCTGACCAACCAGTGAATGGGCGGGCACCTTTACCTTTCCCTGTCTTCTGATCATACTGCTCCCAGATATACCCAGTCTTGTAATAGTTTGTAACGACATTTCTGCCACAATTAATACAAAAACCTATTTATTCAGATCTACTGTTATATTCACCCAGCCAAAGAAGCAGGAGTAGAAATTCCCAAAATACCTGATTAGATTACTCCTCAGTTCATCATATACAGCTTTTGCTCTCTCTTTATATGGCCCATCCACTGAAGGAAGGGCAGAAAAATAATTTCGTCATTCAAAACACTAGTTGAAGCAAGGAAGTAATCATTCAATGATTTTGACAATTATTTTTCTTAGATTGCACCTTGGGAGTAGTGGTGAAGTGCAGAAAGGATCATGTAATTCATGTTCATCCAAAGTGGCCCTCTCCAGTAAGGTGGGTCATGTTCGGTATTGCGTTTCATGTATAATGAACTGGGAAATACCAGATAAAAGTAGCACAGTTAGCATTTGCTTCATTCGAGATCAGAAACTTGGATCAGGGGGAGTTCTATTCATGAATGCAGCAACTTATCTAAAAATCAGTTAACATATGATGGGACACGCAAATTAATTATATGGATAGGAAATTGCACCTTGTTTTAGAAAGGGAGCGAATCCCATAATTGGTCCACAATGTGCTCTTATTTGAAATAAGATCAATCTGTTTCTCCAGAATCCAAGAATCCTGCATCAGGACATAATCGTCACTCTTCTGTGCTTGGGCACTTCAAGTTCTAAGAAATGCCCTCAGGTAGTAGCATGATGAACAATTGTCTTTCTAAACACTGCCCTTGATAAGTAACAAAGCCCAAAATAATAAAAAATGAAGCCAGTCAAGCATAGAGATGAATTCACTGCAGAGTATCTATGATCTAACTCACATTTGCAAGGATGTTCTACAACTTACAGGTGGAATAATTTTCCCCATAAATGGAAAGAGGCCGACATAGCCCACGTGGGGTACAAACTGGGGTTTGGGTTCCTCGAGAACTTCTCGGACAAGCTCTTGAGTAGCGTAATTCCCATTCATCTTCAATTGTGGGCGTAAGCGAACCTACAGAAAAAGCAAGCCATAGAGAGAAATCAGCTGTTTGAGATACTGCTTGATGGCTAAAGCAGAATTTGAGAAGGCATGGGCAAGAGATAGTGCAACTTAATTTATTATTTTTTATTTTTGTTGAAAAATGGTCAGAAATCAGTTAATGTTTGAATCTTTGAATGCTAGCATAGATATGAGATACTGGCCACTTAGTTGGCTTTTCCCCCTTTTTGGGTAGGTTGGGCCCTACTAACCCAGCCTAATACCAAGCCCAAGTTAGAGGTTATGTCCAAGGGGAGGGGTACTCACACATAAGAATCGACCCCCAACATCAAGGTTGGGGAGGGGGTCTCCGAATACTAGGAAACCACCTTGATTTTTGGAAAGGAAAACACGATCACTAGTACAACTATGGAAAAGGTTGGGTCCTTATCAGCTTGTCAATGTGATTTGGAAAGCTAATCATGCCCGGTTTTGAGGGGAGAACACCACCCGAAATTGATTAATCTATTTTAGTTTTGTCCTCTCCTTCCTGTTCCCCTGAGGATGAACTTCTATTCTTGGCATACCTAAACCCTAATAACTTCTTGTAAACAACATTTCTACTCCCAATTCAGCTGTAAATTTTCTTTTTACTTGCATCTCTGCCATTGCCCCCCCCCCCCCCAAATATATTCCATTGCTACCTTGGAAACTCACAAGAACCACAACAACTTTAGACCAATAACAGACACACAACAGAGTCAATCAGACCATATGAAACTCTCTGAAGGGAGCAAATCAAATGCAATCACAATTTTCAAGAATTCAAAATACTTGCTCAACCAAACAAATAGAAGAGATGTACCTTTTCAGTGTGGTTTCCGAAATCAAAATATGCTCCATAGGCGTTATCAAAATGCAACTGGAACGAAGCTCAACATTTTCAGAAATTTCAATGACATGTACACGTGGATACTCCAAGATATTCATGAAACTACATACAATGCCATGAAATCAAAACCAATGAGTGATTCTTTCACAAACCTGGTTCAGAGTCTCAAAGTCCGACAGCAGTTTGGCAGTGATGCCATACCCCTGCAACAAAAACCCAGTTACAAGGCTTACTGTTATAGCAGGCAAATCCTGAAAATTATAGCAAATTCAAATTTCATGGTACCTTTACTAGCCTATTATTATTTTCAGAAAGTTCGGATATAGTCTGCATGCAATCGGCAGCTAGAAGCATCCAGCATCTAAGGTCCAAGTGGCGCTCGTCTTCACTAGGATGAGATGCACGAGGATAATCATCCAATCCAGACATAAGTGTCTGTAGATTTCAAAATGTAATTAGAATACAGCACTACACTAAAAAATACATACAGAATCTTCAAAAGAGCAACCAGGTTCCATCTAGATTTTTGGGTTCTCAAATCACTTGGCCATTCATTCCTCACTAATCTACGACGAGCAGTCAAAAGGTTTTTCTTTTCTTTTTTTTTTAGGGGGGGGGGGGGGGGTTGGGTGGGAGAGGGACAAGCTAAAGATCAGCTGCTCCCTTTGGTCTGCCAACTTCATCTTGTTATCCATGTCTACATGCAAAATCTTCCAATCTCATAACACTATGTCTCCACTTTTCCTTTATCAATGTACTAGCCACTCCAATGATCCAAGAAACAAATCAAAGAGGGGTCCACTTTAGAATTTTTGATATAAAATAAAATTAGAGCATCCCCTAAACCAAAAACAATTAATTCCTCAGTACAAAGTAAGCATTACATAGCATATGGCCATATGCATCCATTGTGTCAGGAGTAAGAATAGAGTGAACTGGGCCATATGATAACCTCCATACTAAAAACACAAGAATGTGAATAAATGCTTATCTAGATTTAATCTTGCAATTATCATTGGGCTACCGTAGAGACTCCAATAAAGGTTCATTTACGGCCAGTCTTTTATGCACAGCACCCACATGCAATGCCCTTAGAGAATCATCTGATTTCAGTGCATTTATCAGATTTCTGCAAGTTAAATGGCAAGTACATAGCTGAATTAACATGATTGGTCAGAATAGGCATCATACTTTTGGATTCAATTCCCGAGTTGTAAGATTATCTCTACCATGCCAAAAGTAGCTGCTTGGGACCTTTCCTGCAAATAAAGATGAAATTATCAATTGTTTATGGAACAAACGAAGATGTGTCTATGCTTAATCACAACATGTAAATATCAGGAACAGAAACACCACATAACTATTTTTTGCATCGGCAGCAAAGTTCAGTTTCACCATCCATTACAGAACACCCAAAAGAAATCCTATATTTCTCTATTTTCCAATTATAAGGCACCATTCTAGATTTTCATCTCCAAGACTACCATGCATGACATATGCTCGTTGTTACTAAACCTAAATAAACGTGCTCAGTGAATGTTTCTTTCTTCTATCTCGGAATATGCACCATCTTAGGTTAAGAGTCACATTCACCATAATTGTACCAAACAAGTGAAAAGTATCAATCATGATAAGCAAGCAAGTAGCAACAAGGCATAATTAGCAGAATTCCATCCTAGATTTTCATCACTAACCGTTTATGACATATGCTTGTTGTCACCAAACCTAAATAAACTATGCACCATCTTCGGATATTTCTTTCTTCAATCTCAAACTATTCACCGTCTTAAGTAAATACTCACATTTATCATAACTGTACCAAGCAAGCAATGACTGATAAATGATAATAAGCAAGTAACAAGGTAGAATTAGTAGAATTCCACGGCACACTTGCTGGCAATCTTGTCATAGCTCCTTTGAGAACGAAGTGCAAACCCAATAAAAGGAATTCGCCAAAATTTTACAAAAGATGTTCTAGAAGCTCCCAACAGTCCTTGACTGGTTTGCAGGGAGAAGTTCCTCTTTGTTGCGTGCTTAAAATCAAGAAAATCAGTCCCACATTTTGCAAAAACACACAGAAAAAGATCCTGTTCATAAGATTTGAAACTCTAAAAGACATAAGATATCCAGTAACATAGGCATAGAACAGAACAAAACATTACCTAATTGTGAAGTATTGAACCATTTAAACCATGCATCAAGGCGAGTAAATGCATTATCCAAAAAGGATGAAATCTCACTGCTTTCAGCTGCACTGAATTTTCCTGTCTTTATGCTAGAGACTAGGTCTGCAAGAACCATATTAATGCATAAATAAGTTGCTTGGGGGGAAGAATGGCTTTTCCAAAGAAACATCAATACTCAAGAAAATGATGTGGCTACAACATGATGAATGCTTATCATAGTTTCAGCAGTTTTGCAGTTTTCTTTGGCTACATGTATTATCTAACTAAGACCAAACTCCAAGGCTGGAATTTCTGACATCACAATCCTGTCCTTACTCGTGATAGATAGCATTCTGAGCAAAAGGCAGACAAGAAGTCCAACAATTGAGTATGAATTAACAGACTACCCAGTCATCTAAAACCCAATCATTTTAAGTTCCATAAAGATCTCATCAATTATACTTCTGAAGCAGTAGCATTAGACACCTTGAATATTACAAGGATTAAGTAATGCAGCACGATTGAGTAACAAAGCACTAATCCAAAAGAAGCATTGCTGGATTCTAAACACGTGAAATCCATATGCATTTACATGATTAATTCCATAACAACCTCATTATCTCCCCCCCCCCCCCCCCAAATCAATCCGCCATCTTCAATCCCCAGTATAATTCTTTTGTGATCCCAAACACTCAGGATCATATTTAATTTCAATAAAACCAATATCTGAACATTCAGCTTGAACATCCCATCAATTTCAGCACAAACAAGGCTGAATATGCAATCAATTCCAGTAACTAATAGTAGGCCGGTCATAAAAGCGTATAGGATATATCAACAGAAGGCATATGGCAGCCAGGTTTCATGAGGTTTCAAAGGGGAAAGTGAGGAAAATTTTTAGCGTGGATAAAATTAAATTCCCCTCCCTCCAAAAAAAAAAAAAACAAAAAAAGAAAGAAGAAGTTGATGGTTTTCACATTTCAACACTGCCTAATGTTTTTAAGAAAGCGTTTAATGTATGCAGGGCTCTATGTACTTAGACCTAAATAGACTTCGTGTCTATTAGCGCTTGAGATGTTATGCTAATGATTCACTACCAAGAAAATTATATACAATTCAAAATTAGTAATTAATTTGGACATGTAGTCTAATTATCCAAACCCACACCACGTTGCTATCCCAAATGGTGCTCCAATACCCCCTCTCCCTATCCAGGGTCCTAACCCAGTAGTGTATTGCAATGTCATACTCATGCTACAGCCCGAAGCATTCCCCAACCAAGGTAGCATACTAATTTGAACATTATGACAAACCTGTCTCGTTTGGTGATAGATGTAGGCGTTGACGTATATTTCAATTCAGGTCTTTGTTTGTAGCATTATGTGACTATTCATACTTGCAGCGGCCTGGGCTCAGCTAATCGGTGTTATCATTACTTCAGAAACTACTACTTCTGAAAACTGTGGAGTAGAAATCCAGATGTCACACTTTCTAGATGGCTAAAAATCATTTTTGGGAATTTTATTTCAGCTTGGCTTACCAAAGGACTGAAACAAATGTCTCATTAGACTGTCCTATGCTTTTCCTTACGTGTAATCGGCAGTCAAATGGCTCTTAATCCATTGTTCAAGAGAAACTGGCTCTACAATTCACGTGCGAGGCTGCCACATTTGACTACCCACACCTTTTCCAAGGCAGGACTCATAGGGTATGGATTTGTATTCTTAGTTTTAAAAAGCGCGATGCGCAAGGCGTGAGGCAAAGGCGCACGCATCATGGATGTGAGACGCATTTCTATGCAAAAATGTTTAGAAGTCATTTACATTTCACAGAGAATATTTTGTAGAAGCAAGTTCGACAAATGTATAAAAAAGTAATGAGACATGATTGATTATAACTACTAATACCCCAAATAACCTTAAGATATGTTATCTTATTATCATAGTTCCTCAAAGCACACACTTATTGTACAAGTATAGCTCACCTTTTAGGTTCCGATAAATAAAAAGAAGAAAAACATAAAGACAAGGCCAAGAAAAAGAAGGAAAAGGGGGACGATATAGCCTTGCAACCCTGAGGCGCACCTCATCCGCTTTGAGGCGCTGACCTGGTAGCCTCATCTCGAAGGGCACCTAGGCGTGCATTAGGTGGGCTTTTTAAAACTAGGTTTGTATTTGGATGTATGATCATGAAGTGACAAAGAAAATGTAACATTTAAGCAGACAAGGAAAAGGGGAACGGCGTAGCTCTTCTAGGACTAGAATAAATAGAAAGAATACATTCATACAGCCCCACATATTTTTTTATAAAAAAAAGGGTTTTCGCCCTTTTGGGTTGATGAAACCTAAAAGAGAGTCAATTGCAGCATCTGAGTAACTTCTTTATACATATATATGATGCAGGTAATCTGCCTATGATAGACAACCAAGTATCAAAAACAATAATTAACTCATGCAACAAAAGGATATAACTGGCAGGTAAAGGAAACAAAAACTAAAAAATAAATAGTTGAAATAGAAGCCAATTGAACAGAGATACAGTACCGTGTAAAACCAGAAATAATGTAGGAGGATTGCCATTTGTTGGATGCTGAAGAACAAACTCCTCAGGCACTTTACTGAAAAAGCAGCAAAGTTGAATCGCTAAATTCCAATGAACATGATAAAAACAGTGCAGCTATGAAAATGTATTTTATCGAAAAGTCCCTTTTACCTCAAAGCTTCAGCACCCAAAATCTGCTCACGGGGAATCCAACCATCAATGTTAAGTAAATCTAACCAGTGACCAATGATATCCAAGCAAATATGAACATCCCAGCGCCTATTCTCATGTCAGATCAAATAAATGTTAGACTGGCAGTGTTTTTAATTACTGATAAAAAGAGAAAAAAAATCAACAGGAAATCAGATATTTTAGTACAAATACCAACTGCAATATAGACTGTAGAGCTAACCAGATCAGCAGTTGATGAAAACCTTCATCCCACAAGAAACCCCTAGGAAAGAAGGAGCGGCTAGGAACAGCTGTGTAAAGCTCTGCTGGCCAGTACAACAAATAATCATCGGCCTTTCTCTGCAAGGAAAGTGTAAAACTGTATGACTTTGTCAGAAACACCAATAGTGCTTTTGTTAATAAGAACTAAGAGAAAAAGATGCAATAATCTAATCTACTGGAGATAAGAATAATAACCTTGATCGCAATAAACTATGCAAATTCCATGTCAATCATCCAAGGCACAGAAAAGAGTTTTAGAAACATGAAAATGACACAGGAAAATTTCCCTTCTCAAAGTTCAAGGGGGAGTGCGCTAAAAGATCTCTGCTGGAACATACCTATGCCAAGTGATGCAGGATAAGAGTAAAGAATGGGTAAAAAGATTTAGGAAATTACAATATTTTGATATTGGAGATCTTTTGTATTTTTTTATTATTTTCATAGGTTATTTTAAATCATATTTTAGGATAGTCAAAATAAGGATATTCAGTGATATTTTATTAAGATTTAGTTTCCTAATCTATTAGGATAATATTAGATTATATATGTCTATCCTTTTCTAGCTTATATTTTGTTATTTAGGTTTCCTAAAACTAGTTAGTTTCTTGGTTATATAAACTCCTTTATGTAATTCAAGAAGGCAAATGATGAATAAGAATTGATATTGAATTAAAGTGAAAGTTCTTGAGTGAATTTTCTCGATGTGACAATTGTTCTTAGAGCGTCCTACACCAATTATTCCCCTTTGTAGGAGTTGCTCTTAGAGCGTCCTATATTAATTTGGTATAAGAGCTATTCGATCTTAGCCTTGCCTCTTGTTTGCTTTTCTCATTCTGCCCTATGTCCCTCCGCATCAGATTCTAGTAAAAAAGGGGGGGGGGGGGAAACCTACCGCCCAAACCCTAAACGACAAGCAACCCAACCAACAACCACCACCAAGCCGTCCACTCAAATCTGCCAATCACCAACTGTTGTCCAACCCCCTATCCACCGCCGTTGCTGCCAACTAGGTTACTTGTCAAAATTCTTCTTAACAAATGCCCTTTTTGTTCACCTATTGCTATTTGCTGTTACTGTTAACAAACTGTTGCACCTATGGCCTAGTGTGAAAAACATCATCGAGCATTATTTGTCATCATCCATGACAAATAACTCCCTGTTATGAAAAATCTCTTGTATCAAGTTTTCTCCCGCTATGGGGAAGTGGAAAAGATTGCTAGATTCCAAACAATGGATGATTTTTATGTTCGAGTGAATTTCTACTCACATAGGGATGCTGTTAATGCCTTTTGCAAGCTTCAAGGTCGTCAAATTTATGAAGGTTGTTGTGAGTTAGATCTTTACTTTGCTAATGAGGCCATATGTAGATGTAGGCCTTACATCCCTAGGCATATGTTGGATTACAGACCTCCTAGAGCTCCTTTGATACTCTGGAGAATTCCCATTAATGATTATGGAGTTTCATCTTCCAGGTGTTACACAAGACCGCAGAATTGTTATTTAGATGAGGAACATCCTGCCTACTCTAATGCAAACTATAGGCGAGCGTTCATAGAGGACGATAAGGAGAAAATCTTCGAAAAGGAGTCTAGCAAAGAAGAAGTCGAGCTGACAAAACCCCACCAAGTCTTAGACACCAATGTTTCATGCAATGCGTTGTCCGATAAGGAAAATCGTCATCTTCCTGGGGTTGACTCTCAATCTTATGTGGATGAGACACTTAAAAAGGAATCATCCACTCTAGATCTTACTAATGAAGTTTTTCTAAAGGCAATCGACAAAGATGATGTCCAAGCGAATGAAGAGGATGTGCAAGTATGGACGGATTTTGGCCGGCTGCTAGGAGAGACTAGAGTGACCTAAGGAGCTATTGCAAATGTTGACTTTTTCATTCCCCAGGGCTTTTTTGAGAAGATTAAACGTCATTCGATGTTAACATGGTTACTATAATTGGAGAATATTCTGAGAAGTGAGATTAAAAAAATCTATATTGAAGTCAAATCAATTTTGACATCTTCATCTTCAATTCTGGTGCATTTCAAAACTCGAGGACGAGTTTTTTTCAACCAGGGGAGAACGATACAGGATAAGAGTAAAGAATGGGTAAAAAGATTTAGGAAATTACAATATTTGATATTGGAGATCTTTTGTATTTTTTTATTATTTTCATAGGTTATTTTAAATCATATTTTAGGATAGCCAAAATAAGGATATTCAGTGATATTTTATAAAGATTTAGTTTCCTAGTCTATTAGGATAATATTAGATTATATATTTCTATCCTTTTCTAGCTTATATTTTGTTATTTAAGTTTCCTAAAACTAGTTAGTCTCTTGGTTATATAAACTCCTTTATGTAATTCAAGAAGGCCGATGATGAATAAGAATTGATATTGAATTAAAGTGAAAGTTCTTGAGTGAATTTTCTCGATGTGGGAATTGCTCTTAGAGCGTCCTACACCAATTATTCCCCTTTGTAGGAGTTGCTCTTAGAGCGTCCTACATCACCAAGCTTATCATTGAGGAGGGATCTCGTTCTAGCTCCTTGTGGGATAGCCAAGGACATGTGTATCCACTAATCAAAACTTCTAGTTGGCTTATTTCATAACCCCGCTAATTCATGTTGCATGGAGGGGGAAAAAAGAATATTAAAAAAGCACGGAACTATAGTAATCATTCTGATGGATTAGTCACAAGCAATGCACCGAATTGGGTTTACTTGGACAGGGCAGTTTGCAACCCTGTTTTGTAAAAAAGAGAAATCTAGTTGAGAGATATTGCCCCTGTTTTCCCTTTTGCTGCTTCTCTGTTACATAGACTGGATATGCTGAGATATGCTTTAATTGCACAGAGGGTGATTGGGAATGAACTTCACACCAAGAATAGACTTGTGAAATTGGGTCTTTCTGCCTAATGCAGCTGTGTCCTTGCGACAGGTCGTAAAGCAAGGGATCACATGTACTCCGAATGTTCACTTTCTGCTATGCTCATCACTCAGATCAAAGAATCGCCCAAAAGTCAAGACAGATTAGCTGGTCCCTGAAACGGCATTATACATTTTATACTGCAGCCTGGCTATCTCACCCAGAAAAGAGGAATTGCAGTTCTCTCAAATTCAGGTCTGGCCTGTCTGAAGGTATTTGTTACTATATACTTCTTCTGGTTGATCTTTTTTATGCTGGAACTAGGTGTAAATTGCTCATTTTGCCTAACATTTGCCGGACCATTCTTCACCATGACTCTCGTCTCTTTGTACTTCCAGGGTACGTCTAGACTGAGCTCCATGTAAGTGCCTTAATGTTTTTTATAGAAATTTGTCAGACTTTTTCCCTAAACTTGGGAGGGGGGGCGGGAGAACCGGGGGGAGGGGGTGAACGGCAAGCAATGTTGGCCATCATTTATCCTCTATTATGTAAATATTCTTTGCTTGGCTAAGAAAATTTCAACTTCCCAAAACATAATAACAAAAGTAAAGTCTACGATGCAGGGAATCCTCAAAAGGGATTCAAAAGCATTTATATTTTCCGAACTTCACCAAAGCAGAACTGAAAATGCAATTGGAATCCATTCGCTCCAACAGAAACTCATTCTCTCCCCCATTTTTGGGGTTTTTTTGTGTGTGTGGGGGGGGGGGGGGGGGGGGGTTTCAAAAATTGAAAGTGAATTCAATAATTGTATTAAATAATTTAGAAATCAACCCCCCCCCCCATACTAGCAAATAGCTTGGGAGAAGGGGGTCATTATATAAAGTGAGGGCAACTTTTGGGAAACTTACATCGGATTTCACAGGCACAGAAATCTTTGACTGGCCATAGAAGTATCCAATGCCACCCAGCAAGTTTGAAATAGCAGCCTTACCAACAACTATAGATTCTGAATCAACCTGATTGCATTGACCAAAAAAAAACACACACCATTATTTAAGAAAACTTCACAAACAGTAGCAAACCTGACATTAAATTGATAAAACACAAAAGTAGACCTATCTTGCCTGTGATAAAGCTCACAGCTGTTAAATAAAATTTCAGGATAGTTGATAGGGAAACAAGAAGGAGCAACTGGCAACTATGCAGGAGCCATCTTAAAAAATCCAAAAACAATTTTCAACTCTCAAGCACCACAGTTTGTGCACATCTAACCGTATGTCTCACAAACCAAGTTAGCAAACTCCAAGAGAAAAGGATCCAGAGAATATAGGAAGCTCATGTATGGTGCTGAGGAAAGGATTACGATTGGTTAAGGAACAGGAAGGATCATCCAATACACTAAGAAGTGGCGAATAGGATAGAAGTGCAAGTAGTTGTAACTTGAAATATCACAAAAAGTCATATTATCTGATACCAACAAGGTGAGCTCGAATAAATGAGAAAAAAATGAAAAAGCATCAGACTATCCTGAAATTATCAAGTTTAAGCAAAATCACAGAAAAGCATAAGAAAGTTCTCATAAAGGAAAATAGACAAATTTGTTCACGTGGAGCGGAAAGAACGATCTAGATAGATACCTTGCCAGTCAAGTTGAAGCGCCTCTCAAACTCATCTCCAAATTCATTTTGCTTCATCATTAGTGCCTTACCCAGGGATTCACCTGCATGTTTTAAATCAAATGTGGTTAATCTTCAGACAAATGAATGAGCAACAAGATGGCTAATAAGATCTCATGACTGGAGCAGAGAACTCTTCACACCATTAAATGGAACAGTTATGACATCTTTACTACTGAAATAATCTTCCAATGCATAGGCGGATCAGCCATTGCACAAGCCCATCTTACAAAGAGAAAATTCTACAATGATTTTGTATGAACCCATCTTTTGGTGAACAGCCATTGTCACCTCCTTTTTTTTAAAATGCGTGCCATTTAACGAAACAAGGTATCAGCCATTACCAACTTGTTTAAAGCACTTGAAGGTAATTCCACGCAAGAGAAAATTCATTTTCACTAGAGATATAGTTCATTCAAGGCAAAACATAGTAATCAATGGTCCTGGAGATTATCAGGGACCCAGGAAGATCCGAGGTGAATAATCTTCACACACTGCTTTCAGATTTGACACTTTGGGTCCATAGCAACTTCCCAAGTGCTATGGGCCATAGCTTTGACTAGGTAAGTCAGTGGCTTACCTAGTCGTGATGGAATCCCTAGTTTTTGAGGCTAATGGGACCCCATACTGAACCCAAGGGTCCCTAAATCCACCTTCTCAGTAATTTCCTGGCCCATCAAATGATCACAGGGAACAAAATGGCATAGGCTTTAGTCAGAGCATCATATTGGTTCCTGAGTACCGGTAAAATCTTGGGTTCCATGACTTCAGAGCACACAAGCCGACCTTGGTGGCAGGGATGGGATTGCCTCATAGATGAAGCTGGCAGATTTTTACTCTTGATTGAAACTCCAAAGTCATACCACTAATACACAATGAAGTACAGCCTTCAGAGTGGACATAATGATGCCTTTCCAGGCTCGCATGGAATCCTCTTAGTCGAGGCTATTAAGGCCTACGGCAACAAAGACAAGTAGACTGCTAAACCTGCAGAATTTTGACACGTAACATGGATGATGATAATTGATAGCTTTAACCATCAATAAAGAAGACACCTGTAAGGCTACTAACTCGATCATCTACTCTTGAACTCTTTAGATCAGCCCCTGACAGAAAAGCCAAATCTGCTTTGAAAGGAACCTCCGCAGAAATCTGCATAGATTTTTAAAATTGAGGCCAAAGAACATCAGAAGACATTTAAAAATCAATATCAACATATCATCGGTAAATCACGAGAATAAAACCTCATGCACGAGATCCTTGCTATACTACCTGGAACATGAGAATGTTTGAAGAATGCTCAAGAGTGTCAGGAAGCTCTAGCCGGCCAAGCCTCCTAACCTGGAAAACCAGAATACAAATGAAACAATCTTGAAGGCGATTCTTTGAGAAGAAAACTCGTAAAAACCATGCAGGGCCATCTACAGAGAAGACAATGACGATGATTTTCATGACACAGCAATCATAAATGCACCTTTAGGAAAAGAATTCTCACAGTGAGACACTTGAAGCTAGAGAAGCGCTGCACAAAAGTCCAAAATCCTATATGTAAAATACTACGCGTCTACGCCAAGAATTCTGTTGGCAGACACACTCGACACAGTTCTAAACAATTAACAAACGAGCTCCACGGTAATAGCAACACAATGTTAAAAGATGATCAAAATATCAACTAGATAACATACAAATGAAGCACTTCTCCACTGCCCCAATCGAAAGATTTCACCAACAGAATTATTGGGAATTTGAAGAATATTATCAAATACCTGATATGCAAGATGTAATTGAACAAGGTCGGACAAATTGTGGATGTGTGGGGTCTTAAAACCAGAATAATGAACTTCCAAATTGTCCTGCAATGGAAGTTGGAAAAATGAGTTCCAGACAATCCTAATATTCAATTCAAATTCGTTTTAACTTGATTGCTCATTATCACAAACAGCTACATCAGCAAACATTAGTGAAGTCTGCTTCAAACGTCAATAATCTATTTCCCTGGATGCATAGTGTGGTCATTATAAAAACATAGTACACCTCTATTTTCAAGGGGTGCCACCAAAGCCAACCAATATTTTCTTAAAGACAAGTAGGACCAAGGATTCAAAATGTGGTCTTGGTCGCGACTTCGGTTTTGGTAGTGACACGGCAAAATCGCTCTGATACATCAATCACGTTCCATATCCCGGCTATCGCGGCATGTAAACGCGGTTCACCCAACTCCAAAACCTTTTCAATGTTGTTTCATCGCGGTTCGGCCACATTTTGAATCTATGAGTAGGACATCAAATCAAGCCATAAGAATTGTTTCAGAAAGTAACAGTAGATAACTTCCACCATGATGAAATAATACTAAAAGTAATAACAGATAACTGCTAGTATCAGATTGAATGCATAAATGCTTCTAAAATTTATCTACCCTCCCACCAACAAGGGTCATGCTCAGGCAGGCAGACCAGAAGTACCACAGTTTCTGGCCGTTGCATATGAAGTGCACCACTCCAAAACATACATACCCAAAATCATGCATGCATGAAATGGACAGCCAAAAGATTGTCCAGTACAGTATGTTTCACCCAGGGGGTGGGTTCAGAACAGCGGTAGAAACTAGCCATGCCCATGTCACAACATACCGCTGATTCCAAATGCAATTGCCAAGCTCCAATATCGCTACGTAACCCTGATGCCAGGAGTGAGCTTTCATGAATGTCCACAACATCTCCACCCACACTGATGGCATTTCCACCTTCATCAGCCACATAGAAAAAAAGGTGCCCCGTTCCCCAAATATTCTCATCTGTGACTGACCTGCAACCCAAGCATAATATTGAGACCGAGAATGAAAGCCATCACTGATTTGTTGAGGAATAGCCTCTTCCCACAAGCTTCAGTGACCAACCCATGTCAAGCACAGAACTTATAAGGGCAACAAATCAATGACTAAAGGAATATGAAATGCTTGCCAAACTACAAGTGCTAGTACAAAGATACAAGCACTGCATAACCAGATAGGCATTGAAAGGATGAAATCAAGTTTCTCAAGATAATTCCTAGACAATCTAGGTAATATTTATATGCCTTGAAGGGCAGCTATCATATGAATGCATTTTTTCCTGTTAAAAGACAAGAATTTGCCGTCTTATTGATAGAATTTTCTTGCACTTCAAATAAATCATTACAGAATATCATGGCCAACCTTTTTAGTTTCTCAACCTTTTTTTTAGTGAGAAAAACAGGTTAAGAGCTACATACTCAATTACTGACACACATGAGAAACAGAGCTTCAAGTCAAAAGATGTTGGATAGCTAGCAGATAAGCGTAAGGGAAGTGGCAGCTCCAAGCCTCATATACAAACCAAAACCCAGCAGTTATAGCATTGTTCGACTTCAAATTCTGTGAAGATTGTGAAAAACATGCAATTCGGGAGTACATTATTTACTTCAGGTAATATAATAGCTGTGTCAGCAAGTCAACCGTAAAGCATGTACATATGAAGCAAAATGTAATCGGGAGTAGATTGTTTACTTGTCCCTGTGTACATCAATACGGACAGCCCAGTCCCCTCCATAACCACTGCTCTCCCCCTTTGATTTCAGGAAACTAGTTTCCAGGATCAGTCCATGATCATTTATTAGTTGATGTCCATAGTTCCGTCCATTGTGATGGGTCCAACCGTAAATGCTAAGCTCATCAGAGTCTTGACAGATGTGTCGCATGGCATATTGTCCATCCTTCACACCAAGCCACATTAGCCCAGCAACCAGTGACTGTGGAATCCTGGCAATTACAGCCAATTTTTATCACTCAGCATAATATGAGGATAGCATAAAGCCACAATTACTTGATTGGTACAATTTTTATCCTAAATAATAGTAACCACTAGTCCTTCTTCCAAAGTTTTAAGTTACCCTTGAGACATAGTAATTCAACAGTTGCATCTAGTCTAGAACAAAAGATTGCTTCTGTGATCATTGCCATCCCCTTTGACAAGGAGGAAATACAAGCCATAATCATAACACTGGAAACAATTTCCACAAGATAGCAAAAAGAATCACACGACTAACGGAACACCATCCTTTTAGCATGCTACCACCATTTTCAAATGTCGAACCATAATCTGAATTCTGGACAATAAAGTCATATGGAGTGCATATTTGTCCTAAAACAGTAGTTGTCAAGAACTTAGATTTATTCTTCTCACATTAAACCCCCACAATGAGCAATACATAGTAGCCATTTGATACATCATGATAATAAGCAAAAATAAGTATCATCATTCATCACCACGATCCCCCCCCCCCCAAAAAGCAAAACAGCAAAGATAGATCACCTGGCGCGAATTCCAAGATAAACATGGGGCCGATAAGTCCCCCAGTACAAGCTCTCCCTGTGTTCGCCTTGAAACTGCAATAATAATCAAATTAAAACTTCAAATGTTAAATTTAAACCAGAAATCAGATTCTGTTCAGCAAAAATTACAAGCAAAACTAATAACCTGAGGAAGATCCATGAGTTTTGGAGCTGGAAAAGGAGTGATAACCCTAGGCAATTGCGCACCATAGCTTGAATTCTTCAAATAGTTATAAATGAAGTAGGTCGAAATCGCAAACACGAAAATGCCTAAACAAAGAAGAAAATTGACTCTGAATGAAAATCGACCTCTGTTTCTCTCTCTTCGAAGCTTGAAATTAGGGTTCTTATCGCTGATCATAGTAGAACGACGATGATCTTCATCGCTATCGATCGAAGGTTTGAGTTTGGTTCGAGCATTTTTTCTGGTGTTTCCTGCCATTGTTTTGTGGGATTCTCAGTTCCCAATTACAAGTGAGAGAAGCGAAGAGTGAAGACTGAAGTGTTGACTAGTCGTGGTTTTATATATGTGTAGGCAGGCCATGGCACTTTGAGGTGGGCCTCAAGTTTACTGTCCGAGGCCCATTAGGCCCAAGTTTCTTGTAAGAATTTAGTGTGTATGGTGATAAAAGAAAAACAATTATCTGCATGAACCTATTTTTTATGAGAAAATCTATGAAAATTATAGTATATAATTTTTGGTATCAATTTTATATTTGTATCTTCAAATAAGTTGAATATCATCAACTAATTTAAAGGGACATATGTCTTCAGAGTGATCCCAAACTTTCATATTCTCTATCAAATTGATTATTCATGGGTTATTTTATTTTCCTCCTCTCATCATTCATATTTTGAGTTATATATATTCGTGTGACGTGGGAAGTTGAACCCAATTCTATATTCTACTATTACTTGATTGGCTCAATACCTATACGATGTGGTTTCAATTTGAAAATATATAATTGATATCTGATACATTTTTGAGTTAGGCCTTGATCAATATCAACTACATCCATTAGTTAGATAGAATCTCAAAAAATTTAAATGAAAAAGCTCAAAGCAACAGCAACAGCCTAGGAGCATGATGTGCAAAGTCATTAGGTAAAAGAGTGCAAGTTGAACTTAACTATAAAAAAAGAAGAGAATCTGAATCAAGCAATTAGAACAGATTTGTTTTTAAATGAAGTATCAAAAACCATGTGTACTAACATGGTCCCATGAGTGTTGTTGGGTAATATATATATATATATATATATATATATATATATAAGTGTGTTTTTAACATATATTTGTTATATAGACAATTTTTAATATGTGGCGCTGATATAACTCATAAAAATATATGATCATAGGAGTATGACGTATTATTTTTTGTTTTTTGCTTTTTTTTATTGAGAGATTTTTTTTGCTGGTGTTGCTACTACTGTAAGGAAATAATTTTAAATTATAAGTTGTCATTCATATTGCAATTACTTCACTTTCAAGAACATTTTAATATCTTCCCTATCTTTACTTTTGGGTAAGCCAATAAGGCATCCCCATCTTTAGCATAAAGCTAAATGATTCCCCCTTCCGCCTTCACCCACCCCCCCTCTTCAATTACCCCTCCTTTCCTGTCTCTTTTGCTCAAAACCCAACCAACCACATCCCCCCAAAAAAACAAAATTTTGGTTTTTCAAATTTGTTTGTGTTATCTGAATTCTTGCTAACCTACTTTACACCTTGCCCTTTCAATTCAATCGGTTAAAATATCTATCTAGTCTAATAGCAATAATAAAAATAATAAAAACAAAGTTGATAATGAAAAAGAACATGAAGAGGGTATTGCTGTTTCTAGGTATGGGTTCATGTGTATCTACACCAGGTGATCAGAGATCTGTTAATCCTGAAAATTCTGCCTTGGAAGCTGTCAAATGGTCTTCAGTGCCTGCCAAAGCTGCTGAAACAACGAAGGAAAGTGCAGTCACTCTTCAAGCCCTGGTTTTTGAAGCTCCAGGTAAGCTGTTTTTCTCTTTTCTCTCTCCTATGCATGATTATGAAGGAATGTTTCCTTTCCCATTTTTCCTTCTTTTTTTCCGTTTTATAGAGGTAAGACAGCATAAATCTAAATTTTTTGGTTTCTCAAAATCTCGAATAGTTTGCAAGATTGACATCTTTGGTAGGTGAACTGTCTTACTCAAGGGCTGCCAATATAGGTAAAGGTTGGATAGCCTAGTATTTGTAGACATATGATAAACCCTGTAATTCTGTCTTATATGAGTTATTGTGTATAGTCTCTTCATATAAAGGGAAATACTAGGGATTGTTCTGAAATGATGAAGATGCATCAAATAGTGTTTAGCTCAGTGAATTTTGTTAGCTTCTAATTATACACTAAACTACAGTGAAGAGTGTCAATAATATAGTCTAAAAAATTGACTGGTTTGAAGCTTGAACGCAGAAAGTGACTGGTAAAAAATAATAGGGAAAAGATTAAAAAAAAAAGAGGTCATCTTTTTGTTGGATTAAACATCTAATCAATAATATCGTGCTTAATCATGTCTTTGTTATTAATTGTATCAAACAGGGAGTAAAGATGAAGTGTTCTTTGATTCAAAACCATGGCTAGAGTCAGATGATGAAGATTTCCTGAGTGTCAATGGTGGTAAGCGTCAAGTCCTGATGTATGACAGCACAGCTGTATTTGCATTTGATATATTGTCTTAGTCTATCATTGGTGTTGGAAGAATTGATGTATGAGTTTGCACAAGTAGCAGGTACACCAGTCCACTTCACTAGGACTTGCATATGGCGTAGGGAGTAATGGGCCTAATGGCAACAAGGCTTCCTTTTTTCTCTCTATCTTTTCTTTCCTTTTTCCACATAGAACTTCTGGAGCTTGTTTTTGGTGTTTATATATCTCTCTCATCCGTTGCTTTGTTGAATAGCGTGGTGGTGTGTTTTGAGGGATGTGTTGTAGATTGGTAAACCACGGTGTGCATGCAGTTGTTCTTGTTTGGGAGATTTTTGTTTTGGGCTTGCTGATAGCTTCATCTACGCAAACTAGCCGTTGTGTGTGTCACAAAAAGTTAATCAGTCTTCCTTATTTATCTCCCTTATTCCACATTTTGCTCCTGATTTTTGTCCCATGATCTGCCTCATTTACCTCTTTTGCAGCTGCTCCTTCGCTCCTATAAAATGAGCTTATCAGCACTCAGAATAATGTATACAAAAACATTCTCTCCTTCTCCTCTTCATTCTTCATTGTTCTGAGCAGAGTTACTAGTGTGCTTCAAACCTCTGACCACGAGTGCACGTGTTCTAGGGTGTTGCGTTAACTTTGGGGAGCGTCCGGCGATTCCGATTTGCATCGTAGTCGCCCCATAAACGCTTTCAAGGCAGTGGATTACCATGATGCAGTTTTTCTTTTCTGTATACAGCCATTGATCCTACCTCATTTTATAACATATGGTTGGTCGTTATATTCAAGTATGTCCTCGATGGGATTGTCCAATACGCTTAGCTCGTTAAGACATGGGTTTGGGTCAAGATCGATCTTCTTAAGTGGATTCGAGACGGGTTTGGTTATGGGTCATGCATATGGATGGAAAATCGAGTTAGTTTTAGCAGTTCTAGTTGCCACTCTTGACCACCATGCATCACTTCCTTATGAGTCACTCCTTTGTCACTGCATTGCAAATCCATGCACTCTAACAAGCATAGACACAAACCCCTTATGCAAAACTAACACTTGCAATACAATTATGAACAGATTACTCTCCCCAGTACAAACAAGTCATCAACAACAATGGAGATCACCATGCAGGGAGGAAACTCTCCGAGCTATTCAACGAGAGCAGTAGTTTCAGTAGTGACAGTCAGGCAAGTCAGAAGGCGAACGAAGAGGCCATGAGAATGGGAATAGGTCAGAAAGCATCAATGCTGAAATTGGAGGGGAAAAAGTCGGGGAAAACCGGTCAGCGTTGCTTACCAAGCTTGGTTAGAAGCCTAAGTTGTGGAGATAGGAAGAAGAGGATGAGCCCTGTTCATATCTCAGTTGCAGGGTGATAGCCTGATAGGTTGTTTGGGTTTGCCTTTATCAGTCTCATGGGTTTGTAAAGAGAATAAGGGTGCGATAGCATGACTACAGCATATATAGAAGCATATAGTTGTGGTTTTATGTTGATATTTGTAAGGGAGATGGAACATTGGAACGGAAATGTGAAGCTCTTTTTCTTCGTTAGTCTAAGCAAAGCAGTAGTTAATAGTATTAGTTTGATTCTAATTTGATTATAACACCTTTTTTTTGGGGGGGGGGGGGGCTAATTTGATCATTGTGCATTTGGGTTGGAGTTTCGAATATTTATCTGTTTGGGTTTCAAAATTGTTGTAAACCTAAAAGATAAACAAAATGTCCTAATCACTTCGTCTTTTAACAGAGTAGAAGGATGTATAAATGACATGAAATTATTCCAGTATTTAGTGTAACTATGAAGCACTTTTGATCTCTTGTTTTAGATATGTCTCTCTACTGTTATGATCAATATAAATAGATGATTTTGGCAAATATCATCCCCATATTCAAAGAAAGAAACCCTAACATTTATAGAAGATACCCTTTAAATTTGGCCATAAATCATATGGTTTATTTATCCTGCTAAATTTATCTCTAAGAAAAACATAGTTTTTATAGATATATTCTTACATAGAAATAGTTTTCTACTTCATTTATTAATGGTAATCCCTACAAAAAGTGCCAATATTTTCTATAGTGCTACTAATATAAACATATGGGATTATAATAAAAAATAAATTTAATAAAGTTTCTTCATAAATTGCATATATTGATGTGTTTAATACCAACAAAAAAAAATTCTAGCATTTGATGAAGATATACCAAATTTCAACTGCCCCTTTTTCAGGGGATGTATAGAAAATTAGAAATGCAAAAAATTAATATCAGGATTTATACTTAGGTATTTGATAAAAATTATTGAAAACTCGTCAACACCTACAAATTTTGTTTAATTAAGTAGAAAGAGAAGCAACTGCAAATAATTATGCAAGTGAAAAATAAGGATTATATATGTTTTTATAGCACGTGCGAATCATGTGTGCAAACTGCAACGAGAAAGAATTGGGGAATTTGCTAAAACCCTAAACCCCAACTTGGCTGAAAACCTGTACTACTCAAACCAGAGCAATTCAGCGCAATCTCGAGAGAATCAACTCAACAAGGGACTGAACCTAGTTGGAGATTGATCAAATGTAAGCCAAGTTCCTCAAATTATTCGTACCCAAAAAGAATTTCATCAAATTCTACTCTTAGAGAGAGAGAGAATGGCCAAGGAAATCAGGAAGTCAGCAAAACTCAAGCCAAGAACCACCAGTAAAACCAGCAAAAATGCCCATGGTAGTATTATATTGGGTAAACAAGCGAAAGGGAAACTGGGTTTGAACAAAGAGTCCCAGAAAAATAAGAAGCAGAGTGCAACGAACCCTTCGTTAAAGGTACAATCTTTGAAAACTGCTAAGGAGAAAATTGGGGATGAGAAAGAATCCAAGGCAGAGAAGAAGCAGAATACAACAACCCAATTCAAGCTCTCATCTGTGAGATTTGCCAAGAAGAAAATTGAGGATAAGAAGAAGAAGAAATCGGAGGATGAATCAGTGGATGCTAAACCAAAGAGAAAGAAAAGGGTAATTCGAATTGATCCCTATGATATCTCAAATAAGCGGCTTGATGATGGAAATGTGCTAGATGGTTAGTATGATTGTGTTTGATTTCTATATTTTTTTATGCCCATTTGGAAAATATGTGTATTTGGGGTTTTTTGCTGAATCTTATGAGTTGAATGTGTGTTAGACATAAGCAGCCAGAAGAAGGAGAAAAAGAAAGAGGAGGAGAAAGTGGAATTGTCAAAGAATGCTCAGTTTAGGGCAATTAAACCCAGCCCTTCAATCCTCTCCTTTGTCGAGGACAATGTAAGGTGTTCTTTAATATGCGATCATTTTAGTTCTTTGTTTTCCGTTGTGGGTATTCTGATTATGGATATTGAACAGCTGTTGGGTCGTAGACGGGATATCGAGCTGAGGAGAGCTGGTTACAACACTGAATTATCAGTACCATTGGATAACATCCCCTTCTCCACAAGCTCAGAGAGAGAAAGAATTGAAGAAAGTGTACGTTCACGCATTAAAGAACCTAAGCTCTCAGCATCATTCTATTCTGGTTTTCGTTAATGACCATAAGTTTGATGAACTCTGTTGATCATCATAGTCAAACCTTCATTGCTGTAACCTTCATTGCTATATGATAAAGTTAGAGCCTTTTTTTGGGGGGGGGGTTCCATATGTATTACCCTGTAGCAGTAGATCTAACTATGTCATAGTTACTGGTGTTGCTTTGTAATCTTTCTTTACTAAGAAATCTTGACCTGCCTCAATGTGATCCAGTTATCTATTTTCACCTAGCAGTGAAACAAATGAATATACATATGATTCTATGAGCTATCCGTGTGTAGTCTCCATTGGCTGACTCTATAGTTCAGGTATTCAGGAATAAAATGGAATTTTTTGCTGCTGCCAAAGTTGCTTCCTCATTTCCTCCACCTGGTCTTCCAGAGATTGCATTTGCTGGTAAGTGTTTCCTTCTCAATCCCTTTCTTTTCTTGTTTCCTGACCTCAGCTGCATGAGTCGTTGGTGTGAATAATTTTTCTTTTAGGAGAGGAGAGAAATATCGATGGAATATGATTTCTGTATTTACCTTGTCTACATAGGCAGGTCCAATGTTGGGAAATCATCACTGTTAAATGCACTTACTAGACAATGGGGAGTTGTTCGAACCTCTGATAAGCCGGGTCATACTCAGGTGCTGTTTCATTTGCAGAAGATATTTGGTTGAACCAGTACACCTTCATTTTAAATTCTTATATTCTTGCTTATTCTTTGCCAGACTATTAACTTTTTCAAGCTTGGTACGAAGCTATGCTTAGTTGATCTACCTGGATATGGATTTGCTTATGCTAAAGAAGAAGTCAAGGATGCTTGGGAGGAGCTGGTGAGTATGCTTTTGTGTTTGGAGTTCACACTTGGTCTACCTTAGTCTTTTTGAATCACATCATTTTTCAGCTTCATGTTTCTGTCATATTGTTTTTTTTGGGGAGGGGGTGTTGTTTGCAACAATCATATTGCAGAATTTATTTGATCTTGTGATAATATTGGTGAAATTATTAGATGACATGCATGTAATGGCTGAGTAGATCAAGCGCCTTGCTTTTCGGTCAGTGGATGGAAATTACTTGTAATTGTGAGAATGTACGATTTCCCTATCTCGAGGCATTAGTTTGCCCTAATCCTATTGAATCATTTGCTAGTAAAGCATTGTGACGGTCCCTCAGAAAGAGAGGGAGGAGGGTTTGATGTCAGAATGCCCATTGACTGTGACATCTATTGTCACCCTGACCCATGTTCCAGTTCACACTGGCTGCAAACTATGTAAGATGCCACGTTAGCTTATAGCTGATCAATCTCTTGTATGTATTACAAATTTACATTATTTTCTCTCCCATACGATATGGTAACTTGGTTGGATACGGGAAGAAAAGCATTGTTTTGGGGGACTTCTTTCATTCCCTTAATTTGTTCATCAACATTGTCTATTACGTCGCTTTGATGATTCAGTTCCAAATCAATGACTTGAGGTGATTTGAGATCTCCAAATTGTAGGTAAAAGAGTATGTTTCAACACGAGTTGGGCTGAAAAGAGTTTGCCTTCTCATTGATACAAAGTGGGGTATGAAGCCGAGGGATAATGAGCTCATTCATCTGATGGAGAGGTATTCTGAGTTTTAAATTGTTTATGCAAGTAAGATATCCCTAGAAAATAACCATTTGTGGTGCTTTCCATCGGTTCTGTATGGCCTAATCATTTCATTTGAGGTTAATGGCTTGTCACATTTGAGGGTGGTACAGAGCATCGAAAGTCGGATCCATGATGATGAACGTAGTTGACGTAACAATCCTTTACCTATGAGGTGCATTGGAGAAGGCAAAGGGACAAAGTATGAGCTAGTGAGGAGTGTTTAAGAAGCGATGAAATCCTTGTATTTGATGATTAGGTGCACCCTGTGAGCAACAATCCCATGTATCTTAAAGGACAACATTAGAATGATTTCCAGGCTTTTCGCCTCTATCTCCAATTTGTTGGGTATAATATTGATGTTCACTAATGTCATCAATCCCATTACTACTTTTCCTTGTCAACCTTATTGCAGATATCAGACAAAGTATCAGATTGTCTTGACCAAAACGGATACGGTCTTTCCCCTTGATGTGGCACGACGTGCTATGCAAATTGAAGAGGTGAATGTCTTAAGATTATGGTTGTTTCTCCTCCTTTTTTTTGGTGCCAAAATAATGTGGTTGTTTCTCTGAATTGACTATCTTTGTTTGATCACAAAATGGGTTTTAATTTGTTTCCTTTTGCAGACTCTCAAGGAGCACAAATCTGTTGTCCAACCACTGGTATGACTCGATGTAAACTGCTCTCTCTCTCTCTCTCTCTCTCTCTCTCTCTGTGCGCGCATGTATGTCAATGCAAGTGTGTGTGAGAAAGAGGGGAGGCTCTACATCTTGCTTATTATTTCTGATGTGTTTTTCCATGCTTCTCTACAGATGATGGTTAGTTCAAAATCCGGAGCTGGTGTCCGAAGCTTGAGAACAGCACTTGCCAAAATTGCTCGATTTGTGAAGCCTTGATGACTATTGCTGACTGTCAGTTAACGATCTCTGGCATCATCTTCCAATGGATTTACACCTCCCGGTCACTTGTATGGCAGAAAGCAAGATTTGGGAAAAAGCTACAAATAGGTTCGAATTAAATAACCAACTATGGTTGTGTAAAGTACGCAAATTTTGCTGTTATAGTCTTCCACATCAGAAAAATTAGATCACGGTTGCCTTTGTGCATGAATGCTTAGTATTGCTGGGAGGTTGTTTCCCTCTCCCTCTGAACCTACCCCCCGGAAGGAAGTTTTGTCAATGGTGACAACAGTTGCATGGGATTTTATGCATTATTGAGTATTGACAGGCTTATGTCGTGGAAACAACCCTTGCACAATCCCTCAATGTTCATTCAAACTGTAAGTTGTTTTCTAACTCCTCTTTTTTTTTGGGGGGGGGGGGGGGGGGGGAAGAGGAGAGGGTGGTGGTGAAGGGCTAGATAAGAATGTAAGATGGTCGTGCCCCTTTGGGGAACTTGGTATTTTGATAGGGAAAAGGAGGGGCAAGTAGAGAACTTTCCCATAATGTCAATCGTGAAATTAAAACCACAATAAGGTCTCTTGGTTAGTAGGGTATTTTGGTTGTGGTTTCTTGTATGTTGTGTTTGTATGAAGGGAATATAGGCAATTGGCAAGAGATATGCTTGTATATCTATGTGTGTTAAGGTATAATACCTTCCTTTGCTATGTTGTATTTATGTTTATATAATTACTGCCACGTGATTTAGCTGTACTTATTAGTTCAATTCCCTATTGTTTATCCTTAGTTATGTTCCATAAAATGTTTTCACAAAATCCTTCTTCTTTAAAATATTTTCACAAAATCGTATTTTGTGGGTCTCTTGGAATTAATCTCTCTAGAGCAGGGCTGCCGGTTGAGGTAAGGTTGCATACATCTGGATCTCTCCAGATCCATCGAAAGTGGATCCTACACTGAAAAGTGGTGTTGTAATAAGGTCTCCCCAAGCTGCCAATGAGTAGGTATACCACCATTTTGGTCATTATACACAGGTTATGTTCTGAATCCCATAGGTACTGTGGAGAATTAATTATATGAACATAGGGTAAAACCATTCGTTTTTTTTTTGTTTTTTTGGGGGGGGGGGTGTCAAAATCTGAGTAAACCTGCCAGAAAATTCCATTAAGCTAATCAACCAGCATACAATTGGATTTGGATATGATCGCAAAATTTCAACCTGATGTCACATTAGAGGACTTACAAATACTTTAATGAACAGCTTACAGGTGTTAAGTGTCCAGGGAAACAACAAAAATGGGTACAAATAAACAAATTCCATTGTTACTGAGGCACAGTGGTTTCCCCTGCTATTCAATGTTGAGCGTTATCCGTAGGTCTTGATTTAAAAATGGTGTCTTAGATCGATCACAATGTAAGTGGAAACAGTTCATCTACTAAGCCATTCACACACACGAGCTCTGGACCCAAAAAGCAGCTTATAGCACAAGCACAACTTGAGGACACATCATCGCGTTCTGTCAGAAAAAGATTATCGATATACCCATTGCAAAGCATCCTGCTGCGACCCATGGACTCAACCTTTCACCTGAGTCAGACAAACATACAGGCACATGTCAGCCTGTCTCCATATAAGCTCTGGGCTCACATCATTATTCGATATTCAGAAAATAAAACATGATAATCTGGCAAAAATTGTCATTTCACTCTAAGGCCACGTCAAACATTAGAGATTTGGGTAGCTGTTTCCGTAATGAATAGCTCCCTCTTCCTCAGCTATTAGTTATTAGCTATTAGCTATTAGCAATTAAGGAAACATGTTTTCGGTAAATCTAGTCATCAACTTGGTGTCTAAATGTAAATAGCACAAAAGAATATGTATAATTTGCCAAATATAAAATTAATTAAGAGTATTTTGGAACGAAAAGACATGAAAATCTAATTCGAAATGCTAATAGCAAACTGTCATTAAAGTTCTAGCAAACACCACTGGAATGTTCAAGCTACTAAAGTTTGTACCAACACTAGCTTGCCAAAGCCGAATATTTTAGTTTACTTGGTCAAAAGAGTTTCGCTATCCTGATTCTGTCAGCCAAAGTAGTAGGCAATTCAACACATGAATAAGCAAAGATTCCTGGCCCTATTGATGAGTCAGTCAGTCAAGAGCCCTAAAGCACAGAGAGAGAATCTGTATAGTCAAAAGTCAAAACAACATCCCAATGAAACACTATTTGCCATAACCATGTTGGAATGTTAGCTTCATGACATGACTCCTATGCAGTGACTCCCGTTTTATAGGTAACGTCATGTGCTTCTAGCTTATAATGAAAGAGCACGCTCAAACATTCATATCAACGTGCCAATGACTTGAGTCTAGACACAAATTCTCAAGTAAAATAAAAGTTCAATAACACAATAGAAGGAAATAGGTCCAAGGATCTCCCACAGTGAGGTTTTGGGGCCGTCGAGATGCAAACAACCTTACCGCCTAAACCATCAAGATAAAACAATAGCAAACAACTTAGACATTTATCAATATAGTTATAATATGCTTACCGATTCTAGCAGCCTTCCAAAAGAACCCTCGAAACCTGAATGAACACAGCTAACATGAATGAGACACAATGTCAAGCACCCCGCCAAATTGTTCAAATAGAACATTCAAAAGTAGAACCACCAGCCTATATGGCTCTAGGAAGGCTGATGTGCATGTAGTTTTACCCTTGAAAAGAAAAGAACAATATTTGACTCCGTGCTACTCTTGAAATCAGAAATATCGTAATTAGGATCAGTACACAAAGCCATAACACCTGCTAGCTCACAGATTCCCCAGTGAAGAGGTTAAAAATGATCACATTTCAGATTTTAAAAAGCAGGGCTCCTCCTGATATAGAAGCTTATTTTAACTACATGCCTTATACAAACAGCAGTCAAGAGAAGCATAGGGATGACTTAGAAAACAAACTTGCCATGTTTAGCAGCAATGGTTAAGGCAATGAATTTTCCACTTCAAACTTGATATTGTAAGGTCCTCAAAGCAACATAATTGAGGGTTGGTCCTACTAATTTACATATTCTTCACAGAAATAGGCCAATTCTCTGATCACAGCACAGCAAGAAATCTCATAAGACCTGCTTCATCTAATTTTTCCAGTGACTTAGTTCCAAATTTTAAGATTTGATGACCATTTATTCACACCGCATTTGAATGAGCAGTATGATAAGTTTTCCACTAACGAGGTGTAGGAGCTCACAGGTACTCTGGCAGATAATAATGTACATTAAACTGTTACAAAAATTTGTTCTATTTCCCCTTAATTGATTTATAGTTTTTCTTATTCCAGCAAAACTTTCACTAAGGCCTCAACAGAACTAAAGATCAATATTTTGCGAATCCAACACAAGCAGGAAAAGGGCACATGAACAAAGTTGAAGCCATCTAATTAGCAGTTTGCGGGCACATTTAAAGCTTTAATAGTTTTAGATCAAAATTAAAGATACAAGTGAACAAAGTAGTAATAGACAGACTGATAAATCTATCAAATTTAGATAAGCAATACTATAATTACCCGGTTCTTTGTTCAAGGAGGGCGGGAAAATGCATCTTGACATAAGTGCAGGTACAGATCGCCAGCAACACCACGGTCAGGAACGAATGAAAATTGAAGAGAGCCGACTGCGAATTTTCCAGCAATGTCAAGCACAAATAAATTCAATCAAATAGGAATCAACAAAATGATTACGCTCTTTTTGAAAGCTGAAATGTCCAATTATTACCATGATTTATTCCTCCTCGTTCCCCAAATCTCGCTTTACACCTTCGAAAAGGCAAACAGAGTCGAAACTGTTCAAATCAATCAGCTTATTGTTTTGTGCTAGAAACCCTAACTCGTGAAGATCAGTAATTCAAAGAAAAAGAAGACACGGAGAGAGATTACAAGAGATGAGGTCAGTGGAGAGAGAAGAGATCGGCGACGAGCATGAGCGAGAGAGGCTTCGACAGAGACAGTCAAGGCGGAAGGACGAGAGAGAAAGGGAGCGTCGACGCGATGAGATCTCCGGTCCCGATGGAATGCAGAAAGTAACTCCGGTTTGTCTTTACATGTCGGACGCAAGTTTTCAAAGGCCGCAAGGGTCATAAGAGCATTTCCATTGATGGCCTAATTTTTTGACTCACGAATGGGATCTATCTCGACCATATTAATTTATGAGATAATTTTTTAACTTATAACTCTCTATCTTTTTAATAAAAGACTCATCATTTTGATTTATTGAATAAGCTAATTCTTATTAATTTATTTTATAACACAACTTTATTTTTAAAATTTTTAAAAAAGTTAATTAAAAACATTTTAAAAAAATTTAAAAAACAAGAAAAACCCATGAGCTGCCTCACCACGAGCCTCCTCGCAAGCCTCTTGTGATGGGTTGTCCAATTGGAAAGTTGCTCCTCCCTAAGCCCCTTTCTCTCTCTTCCAACTTCCCTCGTAAGCCTACCGCTAGACATGATCTAAAATCAATACCTTATTACAACCTTGTTTTGTTTTGTTTTTTTTTCTTGGTGGGACCGTTTGGGGGGGGGGGGGGCGGCTAATTGGATTGATGAATCCTTACGATGATGTGGTGTTGGAAGGATAAATTGATCATCATTTAAAATTCTAAATTATGTCAACCTGTGTTTTTTTGGGGGGGTCAATTTTCAGTTTCTTAATCTTAATAAGGACATTCATTGAAGAAATTTTAGCTAAAAAGATATAAAGAAATGTTATGTTATCAATGTTAAACTCATCCTATTATTATCAATAGTTTTTTAAATCAAACATGCTTCTACCCTTTTAAAAAGAAGAATGACAAATGAAATAAGGGTTTAACGTGTTTGAATTGCTCCCGTACTAAGTACTTTTGGACTTTAGAAACTTTTATGGTGTGTGAACAAGTAAATACTTCAATAATCTCCACCTTTCATAATAGAATACCAAATTGCTCATACCCAATTCTCCTCCATTCACCTTGAACAAGTACTCAATCTTTTGCACTTAGGTCAATTTGGAAACACAAGTGACAAGTCACTTTAGTGCGTAGATGAGGGAGAGACAAGAACTTCATCTGCTATCGTTGCTCATAAAATAAAATGAAGAGCTTTATCTATAAAATTGCGTACTTTACACTCCACATGACTGAAAAAATAAGTATTTACGTTACTACATTTACAAACCCAGTTTTCTGGGTCTCATATAAGTTAAATATTGTTTTAAACATGGCATTGAGATTTTTTACCATCCCATTTATATTGCAGTTTTTCAATAGTATACTATGTGAAATAGATCTATAGAATGCCCTGGAATCCTCTAGATTTCCCTAGAGATTACTCTAGGATGTCCCGCATGGTTCTAAACCATTCTACACTTGTATAGAATGTAAGATATTTGTGTAGAGAATTCTGGATACACAATGTTAGCCGTTGAATCGAATCAATCTCCACCGTCTATTGAGGAGGTGAAAATGTATAAATACCCCCAAGGGGGCTCATTTGTAACTAAGTCATTGAAAGCATTCAAGTACAATACAAGAGCATTCTCCCAAACTCTTTCTCTCTCTACTTTCTCTCTCTAAGTTCTCTTAGAGTGTGAGTGTGAGTGTGCTTACTTAGCATCTCAAAGTCTAAGTCGAGCATCCTTAAGGCCTACTAGCAAACAAAGCACGAGTTCCAAACAAAGTTTGATAGGCCGCCCGGATTTAAGTTTCAGTGAATTATCAACCCGTGACATAAAGCAAGAGGTGATGACTTATAGAGGGGAGACATGGATACAGAGTAACAGAGGAGACCAGTAGAAGAAGGAGAACAAGTGTATATGAGACAAATGCACAAACAAGTAGGCTTTTTTTTGTTGGGGGGGGGGGTTAAAGGATATTGTAGAGTTTACAAAGAAATTTTGATAGTAGTTATCAGAAGTACAAAAGTATTGCATTAAATTGGCATGGCACATTCGGCAAGGGGTTGGAGGAGATAGATGGGCTGTGGAGGTGTGGTTGATGTTAGTTGAGGCAGAGAAGTGTTACAAGGTAAGGTACAATACAAACAAGAATATAGTGACCAAAAAATGGCTCATGGTGGGCAACGTCTTGGGTAAGTAGATTGTGTAAAAAAGTTGTGGTAATAGAGTAAGATGAGTCCTAAGGTTAAATAGTTCCATTTATTAAGTAGATGTGTGGTGGAAAAGAGTGGTGGTAGTAGAGTCAGATGGGTCTTAAAGTTAAAGAGTTTTATTTGTTGGCATTCTTGCTCATTAGTTACCACATCAGGAGGGGGAGTCACCATTTGAGTATATTATAATCACAGATTTAGATTAACCAACAAATTCAACTTTGCTTTTCAACCCCCCAAAATTTTTGTTTTATCTTCATTTGCTTTTTATCAATCTATAGGATATAGGATCTCTTTTTTACAGAAGAACATAGATTTTTAGCATCACCATTCATGAAAACTGGTTGGATTAGATATTGAATAGGATTTTTAGTTTAATTTCTCCATAGTTCTAGGCCCTTTGTCTGTCTTCATTACATGTCATTAATTGCTTCATTCGGACTTTCTCATATCTTCCTCCAATCTGGAGTGAGTTCTACAAGTTTGTTTTCTGCTTTTGACTTAACATTTTTTGATTGTAGGATGTCTCATTTCTCACCTTTAGATTGATATGTCAATGAACCAAATTTATGCTATTGAATATCTACCTCTTTCTATTTGTATCAAACTGTAGGGCCCCATCCTCTAATAAATTGACACTCTTTTTGTGAAGAATTTCTCTCTGGTGCTTTCATCCTTAAGTTCTTTCCCATCCTGAAGCATGAGTAATTTCTTTCCCTTTTTTGGCGTTCTTTTGGGTTTAATTCTGTCCAAATCTAAATTTGTTTACCTACATTTGTGAATTTGAGTCTTGTTTTTTAGTAAGTGATAGGAATTGCAAGTCCAACAACTCTGATTGGGAAGGCCAGTTTGCTGATAATAGTGCCAAATCGAAGAATCTTCGTCCTGGGGTATTGAGTGGGAGAATAGACCTTAGCAACTAGAGCTTTGTGAGTTTGTTCCCATCAGGCGATTATGAAAGTTATCCTTTTTATTTATCGAATTACATAGTTATAGACTACAATTAATTGTCTAACTTATAGAAAATAATTTGTAAGCCCCTCTATTGTGGTTCTATATAGCAATTGTGTGTTTTTTTCTTTAATTTTATGTTCATTAAATTGTGATGTTACATTCAATTTTGAACTTACAGGATGAGTTCATGATCAAGTATACCTTTGAAAAACTATTCTCCATCTCTCTATTAGGTAATCATTATATCAGAGTAATTATTATTTTACGTACTATTTGGCATACAACTATCAGACTTAATAATAATAACAACCTTGTCCTTCGATTATGTTTTTCCTCTTAACTTGAGATGTCCTGTGCAAACATACACATGTAAATACAAAAATTGAACATAGTGATTTCAATGAACTAACTTTTCAGGCAATGTTTAAACAGTCATTTGTCTGACTGTATTGGTTGATGTTACTTACATGAATGATTTTCTTAACTTTGGAGTACCTTCAGATATGCATAACAAATTTAACTAGAATATTCACTATACTGAATAGCTATGCAAAAACAAAATATCTAATTCTATTGACAATGATCGTACGATATACAACAAATTTGTTAGCTACAACCTAATCACCCTCGTCCATTTGGCAGCAAAATAAACTAGCAACCTAGTCAATTTGATATCATCTATCTATATAGCTATATCTAAAAATGAGTGAATTAATATGCTTTCGACAAGTGTCTTCGTTTGATTGGTTAATGCAAACTTATGATTAATTCATTTTAGTTAAATAACGTAATTTGAGAACAAAGCAACATAAAGACTAAAATAAATATTTTTGGAAAGTTATTGCAACATTGATTGCAAGTGGTGGTTTAAAACTTTTAGTATGACTAGATTATTCTTTTAAACTATCTAATAGGAACGTTATACATGAGTAACTGTTATTTTTTTATGTATACTAAATTGAATTAATCATTTTAATAATAATAAATAATAATCTTTTTTTTCTAAACAATTACAATTACAATTTTGCGGATCTCATTGAATAAGAGGCATAGTTGAAAATTTTAACTATTGAACTTTTCACAATTAAATTTTTTAAGTTCAATTTATTATATATTAACTAATATATTTTAGTTAGTCCATTATTTATTGCTGAACATTAAGATAAGGTCATATTAGAAATATGAACCATACTACAATAGTTGAGATGTTAGTTCTCTAAACAAAATATTTCAAGGAATGTCAACCCAGACTATTGAACTGTTTGTTCCTTATTATCAATTTTCAATTGTATGTTATAATAAGTTAACATGCGATTATTGGTTTTGTCAAATATGATGCAATCCTAAAATGCTAAAAAAATTTATTACTTGATTTTTAGATTTTTTTTAAAAAATAAAATCTAATGTAAAAGATTACATATGCCCACACAAAACATGGGATCTATGCTAGTGCTCATCTATTTGCCTACAAAATGAACCAGTAACCTAGTTATATGACACCAAAAACTAAATTAATTAGTAGCTAAAGGTATATAATAAATTTTTACCCAGACAGGCAGTGGGAAAATGGGATCTTGGAAGTCTTCTCCATCATCAGGAGGTTCAACAAAGACATAAGCATCTATAAATTCCAAGACTTTTTCACCGGGGGCGATAAAAGATACGTTGTTGTTTCACAAATTGCAATAAAAATAATATTTTCACTTTCAGATAACAATTCAATGATAAATAAATTGTTTATGGAAAAAAAAACACAAAACCCTTACCAACAAGTATAAGTTTCATGATGTAATCCCACCAAGTCTGAGGGGTTTGAGACTGAAAAACAACTATAGTAGGTGATGTAGGGATCCCCACCCTTGTAAGATTAGTACATGAAGGGATCCGAACAGACTCAAGAGATGAGAGGGGCATATCATACTTGTCATGGGCCCCATGGTCCCTTCCATGGGCAACACGGCCACGGCTGTTGGCCGCGCAATTCCGAGAGTGGGCCAAAGCGCATCCCTACCCAGGGCAACAACGTCTCTGCCAACAGCAATAGCCTCCCTAACCACGACCACAACATCCCTGGCCACTGCCATAGCATCTCGACCAAGAACAAACACTCACGAAAAGCTCCAAAAAAACATCCACCCATCTGCAGCACATTCCAACAAATATAACAACATCCTTTTCACAAGTCCCCAATGTAAACAAGTATACAAACCAATTAACTTCCCTTCTCTTAGAACCCTAGTGACTAACAAAGTTTTTATGGTCAGCTTACCTAATAAAAAATGGAAAATAGAATGCCTGAATCTAGCAAAACTGGTATCAGAGCAGCATCCTCTAAATTAAAGAAAGGGCAGACTCTATGACCAAGAAGGCCATGACCAAGAAGCTCGTGGATGTTAACGCCCAGTTGTCTACTGAATTTAATAGTAAGATGGAGAGCATGGCACTAGAATTGAAGGATCTGATCATCAAGACCATATCCGAATGACCATGAAAAAATGTTGATGATAAGGATTTATCGACTCTTGATTTTATTCTCATTCCTGGAATTGACAGGAAAGAAGGGGGTGACATGGTTCATGGGTCAGAAATTAATTCGGGTGTGCCTAATGGAAGTGAAGATAGTAAAGTTGGGGCCATGTCAATTGGGGTGGGGTTGGAGCGCTATCGACCCTATTATCAAAAATAGAGTTTTCGAAATTTGATGGAATCATGTTGAAGAATGGGTATATAAGTGTGCGCAATTTTTTGTACTTGATGGCCCTCCATCTGAAGCTAAAGCTAGACTAGCTTCAATTCATCTGGATGGAAAAGCCTTAAAATTGCACCATACTTACATGAAAAGCAGATGTAACCAATTTCTCACTTGGCATGAGTACATCACAGTTTGAGTCTATTTTTGCTAGGGTAGCTTTGCCCTCCTAGCATGCTCTTAGCATAGTTTTGTCTGGCCCTAAGCTAAATATTCAACTACAAGTAAGAATGTTTAAGCCAACTTCACTTCAACAAGCTGCTCACCTAGCAAAATTGTATGAAACTTCACATAATACCCTCAAAAACTACATTCAAAACATGGATCCTTTCCCAGCCCATTCAAAATAACTCTAGATTTTATCTTTCTATAACCTGAAACTCACACATACCACCCACTAATCCACAAAAAAGCCTAAACACCTTGCCAAAGATTGAATATCTAGGACACACTCACTCCCTCCACATTATGAGTTTCTAAAACAGTCAAGCAGCTCCAATGATTGGAGAAATGACAAATTAAGCCATAATGTCTAGATTAATAGTAAAACCTAATATTAACAAAACTAGAATTAAGCTAGATTATGAAATGTGGAATGAAACTAAAATTCATTTACAGGGATCTTGGTTGTGATACGAGCACAAGATGGTAACACGAGCGAGGCACGTGAGTTGTTATAAAACTAAAGGGGGAAGTTAGTTAGCTATTATGTTAAAGGGACCCACGACTAGTTAACTTTGTTACAAATGTAGATATAAAGAGGGAGGGGGTATTGTAATTGGATTATATGGAATGAAACGACTCATTTTTTTCTCTCTCTCATTTTGGTATTTCTCTCTCTCCCTCTCTTGAGCTGTAATTCCAGCTCCATATCCCTAATTTGTCTCTCCTCCGAGGTGCTACCTCCTGGGAGAAGCTATCAAATTTGGTATCAGAGCAAGGTCTTGGCATCTTGGTTTCTTCCTTGTTCATCAAAATTGGTCAGCTAGCTGGTTGATTCAGTTCATAAGTTACAGACACATCTCCCATTTCCCTTCGATCACTGAGTATTTTTTTAGGAATCAGGAGGATAAACCCTAGATTCAGGATCAAATTCCAAGGTCTAAACTCCATGACCATTTCAAAAAACACAAGATCCAACGACACTCGTAGATGGGAAGAATTGTACCAGCAAATGCATTACTCAATGGCAACTTTTCAAGAACAGCATGAGAGGGTGAATGATCAGCTCAGAGAACTCATTACAGGTTTAAGCAGACAAGTGCTACAGATTACAAATAATTCAACAGCAGGAAGTGGATCTTCTGGTGATAACAATCAAAACTCTCTCTCTCTAGACTCTTCAAAATAGATTTTCCAAAGATTGGGGAGGGGGAAGATGTGCAGGGTTGGATTTACAAGTGTGGGCAATTTTTTAAGGTAGATAGTACCCCCAATAATTTGGAAGTCAAAATAGCTGTTGTATACCTGAGTGGCAAGGCCCTACTATGGCACCATTATTTTATGAAAAATAGGGAAGGTTGACCAGATTTGGCATAATATAAGACAGCTATTTCGATCCGATTTGGAGTGGGAGCTTTTGATGACCCTTTTGCTGAATTAATGAAGTTGAAACAGCCAGGAACTGTGGAGCAATATCAAGAAAGCTTTGATAGCTTTACTGAATAGAGTTCACCTCTCTATAAATCATGTTGTTACCTGTTCCTTAAGTGGGTTAAATGATGAAATACAGACTTCAATCAAAATGTTTAAACCCCAGACATTGCATGATTCCTATTGTTTAGCTAAACTACAAGAGGCAACCCTTGCTTCAATTGCAAGAAGGGCTAAGCCTATTTTGGATAGACCACCATTTATGGGAAGGAGTATGGGCTCATAGTTTAGGTCAATGCAATCCTTTGGTTTTGGCCTACAAAGGCCTAACACCTTTGCCCGATCTTCCACGAGGAGCAGTCCATATCAAACCTCTACATCAGCAACATCCAAACCCAGGGTAGGAGGGAGAATTATACGTCCCAAAGAAATTGAGGAAAAAAGGGCTAAACATCTTGGTTTCTTTTGTGATGAAAAGAATTACCCTAGTCATAAGTGTAAGGCCCAAGTTTATAGACTTGAGATAATGGATGGGTAAGATGAAGAAGAAGGGAAGAAAGAAGGATTAATGGGGGAAGAAGGAGAAGCAGTGCAAGAAGGGTTGACTAAGGATATACCTCAAATCTCCTTACAAGCAATTGCAGGGGTAAATACTTACCAGACTATGAGGCTAGTAAGGAGAGTAAAAAAGCATACCTTGCAGATTTTAGTGGATTCAGGAAGTACACACAATTTCTTGGATTTAGCTGTAGCAAGACGGTTAAATTATGACCTAAGAAGGATCCCTCAAATGCAGGTAATAGTAGCTGATGGTAACAAATGAGCTTGTAGTGCAATGTGCAAAAGATTTACATGGAATCTACATGGGGCGGAGCACAAGGCAGATATAGTAGTGGTCCCTGTAGGCAACTGTGAAATGATCCTAGGTGTGCAATGGTTGACAACATTGGGGCCAATTCTCTGGGATTTTGAGAAGCTCAGGATTGAGTTCACTTATAATGGTAAGAGACGGATAACTAGAGGATCTCACAAGACTGCAGTGCAATGGATAGATAGCAGAGGGCTGAAGAAAGAAATAGACAAATGTGCACATCTTTTTACTGTGCAAATGCAACCTTTGACACAACCATCGGAAGGTATAAGTGCATCACAAGATATAAACCCCATTTTTTCTAAGATACTGGCTGAATATCAAGATATTTTCGAGGAACCTAAACAACTCCCCCCACACAGAACCCATGACCATAAAATTAGTTTGAAAGAAGGTACTCACCCGGTGGATGTGAGACCATATAGATATCTTGCCTTATAGAAGGATATCATAGAAAAGAGAGTAGGAAAAATGTTGGAGGCTAGTATAGTCAGACCTTTCCAAAGTCCTTATTCATCCCATATTGTCTTAGTCAAAAAGAAGGATAGTACATGGAGGCTATGTGTAGATTACATGCAGCTCAACAAACACACTGTAACAGGTAAGTTTCCAATCCCTGTCATTGAGAAACTTGTGGATGAACTGCATGGTGTTGAGTTTTTTTCCAAAATAGACCTAAGGTCTGGTTATTAGCAAGTGAGGATGAACCCAGTAGACATAACTAAAGCTGCTTTCAGAACACATAACGGATACTATGAATTTGTGGTGACGCCCTTTGGATTGACAACTGAGCAGTTTTTTGGGGTTCACTGGATACCATAGGAGATTTATTAAGCAGTATGGTTTGACTAGCAAACCTTTTACTGATCTATTGAAGAAGAATGCATTCCAATGGAATGCATTTGCTCAATCAGCCTTTGACAAACTCAAATTTGCTATCTTCAACACTTGTCTTGGCCTTACCTGATTGCTCCTTGCCTTTCACCTTTGAGATTGATGCTTCAGGTGTGGGGATTAGGGTTGTCTTGGCACATCAAGGCTATCCCATTGCATATCTCAGTAAGACCTTGGCTCCAAAACACCAAGCACTGTCTGCTTATGAGAAAGAATTTTTGGATGTGGTGTTAGCTATGGAAAAATGGAGGCCTTACTTGCTGGGAAGATATTTGATCATCAAAACTGATCGTTTTAGCTTGAAATATCTACTGGAGCAGAAGATTACCACCCCTTTTCAAAGTAAATGGTTTCCTAAGTTGATAGGGTTTGACTATGAGATTGTGTACAAAAAGGGCAAAGAAAATGCAGCTGCTGATAGTCTCTTCAGAATTTTAGGAAGTCAACTACTCACCATGCATCTGAGTACTTTTGACATTGATCTTGTGGATAGAGTAAAGGTGCCTTGGCAACAAGGCCCTACATTACACCCTAAATTCACACCCTAAATTTACTTGGCAGCAAGATATGCTCCAAAGAAAGGGTAAATTGGTAGTGGGAGATGATCTTTCTCGACAACGGCACATTGTTCAATTATTTCATGATTCCCCTTTGGGGGGCCATTTAGGTGCCACAGTCACTGCCAAAAAGTTAGCCAGCATGTTGTATTAGAAGAAATTAAGAAGGGCTGTTAGGAATTATGTCAGAAATTGTGCTGTTTGCCAGAGATACAAACCCTTGTTACAAACTCCTGCTGGGTCTCTACGACCACCCTCTATTCTTGAAGCAATTTGGGTGGACATCTCCCTAGATTTTGTGGAGGGACTTCCTAAGTCTAGGGGCAAAGATACTATTTTAGTCATTGTCGATAGGCTTAGCAAGTATGCCCATTTTAGCATTCTCTCACCCTTTCACAGCAGCTAGGGTGGCTCAAATCTACTTTGAGCAAGTTTTTAAATTGCATGGGCTTCCCAAGATTGTTGTCAGTGATAAGAGATAAAATTTTTGTCAGCAGCTTCTGGACAGAAGTCTTCAGATTTCAGCAAGTGGCCCTTCACAAGTCTACAGCCTATCACCCCCCAACTGATGGCTATATTGAAGTAGTTAATAGATGTTTAGAAGGTTATCTAAGATGTATGATAGGGGAGAGGCCACTAGAATGGGTTTTAGGGCTACCATTGGCTGAATAGTGGTATAACACCAATTGGCATTCTACCATTCGTGTCACCCTTACGAGGTGGTCTATGGCCAGCCACCCTCCTTACACATACCCTATGTTTCTGGAGATTGCAAAGTAGTAGCCGTGGACAAAAGCCTCAAGGCTAGGGAAAATTGCATTGCTATGCTCAAATACCATCTCTCCAAGGCTTAACAAAGAATGAAAACTCAGGCAAGCAGGCATAGGTTAGAGAAACAATTTGTAGTTGGGGATTTTGTCTATGTTAAGCTCCAACCATATAGACAACACTCTGTCTCTCAAAGGATTTGTCACAAACTAGCTCCTAAGTTTTTTTGGACCTTTTCCCATCACAGCAAGGGTGGGGGCAGTGGCTTACAGGCTATAGTTGCCTCCTACTTCAAAGATTCACCCTATTTTTCATATTTCTCAGTTGAGACAGTACATTAGGTAGCGTCCATCACATGCTACTTCACCTGATCTTGATGATCAAGGTCTTTTATCTGCTGAGCATATTGTTGTTCTGGATAGAAAGCTAGGAAAGCAGGGTCACAAAGCTGTCGTTTATGTCTTAATTCAATGGTCTATAGCATCCAAAGAAGATGCCACTTGGGAGCTCTGCTCGGATACTGGAAGAAAGTTCCCTCATTTTAACTTAGCAGCTTGAAGGTAAGTTGTTAAAAGGGGGGGGGGACTTGATACAGGCACAAGATGGAAACACGAGTGAGGCACATGAATTGTTATAAAGTTTGAAGTTAGTTAGCTATTTTGTTAAAGGGACCCACGAGTAATGTAATAGCCCAACCCTAAATCATGTTTATCTATTTAATTATTTCATGTTAAAGATTTTCTCATATTTAATTATCGCATTCAATCATCCCAGTGGAAAAAAAAATTATTTGGGCTCTCACTTGACAATTCGGATTTTGTTTATTTATTTAATTAATAATGAAAACTTTGAAGGAATTGATAGTAGGCCCTAACAAGTTTAATCTAAGTAATCTATTTTGTTTTCCGTAATATTACAAAATTTTAATTTTGAGTTACGCCAAAACGTTATCGTTACAAAGCGTTTTATTCCCAAACTCAACTTATTTCGGCTCAATTTGAAGCCCAACAAGTTTGCATATTAACCTAGCTAATTTCCATGAGTTAAGTTTAACCATGGTTAGCTAAAAGTCACTTTATGGGTGGATAAAAATCAACCAAGTAAATTTCCTTTCATTCTTAACCAAGTAAAACACACACACACATTCCTCTTCTCTTTCTTCTTTAACCGCATAGCTAGCCAGCTCCAGCCCCCATTCTAGTGTTTTTCGGCAAGTTTTCGGCTAGCCCGACTCCTCCCAACACCCTAGTACCACTAGCTACCAACCTCCATCCTCAAGACCACCAAACATCACATCCATCTCTACTTTTTTTCAAGCTCAAAGTGGGTAACCCTAAGGATGTTTTCTTTGAATTTTTGATTTTGATTCTTGATTATGTTGATTTGAGTTTTGATCATATTTTTTTTTTATGGAAACAAGAGTTATTTTGTTGTTTTAATTGTTGATTGAGTTTGGATCATGCTAGGTTTTAGGGTTATTCATGAGCATGCAAGCTTAAGGTTGGAAGTATGTGTTTCTTGGATTGTTTGTATTGGATCTAGTGGCTTTAATCTTTAATAATGTTTATGAGGGTGTTTTTGGTGATCTTGGATAAGATGAAGAGGAAGTAAGTTGGCAAAAAGTCAGGGTTTTAATGATTATGTAAGGTTTAGTTTCCTTTAATATCAAGCATGTTATATGTGTATATTTGATTGAAAAATGAATTTTTGATGTATATGATTATGAAGTAAAATTGAGTATGATGGTTTTGCACGATGAGGGGAGGACCAAAGCTTTGTTACATGATTTTCAGGATTGATTTTAGCTGAGGATTTTTTGTGTGAAAAGAGAGGAGAACACCAGGACAGTGGGGGCTGGGAAATGGCAGAAAACAGGGGAAACTTTGTCAATAAACTAGTAATGCATGACCCAACTAAAAATTATAATTTTTTGTGGATAGATAGATTAGTGAGTTAGCTTTCAAATGACTTTTGAATTGCCTTAATCCGAGGATTGTGGAAAAAGTTATGGTCGTTTTACTAGAACTACACAGGTTTGACCAAAGCTGGCATACTTGTGTTCTAGCCCCATTTTTGAAATCCTATTGTGAGAATCATGTTTTGTGTTCCAAATGAAAATTTTTTGGGACTTCTTAAGCTTTCTATATTGGGGAATTAAGTCTCAAATGGAGGCCGGGAGATTAGTTTATGAGTTATTACTTTAGCCCCTGTTACACCCTTACTTTTCTTTTACTAAAGTATTAACTATGTAAATAAATACATTTGCTAACTATATATTCCTATAACGATATTTTCGTACATAACCAAGGCTTAAACTCGTACATAACCAGGGCCTAAACGGCTAAACTATCATTTCCTACCCTTTCGTGCATAATATGACTCAGTGACATTTCATTAAAAGCCCTATGTATGTTCATTGTCTGTATTTTTTGAAATCAGGACGTATTTATCAAAATTATAATGTTTTGGTAAGTACATCAATGAATAAGTTTATACAGTAATTTATCATTTAATTAGTGACCCAGCCAGTTATCATCTATAGGGCATTCGACCTCCAGCTACCCGCGCGGTTTTAGGCCAGGTCCCCGGTCGGCTTGGCAGGTATACACCTATCCATAGATCATAACAGTTAAAAGGAGCTCACTTTCAGATAATAATCAGCAATGCAGTTTTATATTTATCTCAGTCACTGGTTTAACTTAAAATGAATTGCAAAGAGGGCCCAACCAATGTTGCAAGGTTATTTTACAATATAGTAATGTATGTACTGAGTTTCGACTCACAATTCGAAATGTTTTCCTATTTTGTTTTAGGCATGCACAGGAGTTGCTTTATTCTATCAAGCCAATTGAAGACATCGAGGGTCCAAGGACATCTGGATGGGTTTATAGTGGTGGCTATTCATATTATATGGAGATCATTGGATAAGTACTTCAGTAGATAGTGATGTAAGTTTATGGTGATGTAAACTTTAAGTTAGTGGTCATTACTTGTAAATGATTTGATAAAGTTTGAAGATGTATATAAGTGACCCGTGTTATATCCAGTCATGGTGTATAGAACATTGTCCTTCGGGACAACGATAATGCCTTGTTCATTGAGTTTACCAGCTGTAACAAAGATTATGGAGATGAACAGTGACACAGGTACAGTGGGGTGCGTTACAGGTAGTTAACTTTGTTACAAATGCAAATATAAAGAGGGAGGGGGCATTGTAAGAGGATTATCTGGAATGAAACTACTCATTTTCTCTCTCTCTCATTTATGTATTTATCTTTCTCCCTCTCTTGAGCTGTAATTCCAGCTCCATATCTCTCATTTCTCTCTCCTCCGAGGTGCCACCTCTTGGGAGAAGCTATCAGGTTGGAAGGAAAGATGAATGGGAGAGCGCTAGGGCTTGCGAGTCGAACGCTTGGAAGTCTGAGGGAGAGAAATGGAGAACGTTGCGTCGCTCAAAGGGTGGACTCCAAGAAACAACACGCAATTCGATTCTAATTCCCTTAGGTTTTTTGTTCAGGGTTTTGGGGGCCCGGGGGGTTAATTTGGTCTAATTGATCTATAAGTCAGGAAACCAGTAAACCACAACATGCTTATTTCCATTACCTTTTTTTTTTTGGTTTAAAAGTCTGCCTACAATTTTCACTTTTTAAATGTTATTATTGGCATATTATTTTTATTAAGGTACTATTTGGTTGGAAGGAAAATAGTTTTCCCGTAAAATCATTTTTTGTGGAAAATATTTTTCCAATGAAAATTGATTTTCATATCACATTTTTCATTGTTTGATACAAAATAAATCATTTTCCATGAAAAAAACAAAGAAAAACGTCAACTGAATTGTTTAATGATGAAAAATACGGACTGAATGGTCATAGTTGATATAAATATTGAGCTTAAAATTCACATTTTCAGCTTAAAATTCAATTTTGAGTTTTTTTCAATACTTCCTTTGGGATAATGAAGTTTCGATCTAAACTGTTCAAATTATTTTTGTGACGAAAAATATCAACTGAGTTATTTAAGTTGCGAAAAATATCGATTGAATTGTCATTGTGGAGAAAAATATTGACCAAATGAAAGATTGTCTACTCAAAATCTAGATTTTAGTCTATTTTAATCTTTCCCATTTGATGATTAAGTTTTGATCCAAAATATTACAATTGATCTGGTGGTGAAATGCACTTTTTAAGGGCGAAAAATATCAATTGAATTATCGTTATGGAAAAAAATGTTGAGGAAATGAAAGATTATCAAGCTCAAAATCTAAATTTGAGTCTGTTTTAATATTTTATGATGATGAAGTTTCGATCCAAACTGTTGAAATTGTTTTATTGGCGAGTCGACTGAATTGTTTTAGTGGCAAAAAATGTCGATTAAGTTGTCGTAGTCGAGACAAATGTCTCAAATGAAAGCTGAAAATTTAGATTTGAGTTTATTTTAATCTTTTCTGTCGGATAATCAAGTTTCGATCCAAACTGTTGAAATTAAATTTTCACCTAAATTCAACTAACTATATTATCAAAGAGTTGAATGAGGAAAATCAACTTCCTATCTTCTTAAAAAGTAAATCATTTTCCTCTATTGGGAGGAAAATCGTTTTCTTTGGAAAGTAGTTTTCCAACCTTTATTGTGTTAAACAACGAAAAATTGGAAAACTATTTTCCTTGATAATCATTTTTCCTCCAACCAAACACTTCCTAAGAACTTAAAATTGATCATCAAGTATGGAGTGAATCTAGATCATTGTTGAATGTGGATTATATTTGCTATCTTCATACTACCTGAATGTGGGCATATTTGGTATCTTCAACTTAAAATTGATCATCAAGTATAGCGTGTTAGGACTTTCAGAGGAGCCACAAATGAATTTTCAGTTGATATTGGAGTACATCAAGGATTAGCTTCAAGTCCTCTTCTTTTCGCTTGTGTAGTGAATAAACTCACTAAAGGAATTCAAGATGAGGTGCCATAGCATATATTATTTGCAGACGTTATTGGTCTTATCGATGAGATCAAGGATATAGTTAACATTAGCTTGGAGCGATAGAGAAATACCCTAGAGTCTAGAGGCCTTAAACTAAGTAGATCGAAAAATAACACCGTACTTTCAATGGAGGAGAAGAAGATAATGGTGAGGTCACCATTGATGGGTTAGTAATATCAAGGGTTGAGAAGTTTAAATATTTGGCATCGGTCATTGTAGAGAAATGGAATATTGATGAGGACATTAACCAATGTATGAAAATGGGATGACAAAAATGGAAAAATACTTTAGGAGTGTTGTGTGATAAAATAATACCAGTATGATTAAAAAGAAAAATTTATCATATAGTAGTTATATCAACTTTGTTTTATGGCTTTGAGTGTTGGCCAATAAGAAGGACCCAAGTTTAGAGATTGCCATAATAGAGATGAGGATGATTTGATAGATGTGCGGCCACACGAGATTGATATGATTAAAAATGAGGTGATTAGAGACAGAGTTAAAGTAGTACCCATAAACGATAAGATGTAAGATACTAGACTTAGATGGTTTGCTTATGGTAGGAGGAATAGTGTGGATGTACCTGTGACAAGTTGTGAGATGATCGACCTTTAGGAATGTTGATAAGACTGTTCATTATTTGGTCTAGACCCAGAGTAGACCGAAACTGGCCTGGAATGGACTGGACCATGCTAGATCGGTCCAATCCTCGATCCTATATTTTACAAGAAAAATTGTGTTTATCTTTGGAAAACCCTAAAATACTGCAATGTGATTGATTTGTAGGATTTGTGTAATCTCAGTCATAAAAGATATTTATGCATTAGCACTAAGCCGTCAATTTTAAAGTTAATTTATCCCTTTATTTTTATTTAAAACAATCACCATGATTTTGGATATACGTGATAAAAGGTAGATGATAATCAGATTATGTTGGGGGAGAATAACCTAGACAGTTATATTTATTCATTAAATCAAAATCATAGATCTTAAATTTTTTTTTAAAAAAAGTCTACCTTATCCAAGTAAAATAATCATTTATTTTTATTTTTATTTTTTTTAAAAGTCTCTCATAATTTCGGTTATATGTGATCAATGATACATGATAATTTATTAGCTAAAAGGGGAAAAAAAAAACTCAAACAGTTTAAAAACCTGATAATATTTGAAAAAAACCTAAAATGCTACAACATAAGTGATTTGTAAGATTTGATGTAATTTCAGCCATAAAAACTAGTCATCTACTAAATTTAAGTTGTCGACTATATATCTTTAAAAAAAGGTACCATGTCCAAATAAAACATCTTTTTATTATTAATTTTTAAAAAAATATCCATAATTTCGGTCATATATGTGAATAATATGATAAAGTATAGACGATAATCTTATTATGTGAGGGTTAATCATCTACTAAATCTAAGCTGTCAAATTCTATATCTTAAGGAAAAGTAAATTGTTCAAATAAAACAACTTTTTATCATTATTTTTTAAAAATACCCACTATTTCAGGTATATGTGTTCTAAATGATAGATGATAATCCTGTTACTTAGGAGGCAAAATAAATAATTCCCCATTATATTAATTCTTTTTTTTATTTTAGGGTGATTCTACCATGATTAAAAAAAAAAATCGATTATGATAGTTAAAAA
>JACYFF010003369.1:92587227-92823493 GCA_017589665.1 Selenicereus undatus | reverse complement strand
TTAACTATAGTAGTTGATTTTTTTTTCAACTATGGTAGAATTTTCATTTATTTTAAGTTTTTAGGCAGATATCAATTATTTTTCCTTGATAACTAATTGCTCATTTTTTCTTTATTTTTGCTAAGTTTGAATTTGTAAAAAGTCCCTCAATATGTGTTGAACTGGACGACTTATACTAGATTTTTGGCTTTTCTATTTCTAGTAGGATGTTGCTTAGTTTACTGTTGGATTTTTTCGCAATGATCTTATCACTTTGTTATTTTTTCTTTTTTGATAGAATTATCTATGCTATATTAATAGCAATATTTGAAAACCCATAAAATGCTACAACCGAAGTGATTTGCAGGATTTGGTGTAATCTTAACCATAAAAATTATTTATTCATTATATCTGAGCCGCCAATTTTTAAAGTTAACATATCCCTTTATTTTTATTTTTAAAAAATCCCTTATGATTTTGGATACACATGATAAAGGATAGATGATAATCATATTATTCAAGGGGAAAGCCTAGATAGTCATAGTTATTCATTAAATATAAGTTGTAAATTTTAAAGTTTTTTTTTCAAAAAAAAACTTCCTTATCCATGTAAACCTTTATTTTTATTTTTAAACAAATCTATCTTAATTTCGATTCTATGTGATAAAGGATACGTGATAATTCTATTAACTAGAAACAAAAACCCAAGTAGTTCAAAAAAACTGATAATCTTTGGAAAACTCTAAAATTCTGCAATGAGAGTGATTTACAGAGTTTTGTTTAATCTCAGCCATTAAAGTTATTTATTCATTAGATTTAAACGTCGATTTAAATTAAAGTTAATCTATCCATTTGGTTTATTTTTAAAAAAAATCCCTATGAATTGGGATATACATGATAAAAGATAAATGATAATCCTATTATATAGGGGGGGAAAACCTAGGTAATTATAGTTATTCATTAAATCTAAACTAGAAATTTCAAGTTAAAAAAATTACATTGTCCCAGTAAATACCCTTTTTTTTAAAGAAAAATCTCTCATAATTTTGGTTATATGTGGTAAAAGATACATGATAATCATATTATCTAAAAAAACCCCAAGCAGTTAAAAAACGTAATAATCTTTGAAAAACCCTAAAATGCTGCAATCGAAGTGATTTAAGGGATTTCGTGTACATTCAGTCGTAAAAATTAGCCATCTATTAATCTAAGCTGTCAATTCAAAGTCTTAAAAAAAAGTACCTTCTCCAAATAAAATATCTCTTTATTATTATTTTTTAAACATATGCATAATTTTAGTTATAGATGATAATCCTATTATTTGAGATGTAGTCATATATTAAATCTAATCCGCCAATTCTGCATCTTAAAAAAAGTACCTTCCCCTAGTAAAATATCTCTTGACTTAAAAATTTGTTTCCTGCACAAGTACAAGAAAAGGAAGAGGAATCTTCACCATCATACTCCACTTATTAACTTATCATCATATCATTTACTGTGATCTTTATCGTCATATATATTACAATCATATTTTTTCTACGTTATGAATCTAAGTTGCTATGTATAAAACGGGACCAACATTAGGAGTTGTTTAATATGTATAAAGTTGATAACTTTTTATTTTTTTTCAATAGCTACTCATCATCTTATCTTTTCTAAGTTACAATGTAAATTATATATGTGGCGATAGTTATTTTAATTTTTTAATAATACATATGTTTTAAAATTCTATTTCATTATACACCATATATAGCACGGGTCTACATTAGTTCTATTGTTATTAACAATCTATTTAACAAAAATGCCACCTTTAGAAAACAAAAAATGGAGACCTTGCTTACATACTGAATTGCGGACTTCAGGAGGTTTTACATTGCAAGGGCATGACCAAGTGCTTCAGCAATCACCACGCATTCATAAGAATATATTAAATAGCTCACATCAAAGCTTTTTCCTCCATTCACCCTACACACGTACTCAGCTTGCGCACTTAAAGAGGTCAATCTAGCCAAGCACAAGTCAGTTTAATGTGTAGGAGACGGGGAGAGAAGAACTTCATCTGCTATCATTGCTCATAAAATAGAATGAAGAGCTTCATCAGCAAAATTGGTTGCTTTACACTTTACACGAGACTACAAAAGTTATCCTCCTAAGTATTTACATAACTACATTTACAAACCCAGCTTCTTGGGTCTCATGTTAGTTAATCCATGTTTTAACCCTGGCATAGAGATCTTCTGCGGTCCTTTAACTCTTTTTTCTCTCTCCTTCTCCTTGCTGATTCTCTTTGCCTCTGCCTGCTCTCTCCTTAGAATCTCCAACTCCTCCTCCATGGCCATCTTCTGTTCCTTGTGCTTCTTCTTATCCTCCGACAACAATGCATCTGCTTCCTTGACCAAGAAGAACATAGGCCCCAGTTCAGCCAGCCACTGGGGCTCCACTGCTGCTACACACTGTATGTACTCTTTTGTGGTCAACAGCAGCTCATGAAAAACCACATATTCAGGTGTATAACCTGAACCATATAAAGCGCTGCTCGGGTGCAAATGGCACGGCATTCCATTCCAGGTGTTGACATACTCACCAATGCCCTTCTGCTTTGCTGAGTTATGGAAATAAGCAGAGCATATTGCTTTTCTAACGACATCCCAGTCGGGGGTCGACGAAAGTTTTATCTTCAGTTGCTTCATAATATCAAGAAGCTGGGATCTTACCTCCGTGGCCTTTCGTAATGCCTTGACTTGCAAGAAGTGATCATCCCACCAGTCTCCTCGGTAATCATTCCTCTTCCATTGCTGGTAGACATTGAGGAGGGTGTGGTGGTCAGATTCAGGAACGAAGAATTTCTCCCTTGCAGAGTCGCTCTCCTCTTCCCTCTCTTTGGGGCGGAAAAACACTGTTGGAACTGAAAGCATGGACACGATAGTCAGGACCTCATCAATGCACCCCAGCTGTTCACCCATCAGGAGCATCTTTGCGAGCGGTGGGTCTAATGGGAATTCCACCATTTTCCAGCCAAGTTCAGTTAGGCCCCCAACATTGTTTAGAGCACCCAAGACCCAAAGCTGGTACATGGAGCTGAGGATGTTCTCCTCTGGAGGTGGATCCAAGAAATCAAAGTCTAATAGGTTCTTAATTTTGAGAGACTTGAGCAGTAAAACCACATTACCAAGGTTGGTCCTCTGAATATCAGGCACAGGACTTGGAAGCATCTCATTCAGATATGCGTTCTCAGTATAGAGCCGGTAGCATGTGGCAGGTCCAGTTCTACTAGCACGCCCGGCACGCTGGTCAGCGGAAGCACGGCTCACTGAAAAGACTTGAAGAGCATCCATACCCATCCTTGGGTTGTAAAGCTTCATCTTCACATAACCCGTGTCAATGACATAAAAGATTCCATCAACAGTGAGAGATGTCTCAGCAATGTTGGTTGCAATGATGCATTTTCGTGCTCCATCTTCAGCTCTTTGGAATATTTTCACTTGCACGTCAGCAGGAAGCTGGGAGTATATTGGAAGCACCATGAGCTTCAGAGCTTCCTTCTGATTCAAGGTGATCAGCTGTTCCATGCGCTCTTCAAGGGCAGAACAAGCTGCTTGGATCTCGTCCTGTCCTGTCAGGAATATCAATATGTCGCCTGGAGGAGCAGACAAGTGAATATACATTGCCTGTTTTACAGCAGCTTCAACATAATCTTCACAGGGTGTTTTGCTGTAGAAGATATTGACAGGAAATGTCCTCCCGGGAATGTGGAAGATTGGGACACTGGAATGGCGAAAACAGAAGAGAATTAGTTCCACTAATAATAGCAAAGACTATCCGTATAGTTACCAATCACAAGACAAGAGTACCTAGACAGAGTATCAATCTCAGCCTCTATTTCCTGATTAATTAGGATTTGTTCATTGAATGCATCATCACTTCTTCAATGAAGATATCTATTGTCACTCTCCATCATCACTCGTTCTTTTTTCCTAGGTCAGATCAAGTGATAAATAACTAATGGTTCCCCCTATCAAAATTGTAAGAGGCAGGGACTCATGATGAACAGACAGATGGACCAACAGAGGAGAATCAACGTAGTGTATCTGTTTTAACTTTTAACATTCTTTAACGCCTCCCTCATCTGTCTCTACTCTCAAAGAAACAAAGCAAGACATATTGCCAAACATTACCTTCCAAAGAAATTTGAGATCTTCTCTGCATTTAGAGTTGCAGAAGTCACGATCAGCTTAAAATCTCGTCGTTCTGCAACTACACTCTTCAATATGCCTAACAACACATCTGTATTGACTGATCTTTCATGTGCTTCATCCATTACAATAACACTGCACAAAACATATAAAGACTTGTGATTAGAAAACTGGAACCAATTCCACAAGGTAGCCAAAAAAACTGCAATGGCCTAGATAAGCCTTGGAACTCCTACCAGTATTTCTCGAGTTCCAGATCTTTCAATGTTTCACGCAGCAGTACACCATCTGTCATATACTGCAGAGTGAAAAGCAAAGAGTAAGCATACTGTATTTTTAGAAGGGAAAATCTACCTCTACTAAATTCAGTTAGGGACTATCAGGTGGCCAGAACTGGTCAGGTGCATACAGAGCTCAACATAAGAAAAACATCCAACAACAAAAATCATTATTTGCAAGTGCAGGCACATTGGTTTACGTAAATTGGCAACTGTACTTAAACAAGACATACCTTAATCACTGTGTTGGGTCCCGTAATGTCCTCAAAACGGATAGCATAGCTGACTTTATCTCCCAGCTCAGTTTCCATCTCTTCACTAACTCTTTTGGCAACACTCATTGCAGCAACACGTCTTGGTTGAGTGCACCCGACAATACCACATGAAGTATAACCATCTTCATGCAAATACTGTCAAACAATATCAAATCATTAGATTCACTGACAATATCTTACTCCATGCGTAGATAATAGGATGACAAGACCTTAAAAAAATTCTCAATTTCACATCCATGCCAAAAAAATCGCCACATGTTTATAACACAATAACTGTGTTATTTTACAAATCTTTTCAAATCTAATATCCTTAATAACACAAGTGAGATACACGATCAAACAAACCTGTGTCAGTTGAGTCGTCTTTCCTGAACCAGTTTCTCTGACAACAACCACAACCTGATTCTCACGAATGACCTGTCAAATGATAAACAATCGGAATGAGAGCCATGTTATGAGCAGGGAATAGCAGCCAAGAAACAAGGACACCAAGATGCATCAGGGATTCCATCTCAGAGACAAGCATAAACACGGCTCAAGTTTTAACAAATTAAATCACCAAACCAGACAGACCATGAAAAAAAATGGTCGCGTACGATTTGTCCATTAGTGCAAGTTGTCAAATTGATTTCAACCAATTTGTCCAAAGAGAACAGAATTAGCTTTTCATCAATCAATATTGTTCCTGAACATGATTAAATTATCCAAAGCACACCCTGTCCTACAAGCCCGCAAGTGGCGATATGCGGCAATGACCCAAATATTCACAGATAAGAGCCACAAAAAAACCAAACTGACACAGTCACAATCTATGGCAGTTTTTTTCCTTGTTCTTTTGGGGGGGGGGGGGGCGAGGCGGGAGGGTTGGTTCAAGGCCAAGGACAAAGCTTAGCCTCGCAACCAAATTGCAAGAGGCCGCTTTGGACCCTAGATTTGACAAGTCTTGAGTACCTACCGCGGCACAAGAGAACATGCAGCGGACAACTTGGTAAGACAAAAGTTAATTTTGCTTTTGTCCACCTCCCCTAGAGACTTTTCATCAGCCACAGATATTTTGTCAAGATATTCTTACATTCCTGCCAGTTAATAGGCGAAGAAGAGTAGAACTCTGGTGATGTGAAGCCACAAGTCCACAACTAATGTATGCCATGCGCACTACTTGGGGGGGGGGGTCAATACTTGGTGCTTCTAAGCATCCAAAGAGTGTGCATTACCTGCAGTAATTTGTCTCGCACAGAATATATGGGAAGACATTGTCTTTGCTGGGGAATGGGTTTTTTCTTCACAAAATCGCTCACTGCTCCATGTTTTTTCAAGTGCTGAGCAAACTTTGTATCTTCCTTGAAATCAACTCCCCCGTCTTCACCATCTGCAGCTTTATGAGCATCAATCTGAAATTGGATGGAAGAACAATGAAAGTAAGTACCAATAATGCTAGAAGAAACAATGTCAACCATTATTTCACATTTACACATAAACAACCTGTTCTGCTGTCTTCTCAACACCAAGGATATCACCAAATTTTGAACCTGCCAGCTCCCAAAACCGCTGTCGTGATTTGTTCATCCTTTGATTTTCACAGATTTCCCGGACTAAAGCAGATCCTTTACGTGATATTATAGCCATATCTGACGTAGGATCTTCAACACGAGTTCCGCTTGTTTGGTGGAAGCCACTCTACCATCCAAGAAAGGAGGCTTTGTATCTGCATCAAGGGTATCACAAAATGTAAGTAACTAGTCCATTCAAGCCGGGTCATTAAACAAAACAACTGGATTTCTGGGTGGGAGTGAAAACTGTGAAATGCAGGGAAAGAAGTGATGTTACCCAATTCCTTCTTACCTTGAAATAAAAGAATAACCTTCTGCCCTTCATCATTGTTGAGTTCTGTTTGGACTGCAGTAGCCGAAATGGCCCCAGATCTCATCAGTTGTGGGGCTTCCCATTCCTGCGTATCTACACTCAACTGTGAATATGTCTTTCTCTGAGCATGGGACATCATGCTTCCATGACTTCTCATCTACAAAGAATATTCCACATGTTTTAATGGTCAGTAACAATTGAAATAAATTGACCTAAAATAACCTATTCTCGAAGGGTCCTTCTGCAGCAAGGGTAGAAGGGGATTTTTCCAGGACGAAGATTATGAAATCCTCCAACAAAATCTCTGCACTCTTTTAGATCTGTAACATTGAAGGTTATAATCACTTTCACTTTGGTGAACAAGCACGTTGTATTTAAAGTACCCTATTTTAAGTTCAAGCCACAAACAAGAGAAGAAATTGATGCAAGACAACTAGAACTTCTTAGGAGTTCCTTTGATTGGCCATTTGTTATCTTTTCTCTTTTTCCCTTTTTTGGGGGGGGGGGGGTTGTCAGATTCTGGAAACATGTCAAAACGCTTGGTCATTCTAAGAACCTATTAAGTGTTGCAAGATCATCTGTCAAACGACATAGTAGAACTACATAGCAAATGGGCTGTCACAAGGAAATAATCAATGCAGCATAGCCATCACTGAAAAAAAGGCCATAAGTGATCAAAAGTAGGAACTATTAGGTTTCAGAGGAACAAACCAGTTTGGCCAGTTCTACTTCTTTCGTCTGCCATGTGGCATCATCACTAAGATGAAATGATGAGTTGTCAGCGTCATATCTTACGCTGCCTTTGTCTCTATCATACCTGTATTCATCCGAAATTTAACATTCAAGCATGCGACAACTGAATATTATGTTTGTCTAGAAAGAAAACCACAATCAAAGCATAAGAAAGCAGTTCTTAGCCATCTTAGGTGAGCATACCTAGTGTCAAGCAACAAAGATCATCAAAAAGAAAGAAAACCAGAGCTGCAATAAGGAGAATAAGCAATAACACACTAGAACATTAGCTTACCATGCACGGTCCGAATCGTATTCCATCTCCAGGCATATACCCTTTGTAATCTCAGTATTCTTTTCTCCAGCCATCGAACTTCTACCAGCATCCGTATCCTAGAATGAGAAAGAACTAAGATATATTAGAAGATCAATGATCCCCAAAACAGAAAAAGGCAAGCAGACAAGCAGCCTCTCAGAAATATATGCACATTTGAAGTGTAGAAAAATGCCACTGGAGATTCATAAGTATTACTGGCGGGGGTGGGGTGGGGCTTATCTAAAATACTATACCTTCGATCCCTGTGAACCGTCTGGAGCTGATATATTCTGTCGATATTGAGAAAGGGCACATCGCACCAATGATCCAGAAGCTCGAACTATAACAGGCAAAGGAGCCTCCAGATCCCATGGGGAGGCAACAGCTGTGTCATTTTATAGCCGAAGTCAAGCACAAAAAATGCTATAAGAAGAGAGGAAAAGAGGTAAATCATTTCCAAAATGCAGTCACACATTAAAATCATGCTGAAATTCAATAATAATTGACTCTGGTTATGGAGATCCTAGTTCTATGGTTAAGAGAAAAATAAAAATGATTAAATTACCCTAAACAAACATAACTTTGCAAGTATAATTTATTCTATTTTGAATTGTTTACTCATTTCTATTTTCTAACTAGTTGGAAAATGTTTTAAGGTCAAAACTTGATGTTTGGAAGCTTAAGCACAAGGCAATGTTGTACCATCTTACAAGATAATTTCATTTTTTGATTTTTATTTTGGTCAGCATCATTCTTCCCCCCCCCCCCCCCCCGATTGGAAGAAGAAAACAGAGTGACAAAAGTCATTTCAGTGCATTCTTTGCATGATTGCACTAAAGATTCATTTCGACAAACTACAACATCCAATCCGAGCTGTTCTTTAATCAGCTAATCTCTACACGTGATTTGAACTCTAAACAATGTGCGGTGAGGCAGCCAAAAAAGTTCAATAGCACACTTACCCAAAGTTCTCCTAATTCTTTTCTTCCCAGATTTTCCACAGTCATCCTTCCCAGGCCTTTTATGCTTACGACTATACATCTCTTCATTATATTCTGCAGCAAAGCGAGCCATTGCTTTCTGCATGACCGAGTCAGATCATAAAGCAAATCAGTGACTATAATACAAGCATCATTATCACATCATGGAAATTTAAAACTTTTTAAAGAAGCTATAAGAAATTTGTCCAAGACCAAACTTTAACTTTGTGCCAAATTCACGAAAATTTAAACATGAATTAAGCCTTATGTCTACGACATAAGCATAGCACTACACCCCATAACCATACCATAGAACTTGAACCAGTGACTTGCTTCTTCATGACAGAGTCAGATACTCACAGCAAAAAGACTATTAGGGACTCCAACACAAGCATCAGTGTCATCACATTATAGGAAATTTCAATTTATTTTAAAAAGCTATAAGAAATTTGCTGGTACAATCACCCAAACTCTCTGCCAAATTCACAACAATTTAAACATGAATTAAGCCTTAAATCTTTATGCATATGTTTGCAAAATAACCATAGCACGATATACCATAACCATACCATAGAAATGGAACCGACTATCTGCTTTCAGCACGATCAAATTATATGAAATCTAAAACCTTTTTTGAAAAAAGCTATCAGAAATTTGTCGAATCCCTAACCCTAGCTGTATGCCAAATTCACGAAAACTCAAACATGAACTAAACAAAGCCTTTAATCTTTCTACATATACATGTTTGCGAAGTTATAAGATACAGCACGATGTAGCATAATTAACCGTACCGTAGAATTTGAACAGGTGATTTGGCGAAATATACAAGCTCGACTTCAACACAAATGTTGAACTCGAACTCGAAATCCGACACAAAGGTTATCACGGCGGTGTGATGGTGGCCGGAAGGTCGAATGCCGGTGGTTCCACCCAGTGGCGTAGCTAGCGTGGGTCACCGACACCCCTCTCAAAACAAAAAAAATGTACGTTTGAAAATTAAAAAAAAAAAATAGAAGTTAACTATATATATCATATGTGTTAAAAAAGTATATGAAACTTCCCTTGCCTCAGTGGTCTAGATGCCTAATTTATGGTTGGTTTGTCTCTAATGTTGGAGGTTCAAGTCCTTTATCCTTCCCTTTTTCCGTTTTATTTTTTTCATTTTTTTTAAGTCTCCGGTACTATTCCTTTGTTTGTTCAACAGTTCGAGTCCTCAACTCTCTCTTCCGACACCCCTATTCGAAATTTCTGGCTTCGCCACTGGTTCCACCGCCGCTACTGGTGGTTGTCAGGTTGTGAGTGGTACTTGTGGGAGGGGAAAGGGGTGAAGGAGGGAACACTTGATTAGCGCGCAAGTTAGTGAAGAAATGGACGAGAGATCAAATTGTCGTTTCGCTGTGATATATATACGTTCTGGTCGTCCCTATGTCGTCATGTTTCAACCACGTGCGGATGGTAGGGGGTCTGAACCTAATCCAGGCCCATCAGATCCGATCCAAATTAAAAAGTTCGAATCTAATTAAATGAGACCTAACGGATCTAAACAGATTTGAGTTCAAGGGATGTGGATCGGATCGGGGTCTGGCCCTGAAAAATTCAGACTCAGACCCGACCCAAGATCTATTTAAGACCTATTATTTTTTTAAAAAAAATATCAAGTACACTTTGCTAAAATAACTCTAAATTAGTAACCTATAAAGTTACTTTGCTTAGTGTCAGTTATATAAGAAAAAATATTATATTATGTTTGTGGACTTTGTCTTCGTGGTTTGTACTACAATTTTATTTTTCGTATGCTAGTCGTAGAAGAAAAATACATTTTGCTAAAGTAACTCTAAATTAGTAACCTATAACTTTGCTTAGTGTCGGTTATATAAGAAAAAATATTATATTATGTTTGTGGACTTTGTCTTCGTGATTTGTACTAGAATTTTACTTTTCGTATGCTAGTCGTAGAAGAAAAACTATTATGTTATATTTGTGAACTTTGTCTTTATGGTTTGTACCACAATATTATTTTTTTGTATAACACATAAGTAAGAACATGTAGTTATAGTATATGTTGCTATGATATCTTTTTTTATTAAATATTATATCTTCTAAATTCAATTATTTGTATTTAGAATGTGGTAACTCATGTTGGGATATGAAAAAAATAATCTTTAATGTAAAAAATAGTCATGATTCGTTTAGAACCTGTGGACCTACTAGACCCATGGATCTAAATCTGGATTTCATCTTTGCAGACCCAATGAATCTGGAACGGGTTTTAGTAAATGGGCCTGGGTTCAGACCGGACAAACTGAGGAAAAAGGTTTTTTTTCTTTCTGACAGTTGGTTTTTTTAGGCTAATCAGTTAGCATTATATGTAGAAATAACAATAACTATTATAACGCACTTAGAGATTTCATGCCTTCTATCAAAAGCGTTTTGTTTAATTCTCAAACAAAATGGATTTTAGTTCACCGAGACATATAGAATTGCAGGTCTTTAAAATGAATCGAATCCACCCGCAGTCGGCCTCCTACTTTAATAAACTCCCCTCCTAATGAGTTTTTCTTGCTTTTACTTCAAAATTCAACTACTTAAAAAGTTAAGTTTACTTATCACAGAAACAAGATGAAAAACTGCTAAAATTTTATTACAATCAAGTCTATATACCACCAAACCACCACACACAAAGTCCCCTTATTTTGCATGTTTTTTCTTTTTTTAACCCCTTTACAGTTGTAAACATATTTCAAACTTATAGACAAGATCCTACATAATAAGTGTTTGAAAAAGGTTGTGATCTACAGGTACGATTTTCACATGCCCATATGGCCTAGCTCAATTTCTATTTAAAATCATATAAGATAATTTCGAACTTTCATAGAACATCCTATTGATAATTTCAAAAAAGAACATTCGGAAAAGTGCCATTCATATGTTATTTTGACAAAGAATTTCAATATAACACTCCCAGGAGTATATGACAATTCCACGCGAGTAACTGCAATTGTCACCTGATTGCCATCACACTGGCTAAACTCATTTCATATGCAAAATCTCATCCATCTAAAGTTTCAGAAACAAAGCTAGAAATTCATTACAAGACCAAGGGCCTGAAAGAACACATCAAGATTTGAATCCACTTTGTCTTGCAAAAGCCTAAAGAGCAATTCATTTGTGTCATTACAGATCCATGAACTACAAGGCAACATTAGTAAGTACAAGAAAACATTAAACTGGCTTTCTTCATGATATATAACACGCAGAAATCATTAACCAGCTGCAAAGGGAGGATGCTGATTTTTGTGCTCAATCCATCCACCAAATTGAAGCATGTATTTACCGGCACTCAGCTGCAAACAGAAACATAAGCATTTTCCCACCGAGCCCTTAAGCAGCGCCCACTTCAACCATTTCGTGCTCTACTGAAGCAGCAGGCACAACTGGGTAATACTTGTAGTGGAGTTCACCGACATCATCACCTGAGAGCTTCTTCCATCCTTCTGATCCAACGTAATACACTGGCGAAAGAAACCAAAGTCGAAGCAGACTTAGGCACACTCATAGAAGTGTCCCAAACCATGTACATGTACAGCATAAGTAAGAAAAGAGCACTCACCGCTTGCAACTCCACCACTGGCTCCGTCACGGAAGGTTGCATGGTAAATAGCTCGCCTAGCTAGCTCTGCAGCTTCTTCGATCGTCATATCATATCGGTACCTGGAAAGTGACACAATGGAAAAACATAAATGTCATAGGGCTACCTAGTTTTTGAGCTTCTTCACAGGAAAATGTACATTTGCATCATGACAAGAAATGCCACAACTCACACTTTGTCTCCTCTCCCACAAACCCCCCCCCCCCCCAAAAAAAACCAAAAAAAAAAGAAAAAGAAAAAGAAAAAGGAAGCTACCACAGTAATTAGCCTCCTTTACTCTGTTCTACCCCTTTAGCTTCTGATGACCACGAATCCCCACTTAAATAACTCTCAGGACATAACTATAATATCAGACTTCCAACTGTGTTTGGAGCTCAAAAGAATTCATCATAGTTAAAACCAAGGAGTAGGTCAATGCTGGGACTTATTCTGGATGTCCGAACTCATAAGTCGCAGCAGCCTATATTTGGTTCTTATTAGTGTTCAATTCCTTCCCAATCTTTTGTTGATTTCATCATTCTAGAAGAGTCCAAGCAAAAAAGACATACCCATTATCAAGCACACCATAAGCATATGGTGAACCAGATCCAACTGAGAATCGCATTCCTTTGAGCCTTCCTCCTTCACTGTCCACATAATACAGACCAGGACCCTACAAACGACATAGAAGAATGCATCTTGACATTTTCAATGGTCAAATCTCACATATCAGCCACAATTAACAAAGCTTTATTCATTTACCGTTTCATCCCATCCAGCAATCATAGTACCAACAGAAAGCCCCATGCCCCGGTAGCTATACAAAATGTTTGCCAGCAATTTTGAAGCCCCTGTGACAGTAATTCTTCTCTTGTTTGCTAGTTCATGTAGTCGGCACTGAGGAATCGCAGAAAACCACCATCAGCACATAGTATGTATACAGGATATCTGACGACTAATGTGACCCTCAAAGAGTACAACAATTATGATAAAAGATTAAACAAGGTGATTTGACCGTCTCAGGCTCAAAAAGCAACAAAAACTAGATCATAAGAAGCCTTTCGGCATGAATAACCAATGGGAACTCAGCTGGCGATTGTTCATTTTACATGCCATAACTCAACAGGTCTCCAAAAGCAAAAAATTGGGTTCATGGAGTCTACTCTTTTCCATAAACAATTAGATTATCATAGTAGACTTTCTGATCAAATATCACAAACTAAGAAAGTAATTGTTTACTTCTCAAATGACACAAAAGCATGATGGAGCACTACAGTTCAAGAGCAGTTACTTTTATAATGGAGCATAATGGGAGCTACTTGCAAAACATTAGATATTCACGAATACAGAATATTGATTGACATTGATTTGCCACTGTAATATTCAAATTAAGAGTTAGTATCGTTATCTCTTCCTCCCTCACATTTGTGCCACTGTATCTTACTTTTTCACTTCCTTTACCGCCCTTCCTTCCACTCCGCTTCACTGCCACCCTTTGGAACATGAAGTCCATACATTGCATCAGCTTCCCTGATCTCAGTTAATTTTATCTTGTCTACAGATGAGATTGGAGTACCCAAGTACCTGAATAGAAAAGCCAATAGAGTCCATTTTACCTTATGTGTTCCCATTCATCAGAAATTTGGACATTCAGTTCCCTTGTGTCAAGTTTCCACTAATTTAGCAAGTAACTAGGCCCCTTAAAGACCATGTTGCCAACAGAAAAACCAAAACAGGATGTGTGTGAAGGGGGGGGGGGATTACCAAGGATATTGAAGGCCCTTTTCAACATTGTACTTATCCCACTAGTTTTCCCTTACATAGCCTACAATTTTCCTATCTAGAGCCAAACAATGACTTTAGTGATTAAATTTGGAAGAAATTCAAGTATTACATCATGATAACAAGTCATTTCCATTCTCTAAGCATGGTGATCAGCAACGTAAGAGTTAAAAAAATTGAGATGCATAAAGATACCTTAATCCCTAAGTTCCGGTGCCAAAACTGGCAGTCAGCAGCTCCGCCAGCCATTGTACCAAGCATATAAGGATTTATTTCAATTATTTTCTTCACAGATTGAGATGCTACAAAACATTTCAAATGTGAATACAGGGTCATGGAAGAGAATCAAGGAGCAATAATGCAACTCGAAAAAACATCACCAAAACTGCCAATCTTACTATGCAATTATTTAAGAACACAATTTGGTGGTGAGTGCCACAAAAAACAACAGGAATGTTTCAAGTTTCATTGACCAAAACAATTTTAATTTTGCTGATGCCAGAGTGTGGAACCATTGTCATCTGTCTCCAGAGTCCACTTGTTCAAATGAATCTTCACTCCAATACATGCCTGGAGTCCTTTCTAGATCCACAAGCAATGTGTAAAAACGTAAAAGTAAATACTCAGCGATATCAGCATCTCAAGAAGCAAAAACAGATGCATAACCAGTTCTAGGAGATGCTGAAGCGGATAATTCTCACTTGCTTGTTCAGATTGGAGAGCAATGGAGATTGCGGATAGATAAAGAGTTTATGGGATTCAGAGTTCATGAGGCTTTTGCTTAGATATTCCTCATGTACAAGGGTCATGAAACTCCTCTATGTAATTCTAAAGGAACAGTCTTTTTAATACATCAAGAAGACGCAGAAATAGACAAGGATGGTAGGCTATGCAATAAGCTAATAAGCATGAAGGAAAACCATTAAAGAGACCCTAGGACAAGGGATGAACATTGAAAGAAGAGGGGTAGGACACTGAAATAAACCTTGCAGGATCATTAAGTCCCCCCACTTGTTTTTTTTGGAGGGGGGGGGAGGGTTTGTATGATGTTGGAATAATTGCTGATATCCATAAGAACCACAACAAACAAGAGAGAGTTTTGTGATCTTTTAATAAAGTGAACTTTCACTTCATCAAGATAACACTCACTTTATGAAAGATACTATCTGCAATAGCTAACTGAGAGACCCAGAATCTGGAAACACACAACAGAATTAACTTGATATCCCTGCATTCACACAATAGGTGGAGATCAAGATGGAAGTGAAGTTGTTAAGGAATGGGGAAGGGCAGTATCTTAAGTAGGCCAAGGCCAGTTTTCCACAAAAAAACACCCAATATATCGAAAATTCTAGTGAAGAAATCTATTTATTTGTCCAGGCATGCTCCCACAACTGTTCATTCCTATACAAAATAACCAAGTCCAGCCCTCATACATCCATATGAAACGATCTTTGGACACTTGGAAACCTATAGTTGATAAGGACAAATGAAAACACCTAAAGATAGTGAAATCCACACCCCGAGAAAAAAATAAGGACAAACACAAGCCCAACTCATTGTCTCCAGTCATGATGCTCAAGATCCTGCCAAGCATGCCTCTTCAACCTCACTTACATTCATCAAACTCTCAAAATGGACTGATTGTGAGTTGAGCAAGGAAAATTAGGGCAGTGAGTAACTCACAACTTGTCAGTTGCATATGACACTGTGCAACTTTAAGAAGCCAAGAATGGCACAATTCCATGAGGCATTTGTGCATTGGTCATTACAAATATTGCTACACATCCAACATAAAGATTGCTTCTATTTCTCTTCAATTTCAAGTTATTCAAAGGAGTCAAAGCTAATGACTCAACAAAGAACAATATATATGGAAAGCAAAACAGAAAAATAAATAGTGGAGCCATGAAGGCATACATATATATCCTCCCATGCTAGCTCGGGAATCAGCAGCAACCATGACACCATGTTTGAAAATGAAGGCAAGTGTTGTTGTACCCTTTGCTGGTTTCACCATCTGTATGGCCTCTTTCTGAAATCCATCAAACTGGAACACAAGGACAACACATTTTAAAGTCACCTAAAACAGCAACTATGCTTTGCAAACATGATGTAACATATAGGGCAACAGCTTACATCAGTAGCATCGGGAAGCTCAAATGATGGAGTCATTTGAAAACCACTGGATAAAAACTCATTGCCAACCCCAAACACAGTTGCAGTTGATTCAAGGCCATTTGTATCAAGCTTCATACCGTCACACTGTAATAAAGGGGTAAAGTGAACAAGTTAAACACGGAAGTAGAAAACATTCAAAAATGGAGCAACAAACATCTTGCCGCTTTTCCAACAATCACTATGGCAAGTTAACATATATTTTCAAATGCATTGCAATTGCGAAAAGCCTAACTTGGGATTGATTCCAAATGCATTACAATTGCTAGCTAATTAAAGACTAAAGAAAACCGAACATTGCCAACAAAATCCATATTCAAAGATTCACATTTTGAACACTTCTAAATTGCTAAAAGTCACAATCAAGTGAATATCAGTTTTGAAATCTAAATAGCCTCTATATAACAAATGCTAGCTAATCAAGATTAAAGAAAACCAAACACTATTAACAAAATTCATATTCAAAAATTCACATTTGACACTAGCAAATCGCAAATTGAGCATTGTTAAGCAAATTGCTAAAAGTCACAATCAAATGAATTCCAGCTTCCAAATCTAAACGGCAAACATTCTCAACAAACAACGCAGCTAAATTATTCGCAAGTAAAATCTCTAACACCAATTATCTCTTCAATCTCAACACTAAGAGATCCAATTTCGAACATAAATTTACGAGCAAATAGAATGTTAACGGGAAATTTGCATCAATTGGAAGAAAGAACATACGTTGCGTAGCAGATCCTAGTGCGAGAAAGATAGAGCTTCAGAAATGAGAGAGAACGGAGGAAGAATTGAATTTTTAAGAGAGCTTTCTTGCAGGAGAGACTACCGCTAAAGTTTGGGTCTTGGCGAGTCCAATGGACGTATTGCTCCTTTTTTTTGTGTACTTTTTTGAATGCATCCTTTCATAAATTGGGCCCAACTTGAGCCCAACAAGCCACGGTCACAAGCCCATTGGATCCCAAGAGGTTCATGGTAGAGGGGTCCAGTGACCGATGTCATAATATAGATGTGTTCAAATCGAAGTTATCGTTCCAATTTTATCAGATGTTTTTGAATGGATGAGTTTTTAGTCTTGGGGAATTTGAGTTAGAACTTGTTGATTTTTTTATGTCACTTTTCAAAACTAGTTAATTTTCTTTTTTGGTCCCCTCTTCCCAAGATAAGCATGTGACGAGAGAATGTACTTACATTAATAGACGCTAAAAACCGACTTTTTGTATAAAATTTTTATTGAGTAAAAACTACTTTATCATAAAATATACATAAAATTAATGGGGATTATACAATTAGTAATTCCAAACAAGCTTATTTTGATGATAATTCCACTTTCCCATTCAGAAATAGTACCCAATCAGGCGTCTGCTTGCAAAAACAAAAATAGGAACAAAAAATGCTGGCTATGGGGTTCGAACCCATGCGCACTTATGTGCAGAAGATCTTAAGTCTTCCCCCTTAACCTCTCGGGCAAACCAGCCGAGATGTCATGAGGATGCTAATTTAATTAATTGGAACGACCGCAAGTCAGTATGTTTGACTAAAATGTAGCAAATAAAATTTTAAAATTTACTTAGGGTGAGCTCACTCAGCTCAGTATAGTTATATGCTTTTATCCTGTTTTTTAATACGTTCACTTCTAATTTTATATAATAATAGGATAAATGAACCAATTTATAAAATCTCACTCAAAGACTAATCTCTATCTTTTCTTTAGATCACATGATCAACATCTACATTCAGAGGTCGATTTGTCTCACAACTGTATTTGGAATTATATATCATCTTACACAACACACTATTTTACCATAGTTAATCACGAATGATAGAAGTTCACTCAAACTAAGGCTTACATAAACAGATATCTAATCATATAAAATAAAATTATTTCATCTACATAATCGCCATCTTCAAAAAATTGGCACTCTGATATATGATGAGAAAAAACTGTAATCCTATTTGTTAGGAGCTACATGATGAATTTTCTTATATAAGGGTTAGATAAAACCCTATTTATAATAATAAGTACAAGACTAGATCATACACTAGCATGTATGACCTATAACAAGAATTAGCATTTATCATGGCCATGACAATTAGGTACGTTTGAAGAACAAAGAATGATTCTAAGCATCTATCCATTGACATGGCATTTAATTTTCTGAATAATTAATGAAAAATGTGGACCATGAGAGTAATGCGTGGTGCAGGTACGTATGTATCTAACTATTTATTTGTACTGTTTATATATTTAATTAAATTAAGCATTTATGAAAATATAAATGCACAGAAGTGTCTACGTATAATTGTATTTATATAGTCCATTGATCACTGAAGAAAATGTGGTATGGGGAACTAGTCATTTGGCACTGGAAAGGGAATTCCACTATACGGATATTAGGTAATCCCATTACCATCACTTTTTTTTAAGGGTATTGTTAATTAACAAGTGTCACTATTATAAAATCATTTTCAGCGATGAGCTAATTTTCTGACTTATCAGTGGGGGCCTACCTCTACTGCATCAGTTAGTGAGTCAAATTTTTGACTCATAATCCTTCATTTCTTCAATGTAGGACTCACAATTTTGACTTATCAAATAAAATAATACTCATAAACTTACTCTACAGTACACAACTTCTTTTTTAAAATCTAAAAAAAGGAAAAACCAATAAAAATTTTAAAAAACAAAAAAAGCAAAAGAAAAATGGGGTGAGCCGGCTTGGGACTCGTGGCTAAGCTCAGCTCGCGAGCTACCTGGCCGCTAGGCCACTGCACGTGACATAAGTCACTCGACACAGCTCTTGAGGCGGGTGAGCTAGCCGCTGGGAAGATTTTAAAATATGTATTTTTGAAAAAAAAACAATATTCATAAGATATGATATCGATATTTCAGTATTAATTTTAATTCTGACATTGTTCTGAGGGCGGAAAGGACTATATTGATGCTGAGGCAGGGGCGGGGGTACATAGTTTGGCTCATTGATACTTTGATAGAATGTTAAACATAGAGTAATGCATTAAATTTTTTAGTTAAATGCGCATACGAATCAAGCTCAAAAAAAAAAAAAAAGGTGGTGTTGATTTGTATTTAAATATAATTAAGCTTAATTGATTCTATTCTATCCAAAAAAGTTTAATTTCTTCTATAGAATTCTTCCCAAGGTAGATGCCTCTATTGAAACTGTTTCACAAGTTAAAGTTGACATCAAAATCTAAGTTAATTTGAGAAATTAAGGTCATTAACAAAAAAATTGCATCTTAAAGTCAATAATAAGACCCTTTTTTTTTTCGTAGGTAAATTAGAGAGGGTAAAAGAGTAAAGTAGGTTGAATTTTTTTTATGTGATAAATTGAATTTGATTAAGATAGTGAAAATAGGTTGAAGTGAGTTGAAGCAAGTTGAAGTGAATTGAGATCGGTATTTTAGAATTGACCCACGAAATGAATGACACCTAAGCCTATATATTGTATGTGTGCTTCTCCCTCCCTTTGACCCTTGATACCCATATGGAAGGCTTACTTACTTATCATTCCAAACTACCATAATAGCTCAATTTTTAAAAAAAAAAATAATAAATCTTGAATTATATATAATATAATGTTAACTTTCCATTAAAAAATAATCATATGGAAAAATTAAACTGAATCATCTATAAGCTAAGAACTACTCTATTTAAATTAATTTCATATCTTAAGAAGGAAAATAATTAAAATTCATACAATACCAAATTTTGTCGAATATTTACGTCTGTACACAAGATATAACCATAATTTTTCTCTTTATTTTAAGCCCCATACAAATCGAAATTTGCTTCTACATATACGTGTTTAAATCTACAATCATACAAATCAAGATATATTTTTCCATACACTTGCAAAGAAAATCTACCTAGGACAAAGGCAATGGACGAGACAAAATCCTTTAATTTGGCAACCCTAATTTCCTCTCTACGAAAACGACCACTCAAAAGCTAATCTACTAGATGAAGACTCCTCAATCTTCATCAATATAACAAGGCCAAACTTGACGTACGTATCATGAACGTGAGGCTGAGAGAACGACGTCGTTGTCTTAACTGCCTGCCTTGGATTTCATGGTGCTTTAATTGCATTCACTTAGGTATGTAATGTAACATCCCTTATGGACACGTAATTAAGCGGTCAGCTTTTTGTTTTTTCTTTTGGGAAAATTTAGCATGAAAAAGGTGAGTCAAAGATTCAAAAAGATTGCCTAAACTTGACTAGCTTCAAATTTGAAAGCCTTATATCAATCATATAATTCACATTAGGCATCCCTTCCTATAATCATTAATTTCAAGTATTTAATTAGATTTCGGTCAATGATGTGAAACAATTAGGCTTAATTTGGCTTCCTATAGGCCAGACCAGGGGTCCCACCTTGTTTAATCTTTGTGGGGCCTTGGTCCCACATAGAGTGATGGGTGCATGTATGTATATCAGTATATCTCTATGCATGCTAAAATTATGATCGAATAAGTGAGATAGTCTTGGCAAATTGTTACTTTTGTTTCTAACCGATCTTCCTCGAGTGTACAAAAATTATTAGGTCATGTGATTTAAATGTGAAACATTGAAAGTCACTTACAGTTGGGCATATTTAATTTTCGATTTAATGGTCATAGGACGTTATTTTTATGGGTATGAAAAAATTTATATAAAAATAATTTTATCGCGATCGTTAGATAGACTAACTTTTCTCTATAAACCCATAGAAAAGAAAAAAATTTATGAAAGCTTTTTTCGGTTAAGTGAAATTGTGTCACACTGTGACTATAATTTATGCAAAGTTGCAATCCTCAACTATATAAGTAAAATTATTTTAAATATCTGATTGTCTATAGTTAGTATTCTCTAATATCTATGTATAATCACGAAACTCTAAGTTCAAGGGCTATTTTATCGATTATATAATCATTAATTAGGTTTAAAATATTTGGATATATGGCATGTTCTTTTCGTTGGGAAACACAGGTTATGAAATTAGTGAAGTTGATTGAGATTGGTACAAGTGGATATTTTTTGTTGAAGTGGGTTGAAGTAGGTTGAAGTGGACTAAAGTGGGTTGATTTTTTATTTTTATTTTTAGTTTATATAATGGGTAGAAGTTGGTTAATAGTGGGAAGTTGATTAAAGTTGATTAAAGTTGGTTGAAATTAGTTCAACGGGTATTTATTTATCAAAGTTGTGAAGTAGGTTGAAATCAGTTGAAATTGGTAAATGGAGATTTACCAACCAAAAGAACACGGCCATGAACGTAACATATTGAGTTTAAATTTGAGTTTCACAAGCATAAATATTGCTAGAATGCTTAATTAAGATTACCTACATGTGAGTGGTTGTGATAATTTAGATGCATGTGCATGCTAAGTGAAGCACACATGGGGCAATAAACGCTAGATTGTATTATATTGTATATGCTGGTTGCCTCGCAAGGTCTTTGCATGACAACCCATGCACATCTAGATGAACTTAATTGTATGTGACCACGTACATTTTTAGGGGGCAATTAATAAACAAGTTCGTTGGTAAATCATAATTATATATTAATATTAGATCTTCTTGCATTGTCGGATATATCCTTGCATGATTCGACACAAACTGTGTTAATTATATATATACGTGTTTCTTCATAATTACATGATCGATTTTAAATTTGGCATGTTGATTAGCAATAGAAACTTGATTTCCTTGTTATAGGCCACTATTATTCATCCTTTTTTCTATAAAAAAAGGCATTTTACAACAGCAAAAATCTACATCAATATATAGATGTATAATATATATATATATATATATATATATATATATATATATATATATATTAAAATTTTAATTTGTTTAATGATGGTTTGAGGAAGCAATATATATAAGTCGAGAGAACAATAGGAAAATCAGTGCATATATATAAATGTAAATATTGTTAGAAAAAGAACAGTAATAGCTGCTGGAAGGAGAAGAAGATGACATGTGTCGTGGTATGAACCCCTGACCTGAAAGCTTAATTCGCCCGACTTTAGGTGCAAATCGTTATGGCGAAGAAGCTCCCCAAGGTTTAACACAACTAGCTTCGCACTCGTGCACTCGAGGGAGAAGCTTTAGAGTATAGCAACTTGTATGCCCAGGAAGTAGAGAGGAGAAGAAAGAATCGTTGTCTGTGTGTTCTGCAGATGTGCGGAAGGGTCCCTTTTATAGTGGACTGGGGGAGAGAAAAACTGTCAACCAAGCAATAAAGGAAGGCGTGGAATGGGGGCAGAAAATTAGGCAAAGGAGAGAATAATGTAACTGAATGATTAATGGGAAGAGGATCATGGTGATTGAGGCAAAGATGGAGGAAGACTTGGTCAGCTAGCCGTTGGAAATACGGCAGCTTATACGTAATCAGTCCTCTCAAGAATTCCTCCAAAAATATAGTGTAAGGTCCAAGCCCACAGCCCGCGTCCACCCCGGACCGGACGGGCGGGCCACGGCGGCTCGCACGCGCGTGTGGCAGCCCAAGTCCCTTCAACCCCCCTTAAGACATAACTTCAAGTTATTCGATAAGTGCAAGAAGAGTGAGATATATAACATTTTAAAGCTACTCTCAAAAGTTCCATGTGGGATAACAAAAGAGATAGGAAGAGTAAGTGAACACCCTTTTGGGGTGTCATTACTCCAACAAATATATCTATGATAAGAAGTTACATATCTCAATAAAGAGCGATGGTTGGAAGTATAAAAAATGCTGAACTCCGGATGATTGGAGATTGTCATTATATAGCTCCAATATGAAATTAAGGAGATGCAACTTAAGACATCTTTGTCAAAAAGGTCATAATATTATATATGAATAACGTTTAAGTCAAAAATTTAAATTGATGGTCATACGTCAAAGATATTTCATAACATAGTCTAACACTGTCATCACCATGCTACTCAAATAAGGATAGATGGAATCAGTTGGCAAATTAATGTGATATCTAATGATAGTTGTATGCTATTTGCATTAACTATTTATTATTATTGTGTTTTAATGAAAAAGCATTTCTTGACCTAATTGTTTCCAAAAAAGATGTGAGAGCCAAAAGGTTGTTCTAAAAAAATCAATAGTTGAAACGTTTTAAGAATTGATTTTCTGGACAAAAAAGTTAATATAAAAGACTGTTGTATACTTCTATCAGATACAGAGATATCTGACCAAACGATTAATCTTGACACCAAAATTTTATTTTATTTTTTTGTCAAAATCTATTCAAAAAGCTTTTTGCTAAACACTTCCTTGATCAAAATACCTTATAATAAATTTAATTAATAAGTCTCCATTTTTTAAAGTAGTGTATACTAATTTTTCAATACTTATTATCATTACTACTACCACTACTATTATTATTATTATTATTATTATTATTATTATTATTATTAGACGTGGAATCAACCAAATAAACAAATAAAAGTTCTTCTAAAAAAAAGTAAAAAAAGGTGGTGATCATCTACTTTATTTCAAACTAATTTGAGGCACAACCAACGGCTAAATTTGCTGCATAACGGGTGACCACAGACAAAATGACAATTGCCCACAATCGAAGCTCGTGACCTTTCTGTTTGGAGGTTTTCCCACAAATTCAAGAGCCCCCTCCATTTTTTGATTTTTAAATCCATATTTGTCTTAATCCTGACCGTCTTGTCCGGAACCATAATATTATTTTATGAGTTTTTTTGAAATATTTCACTGTACTGTGACATTAAACTAATCAATTATTAGTATTTGACTAATTTCATTTCACTTTTGAATAATGCTGTACTCGTTACAACACTATTTCACTTTATTATTACAATGATCGATTTTTAGATATGATGCGTAATCTAAGCTTGGTTAATCGATTTTGAATTTTGAACAAAGTTATAAAATTGTATCAATTATCGTACTGTTTTTTCTTGGAAATGAGACATACCGAATTTTTGTATCACTGTACCGAGCTCGTGCCGTTTTGAATTTTGAAAAATTTTAAAAAGTGAAAGTACGAAAATTTTGAAATTTTAGTATACCTGACAACATTTGACAGAAAATATCGGTACCGCTCGGTATTTGATGGTACAGAGCAATATTGATCTGTACAATATCAGACAATAGCTTGTCCCATTTTCTGACCGGTAGGGTACACTTCAACCGCTACCGGATGGTATGGTACGACATTTATAACATTGAGTTTGAAAGTTTCCTTTTGGAGATATAAAATGCAAACAAATGTATAGATTACGATTTGCTTAATCTTGTGCATACTTAAGGCATAATTTTTTAGACTATATTCTACAATAACCTACAATTTTTGGGGTGAAAATACAAACATATAAAACTAGTTAAAAAACTAGCACCAAAAAAAATTAAAAATTTCATTAATACATATCAAACTAACATAATCCTGTAGTCTTTTAAGAAATGACACCAATGTTATCGAATTGTCAATGAATATCTAATCCTGCTTTTGATTAAACGTTGAAGTAAATAAAAATGTCATATTGCCATTTAGTTGAAAGCACTAGCTATCAACAAGTTCATATTATCAATCGTCTATGTCATGTTGCCTTTGTCACCCTTCATAGCCATAACAATGACTAAATCACAAACATTCAATTATGTAAAGACCCGTAACGATTACTTGTCGTAGCTCTTTAGTAATTATCACCAATTTTAAAACATTAAAACGAAAAAAAAGGCATTACAAGAATAATCGCCTTACCTATATCACAAATCGAATAACACCTGACCTTATTCTTTTTATATACCATCTTAGAACAACTCTTAATAAATACGATATATAAGTATATAACTTAGATTTTAGACCCATTAATTTCTTTTCTTTAATTTTTGGCTAATCCTCCCAACAAAATGGAAAATAAAAGAAACCCATATGCTTGACAAATGTTTACATTTGTATGCATGCGTAAATGCATGGTACAGATTCCATGTACCCTAATATTTGTGTTCATATAGATCCAGCCGTCCATCCCCACAAACTGTGAAGTATTCAATTTAAAGATTCATTGTCCTGACAATAATAGTGTTCATACACATGGGGAATATCACTTAAACTAATTGTCTATTGTAAGTGTATTTTACGTAGATCTATTAGAAATGGTTTCTCTACAAACGGTAATGTGCATAAGGATAATGTTATGTACATCTAGATCTTCCAAGATTCTGTGAAAGCAGAACCCACACTAAAAGTAGTTGTTGTCATTATTGTAAGTGTACTTTAATGTAATGTAAACGTACCTTAATTGTACAATTATTGTTCATCAATTTCATCATATAGTAATGCATTTGAAATGAAAGTAGCCCGACAGTTTTGTGAACTCCCACGCCCACATTTTTCAATATCTAAATTTTCGTACATTTTATTGGAATAAGACGAATTACACATCTTTCTTGGCACCTTCTGTTTTATCCCCCCTCCTTTGTAGGTACCTCCAACACACACACACACACACATATATATTACATGTACATCAGTACATGCGTGCATATTATGTCGGATTGAGAGTAATATATATTTAAATTTGCTATCAAAGCATTAGGCATCTCACCCAAAATCTTTTCAAGAGTACATGATATTATAATCAGTGTTGTATCTAAAAAGATGCTAATGCATAGTTTACAGAATACTTTTTCAGAAGGTTGCAACTTGGAACGCATCTATGTAGACAATGTCGAAGCAACCTCCCCTTTTTGGGGGGGGGGGGGGGGATTGAGTATGTATCTAACTTATACGTCTAGTTCTCTTACATTAAAAGCAAAAAAAAAAAAAAGGGTCGTGCATTGTAAAACAAGAATTGATCAGAAAGCAGGGGTAGGTGTCCCCTCCTGCATGATGAGCTCAGTCTTGGAGCCCAGTCGTTTAATTATTAAAAAATGGTGGAATTCCCCCCCCCCCCCCCTTTGCACCAAATTAGAGGAAAAACAACAGAAAACTCAGGCTGTCCTAGGGCTAAGAAAAAAGGAAGTAAGGGATAAACGGTTTTTTTTTTTTTTTTTTTGGGGGGGGGGGGGGGAGGGATATGCTCAGACTTAGACCGATGAAGGTAATCTATGTGAGAATCTAATTCGAATGATCAGAAATCATACTTGTAAGCTCGAAATGTAAATTATGAGTGGTTGAATTTTGACCTGAATTTGCATTGATCATATCCAAATTAAATTTTATTTAATATATTTTCTATGAGGATTGCATGTATTTGCAATCCAAACTCTTTAGACTAAATCATAATAAATTGAAGTTCACACAAAGAATACAAGTAATCTGATTGACCTAAGTCAAGATCTCCTTAATTCGAATATAAATCAACTCAAAATTCCAATTATATTTAAGTATTAATAATTTTTGATATACTAATTACATTAAAAGGTTAATATGCTTTTTTATTTGTGATACAAGAAGGAACTCGTTCAAAATTCAAGCCTTCTTGGATCTTGGCTAAAAGGATTAGATTAAGCTCTCTAAGTCATACAATTTAGCAGATGTATCCACAAGAAATTCACAAAACTTGATCATTAGCATGAGCAAAATGAGAAATACAAAATTATTAGTATTGTGGCCTGTCCTTTGTTTAATGTCCTTTTTCCAAAACATATAGATAATACAAGTAGTACCTTCTTGGGGGAGGGTGCAAGAGATAAGTACCATTTACCTTTAAAAGAAAAATAAAAATAAAAATAGAAGAGATAACTTAGTGTTGTTCGCTTATCCAAAAGCTGAGGGTGGCATTTAATCCTCGTATATGGGTGCAAGAGATAAGTAACATTTACCATTTACCTTTGTTTAATTTTTTAAAAAAAGTTACCATATACTTAAAGTGCAATGTTAACTAGCATAAGTAAAATTTTAATTATCTCAATAAGCTAATTTGTCATGCAATGAATAGAGGATCAACGATTGTAAAAGGAGCTCAATTGCTTTGGATGGTATAATGAAATGGATAAATACATGATTCAATATAAAGTCGGGGTGTCAAAAATTGACACTAAGTATGAGCATAAATGATTATATTCACATACTTGAATTTTTAAAATAGGACCAACCCATCGCTTTTTTTATAGGTGGATAAGGAACAATTTTGCTGAAATTTTTTGAATTGTTTGCCTTTCTATTCTCATAAAAAGGACAGTCCGGTGCACAAACATCCTGCGTTCATATAGGATTTGAAAAAGGGCCGCATTTTAAGGGGTGAATTATAGGCAGCTTAACCTGACTTTGTTAGTGGTTAATTTCATAACTCGAATCCCTAATATTTTAATCACATATAAATAATTTTACCGTTACTTCAAGGGTCCCTTCAATTCCTATTCCCATAGAAGAATTTAATTTACTAAATATTGTCCAGTTCCACAGCCCCCGGGGCCAAAAAAAAAGGAGAAAAACTCTTCAATTATTTTCTTCACTTTTTTTATTTTTTGGGTAGGGTTGGGGTGGGGCCATGGGCGCACCTGTGGCGGAGGAGGGGGATGATGGCCTTTCACAAGATCCGTTTAAACGAAAATTAAAATAATTTCTGTTATTCCTTTCCTTTTACTTCCGCTAAGAGTAGCACAAGCTCAAGCACAGCAAGCATTAATATATTCATTCAGTGGCCCTGAGCAAATCAAGCTCTCTCTCTCTCTCTCTTGTTCGACGGATCAATCCATGCTTAGATTCAGCTGTGAACAGATACATAGTACACAGTACACACAGATCATATGAACCCTTTTGGTTTATGAGCTGAGTTGTCTGTTTGTTTCTCGTTTATGAAGCCACCTTGGCCGTGTCCGGTTCTTTTGGGTAATTAAACAACCGTATATTTCCTTTATTTTGATTCAAAGTTGCTACCTTTCATCGATTTTTGATTTGGGTGTTTTGAGATTTTATTGGGTATAGTTCAACTTCTTCCATCCCGCGTTTGTAGTAGCATTTTGTTGGATGATTTTATGTTTTAGATGTGAAAAGTAATTCAAGGTTTAGTCATTCCTCTCTTCTTGGAAGTTTTCTGAAATCTGGGTTGTGTTTTTATTGCTCAGATCTTGCTAATAGAAGGTATAATGGATTTGGCATTAAGGTGTTCGATGAAATGCTTGATTGAAATCTTTGTTGTTGCCTGTGTGTAAATGTTTTGGTCAAGTATCGGAAATGGATTTGAATATGTAAATGCTACAAAGTAGCTTCAGCAGCTCTTTTTGTTCAGCTGTCTCAATCATTATGGGCTTCTTTAGCCCTTCTGTTTTCAAGAATTGGTCTTTTTGGCTATAGCTGTGTTGTTCTACTTCCTTGATGTCCGCTTACCGCTGATTTGCTCTCTTGTTTTCAGACTACAGATAGAGAGTTTGACAATTGTGTTTTAGAGAATCATTGGAGGCATGGATATCACAGAGCTTGAAGAAAACTTGTTTGCAATCAGTGATGCCAAGGTATGGTTGTTGTATATCTTTGAAGCTGAGCCATGTGGTTATGAGAGCGAGATATTCAAGTTCCTGTTTTTGGGCAAGGGTGGATTTTCTATTCTCAAATGAAATTTTTATATGGTTCAAATAGAAGTGATCTTACCAATGCAAATATAAGCAGTTGTTGAGAGTTAGTATGCATAGTTTCAACTTTCAGTTGTCTATGTTGATTCAGGATTTAGTGGTGTTTTCTTCAGTTCGCTACACTTGTATTTGAACTAGATGTTTGGGGTCTTTGTTTGCTTTTATCGACGGATGGTTGACATTTTTGGATTCTTTTACAGTTACATGGAGGAATGTGCAAGCTTTTATCCAATATATACTGCAAAGTGTTGAATATCTTTCCTGCCCTGGAAGCAGCACGCCCACGCAGCAGGTCAGGGATTCAGGCGCTGTGTTCTTTGCACATATCACTTGAGAAGGCCAGAAATCTTTTACAACATTGCTCAGAATGTAGCAAACTGTACCTGGTATGCTTACTTTATCTTATTGATCCTCTTAGGACCAGATAATCCTTATGTCTATGCTTAGTTTATCTTATTGAATCAAACGAGTGATTTGCTAACTTTGTCGGGTGGAAATGCTGTTTGGCTCCTTGTTATCTGGAATTTCTCTTTGCTTTTGTATCAGTGTTGTAATGATTATCGGTGTCTTGTAGGCCATCACTGGAGACTCTGTTGTTTTGAAGTTTGAGAAGACAAAATCTATGCTTATTGATAGTCTTACGCGTGTTGAAGATATTGTCCCACAATCAATTGGCTGTCAGGTTAGTCCTCTCATCCTTCAAAATTGCAGTGCCCAATTTATAGGTTAGGACCTCCTGGTGCTTAACTTTCTAAGCTTTTTATCAGAGTTTCTGTGGTTTGAGGGCAAAAGGAGCCTTTTAAAAAAAAATAAAAAATCCAAAGAATTTCCTTTCCTTTGTTCTTTCTGGGTTGGTTGGTTGGTTGGTTGGTCTATTCATGGATTAATGATTTCTCAATGTAACTAGAGGACAGCTAGAATAGAAAGAGTATCCTTATGTATGCATGTGCATTTTCAACAGAAAGCGTTTTAGATATTTGGTAAGATAGACATGGACCTTTATGTTCTCTTCAATAGGATTCGTATGTGTTAGGGGTTGGGATGACTGAAATGAAAGCCTAACTACTCTGAGGGTTCAAGAGGATCCTTTCTGGATTGAGCAACTCCAGTGTTAGGACTAATATGTCCGCTGAATAGCTACATGGTTGTGTTCTATGATTCTTTATGTTATCTAAGGAGTATGCTTCTCCCTCTGTCTGCTCCTTTTCTGGCCTCTTGGTTGTGTGACTTTGGCATAATGAATGCATTCTGCTCACATCTCACATGAATAATGCCCAGCCCTCCACTCTTCTGTCTTACAGGTTCAAGACATTGTGGCTGAACTGGAGGGGATTGTCTTTTCTCTTGACCCCTCAGAGAAAAGGGTTGGTGATGACATAATTGCACTGCTTCAGCGGGGTAGAAAATTTGATGACAGTTCCAATGACAGTAATGAGCTTGAGTCTTTCCACCATGCTGCATCTAAACTAGGCATTACTTCTTCCCGAACAGCTCTTGCAGAAAGAAGAGCTCTCAAGAAACTTATTGAGAAGGCCTGCATGGAGGAAGACAAGCGGAAAGAATCTATAGTAGCTTATCTTTTACATCTCATGCGAAAGTATTCCAAATTGTTTAGGAGTGACCTTGGAGATGATCAAGACTCTCAAGGTTCTGCTCCTTGTTCACCAACTGTGCAAGGATCTTCTGAGGAAGGTTGGGTTCCATCCTGCAATGGGCGGGCATTTGACAGACAACTTTCTAAAATAAATTCATTTAATTTTAGGCCATCTTGCACTTTTAGGCCAAACTGTAGGAGATTTGAGCAAATTCCAGTTCCACCAGAAGAGCTCAGATGCCCAATATCGTTGCAACTCATGCATGATCCAGTTGTTATTGCCTCTGGACAGACTTATGAAAGGATTTGCATTGAGAAGTGGTTCAATGATGGGCATAATACTTGCCCAAAGACCCAGCAGAATCTCTCTCATCTCTGTCTGACACCTAATTATTGTGTGAAAGGCCTTATTGCTACTTGGTGTGAGCAGAATGGTGTTTCTATTCCTGATAGGCCACCTGAGTCTCTTGATCTCAATTATTGGAGACTTGCATTATCCGATAGTGATTCGGCACTGTCTAGATCTATGGACAGCAGCAACTCTGGCAAGTTCAAGGGGGCAAAGGTGGTGCCGGTGGAGACTGATACCATTGAAGAGGTTGAAGGAAATGAAGCTGAAAGCGATTCTGTAGAGCAGGAAGAAAATGAAGTAAATATTTTTGGGAGTTATGAGAAGTATTTGACTATTCTAGAAGGAGGGGAAGTCTTGAGCTGCAAGAGGAGAGTTGTCGAGCAATTAAGGTGCTTGTTGAAAGATGATGAAGAAGCAAGAATGTTCATGGGTGCTCATGGGTTCGTGGAAGCACTCGTATGCTTTCTTCAGTCTGCAGTTGATGAACGGGATGCTGTGGCTTTGGAAGTGGGAGCTATGGCACTTTTCAACCTTGCAGTGAATAATAACAGGTATGTCCTCTTGTCTGACTATCTTGTAGATTCTCATATGTGCTGATGGTGGTATTACATCTCTCATCTTTTGATATCCTATGAAAGATGTTATATAGTGAAGTTTTTGTTAGATGAGGCCTTTGGTTTTAAATGAGTGGATATTGATTGTGTGTCAAATTAAGAGGGTCAAATTCTATGAAGAGCAGTTTTTACATTGAAGATGATAGGTTATTTGTATATGAGTGTGTGTAATTTAAACTGTTGGTTTTAGAAACTCCAAGTTTACAAGTTATTGTTGAGAGGATGCAATCAGATATGTAGTATGTGTAGATTTAGGTAAATGTAATCATGGACATTTCCTTTCTTCTTTCTGACGTCAAACTCTCCAAGTTATCCATAGTTCCATACTCACATAGTTTGGGTAATTTTTTGAATGTAAGCATGGCTTGAAACTTATCTGGTGGCTACTGAAAGATTAATTTTTCACTTTTTTAGGTGGAAGAAAAGGTTAGCATTCTCTAGATTACGCTTTTAGTCATTGGAAATTTAATCCCATTATTTAGTAGGCATAAGGCCAACTACTGAAGAAGACAAACCTTTACACTGGAGCATTGTGTAACCAGTGTTGTTTTTTATTGATTGGAGAGTTTTTTTTTTTGGGGGGGGGGGGGGGGGGTGTTTCTTTCTTTTGTTTTGAAACAAATGTTGTCCTTGTTGAACCCTGGATTTATGAAGCATTTGCTCCCTTCTACATTATGGCAAAACCACGGAACAATTTATTGAGATTGTTTCTGTAGTCAATTGTAATCTGAATCAGAAACGACTACTGAGGACTTGCTTTTAAAGCTGTGTGCAAAGTGGATGATGGATGAGGCCCAGGATGACACAACAAAAATGATGGGAGGTCAATTTTTTGCAATGATTCTCTTCTGGCCTGACTGTGCAATCGTGCTGTGTGAATTTCTTTCAGAATATGCTCTTCAAATTTATGTCACTCGTGGAAGTAATCACAACTTAGTGTGATAGTAATGTGGTTTTCTTTCTGCTACAGAAATAAGGAATTGATGTTAGCTGCCGGGGTGATTCCTTTGCTGGAAGACATGATAGCTGATCCCAACTCATACGGATTGGCTGCTGCCCTTTATCTGAACCTTTCCTGCCTTGAAGAAGCAAAAGCGACAATAGGCTCAAGCAAAGCAGTTCCCTTTCTGATTAAGCTGCTTCTCTCCAGAACCGAACCACAATGGGAGCTTGATGCTCTGCACTCTCTTTTTAACCTCTCCTCCTGCCCTTCCAATATCCCTAACCTCCTCCAATCAGGCATCATCGACGCCCTACAGCTCATTCTAAGTGAGCCAAAAGATCAGACATGGACCGAGAAATCCATAGCTGTGATCATAAACTTGGCATCCAATAACATGGCAAAAGAAGAAATTATATCATCTCCTGGGCTGATCAGTGCACTTGCTGCCATACTGGACACTGGTGAACCTATTGAGCAGGAACAATCAGTGTCATGTCTGTTGATCCTCAGCAATGGAAACGACAAATGCAGCCAAATGCTTTTAGAGGAGGGGGTAATTCCATCATTGGTATCAATTCAGGTGAATGGCACAGCCAGAGCCCAAGAGAAGGCTCAGAAGCTTCTTATGCTGTTCAGAGAACAAAGGCAGCGGGATTCTTCTCCTGAACGAGCACATCAGTCTCCTGCAGCTGGGGATCTTGCCGTTTCATCTCCCGAGTCAAAACCGCTTGGTAAATCAATCACTCATAAGCCAGCCATGAATCCTGATCGGAAGCCCCTTGCTAAATCAGTTTCAAAGAAGCTGGGCCGAACTTTCAGTTTCCTCCGAATGGGCAAGAATGTGTGCAGTACTCAAAAGTAAGGGGCTCTTAGTTTCTCACCACGTTGTTTACGCCATGTTGTATGATGTAAATTTCTCTTGTATCTTCTTATAGTTCCCTTTGCCCTGTTCTCAGGGGCAGCTTCATTTTTGTTCTTTATAGCAGAAGAGATGTACAGCTCCCCACCCGCAATGTAAACTTATCGATGATTATGCTAGCTTCTTTGGTAAAAGTAATCTTGTTACAGATGGTGAACACTTTGTTTTATATATCATAGTTGTATTGATGAAATTCTCTTTTTGTTTTTTGGTTCGAATGAGCTACAAAGAGCAGTACAATACAATGGAGGATGAAAGAATTGAACCTAAAACCTAATTATCCAAAATCTCTGTTTTAACCATTAGGCATATGTATGGTCCTAGAAAATGAGAGCAGGGTAATTTTGCCGATGATAACTAGAAACGCTGACTGTGATTATCACCCTTGACTGACGAAGAGTACCGAACGGTGAAAAAGTTAATTAGATGAACAACATTCTCCCTATGATTGTGGAGTTCCTAAGATTTCACACAACAAACTGGTGTTGGAAGCAGGTCAAGTGAGTTCTAGTCTAGTTTTAACATGTAAGATTGAACGAAAAGGTCTAAGACTTTAAGTTCTAGTTTTACGGATTTGGCCGAAAAAAAGGGTTTGCGTATTTGAGACTACTATGTAGGTTATGTTATAATTTGTGAAGTTTTTGTTTGGCGTGTTGTATTACTTTAGGTCATGTTTGATAAAATTAGCTGTTTACGTAGCAGATAGCGGTTCAAGTATCTGATAACTATTTAGATAGCGGATAACGTTTCTAATTTAGCGGTTAGCGGATAACTGTTTTGATCAGTGGTTGAAACTAATGTGTTCGGTAAATTTAGTTGTTATGCCAGCTGATTAATGTAAATTGACATAAAAGGATATAGACAATTTACAAATATAAAATTTTTAAATGATATTTTTTGGCTAAAAAATGTGAAACGCTACTTTTAAATGTCAAACGTTAATACTATTAGCTTTTAAACTATTAGCTTTTAAAAAACGCTGCTTAAAACGCTAAACGCCACGTGAAATGCTAGTCAAAACACTAGTTTACCCAACACTAAAAATTAACTAATTTGTGTATTGACTTGGTCAAAATATTAAACGTTACCTAAAACGCTGTTACCGAATATGACCTCAATATGAAATTCTATATTTTTTTTTTGGGTGGAAAATACCACTATAGAAGTATTTATTTTCCAAGAAAGTTCGAGATAACTTTCTTTGTTGAAATAAGTATGAGAAAACTATCATATGTCAATCAACTTTCCAAAAAGGAAGGTGCTAGATGATGCTGTATTGAAGACAAAAGCCAGATACAAGTAGAGTTTAAATTTCTGAGGGGAAAAATTACATGAATCTTTGTTTGATCTTAAGAACTTAAAATATTATCTGTGCCATAAATATTAAAGATTGAATCAGTTTGTGAGCCTCAAAAATATAATCCATTATGACATATTGACGTCCACATAATTATAGGTTACATGATATTTCTTTTAATCTTCCTAGAGAAATACTTGAGACTTTGTAACACTGCAGGCAAAAACTTGGTTGAGGGTTGGTGAGTCGTTCTGACTATGTTTGAAGAAGCAACACTTGTTTCTGACGACTCGGTAGCAAAACTGTGAGATATGATTCAGGATCTGTGTGTGTAACACAAACAAACAAACAAAAAAAAGAAAGAACGAAAAAAAAAATCAACACTAGAATATATTTTGTTGTAAATAATACATGTATTTACGTGCTGTAAAAGAGGAATTACAAAAAGAGGGGAAATAAAAACCCTTTCACCAACCGCCACTATTAGTAGTCCTTAAATTTGGGTATTTAAGACCTATTTTCATATAGAGCCTTATACAAGGAGGAGGAAAAAAGTTCTCTACGATTGAAGTTTCAATGTTACGAGTGCCAAATATATACGAGTTGCAATTGTCCACTTAACTAAAAATTATTGGTAGTAGAAACGGTCCATGCATACTCCTGAGCTCTATTCCAGTTTCTTCGCTAAACTCGTACAACTTCACCAATGGATCTTCTTTCTCCTCCTTTTTTCCCTCGTCTTCTTTTACAAGTCCGGGAGAATTCTTATTTTCCGTCACTTCTTTCTCTTGCACATTTTCCTTCATTTCTTTCTCTTGCAAAGTTTCCTTAAGTAAATACTCAGTGTCTCTTTCAACTGCGATTTTCTTTGCTTTCTGCATTTGCCAAAGCACCAAGGCACTGCTAATAAACTCCACCCAATTAATCGCATAGACCACAAGGGTTTTGTTTAATGTGCTCTCAAACTTGTTAGGAACACTCTCAACTTTTTTCACCAGATCATCAATCTTGTCAAAAACGTGCCTTGATGAAGGAAAACGAGTCTCGATGATTTCCTCCATACACAAGATTCGATCATCTGCAAAGGCTAGGATCGCGAGCCATTGGCTTACAAACAAATAGACGATGGGGCTAGCTATGGCGTCGAGCCGCCTTGTCACTAAGCCAATGGGTCCGTCTAGCTCCTCGGCTCTTTTGTAAGCACTTTGAGCAACGGCCATCATGGAGGTTCCACAAGTGTGTAATGCTTGGCGCCTATGTCTTTTGGTGTCACTTGACATATTTACCCTAACAACAAATCAATTACATTACCACGATCAATTGGTCATGTGATTAATAGAATTATAGAAGCATGCAATGAACTAGCACAGGTTGGTTTAAGTGATTTGACAATTGCTTCATTTAAGTAAGGTATCGGGTTTGAGCTTGTGAATGAAGAAAATCTGTGATAAGCGTTTTATCCCTTATTGAGCCAACAGTAGCTCGACTATAGTAAAATAGAATATCCAAGACCGAAAGAACATTATCAAGCATTATACGAAGGGAAAAGCAATGATATGTTTTATTTATAATCATTTTTTTGGCAACAATTTATAAAAAAAGGGCAATTACGCATACCTCTTTCCAATAACTTTGACAAGTGCTGACCCAAAAGAACTGGAAAGAGCAAAGGAAATCTAATGAATTTTGGGACAACCTTTTTTTTCTTTTTTGGTCTTTTTCTCCCCCTTCTGAATGTGGAGATGAAGCTAGAGGGCTATATCCATGGTGCTTTTAAGGATAATCAACATTTTATAAATTCTTAATTTGAAAATTAAATGGATGGCTCCCATTATTATGAGGAGAGAAAAAATTGGGATTCTTTTGTAACACACATTATAATCTTAATTTGTCAATGTACTCATAATTAAAAGTCTTCCTAAAAATTCCCCCACTTACGCACAAGCAATAGATAATGTTGGCTATTGGAAAAGAAAATGTCGATCCTAAATTAAGCCAATTACAAAGGTCACCCTTTTTTTGGTCTTAGACTTCTATTTTGTCAGAGCCGAGCTACTGCTGATATATAAAAAGATATAACTTTACTCTGATAGATTTCCTGTATTCCAAAGATTCAAACTCAAGATCTTCTTAATAAAAATAAATTTCTTAAACCATTATGTGTTGGTTTTAGACCACCCCTATGACTGACAATACCCTTATTCTTGTTGGAACATTCATATAGAGAATTCTCCGTTGTAACCCTATACTTATAGAACCTGGCTAAGTTTGTCTACCATAGTTGAAGTGTCAATCTCTTGGGATCAATTTGCTAGCAGTTCAAGTTTAGGGTACTAACATACTATGACTCTAGTTGTCTACCTAGCCACAACTACTAAGCCTCAGTTGATTCAATTTTCGATAGTTGTATCTGATTCTTCAATCTACTTATTAGTTAATCTAGTACTATATAACTAGATATGAGTACTCTCTCTAACCCTATACCTGGTAAAATATAAATAGTTACGATATTTTATATAACGGTCCGAACCTAATATACATTTTAATTACATTGAATCATCCTAACTATAAATTAATCAAATTGGTGTCACATTTTAATTCAGTTTATATATATATATATATATATATATATATATATATATATATATATCTAACTGTGCATTGCAGGTTGACCTCAAAAATGAAATTCGTTACATTGAATGATTCATCAAAATATGAGGAATCTTTGAATGGCCGCTATATAAATTTTAAGAATTAAAAAAAAAGAAATTGGAGGAAGAAGATGAGAAGGAGCACCGACATTCCCTAAATAAAACCAACCCAAGGACATGGAAATATAACACAAAAACAAAGTAATAATCCCCAAAACCCAAAGCCTCTTTCCTCTGCTGTTCTCTTTCCCCAACACCCATCCCCTCCCCTGCTTCCAGCCAGCGCGACGCCCCCTCCCCTGTCTTTGGCCGTTCGTCGCCGAGCACCGCAGTTCGCCGGTCGCTAGCTGCTCCGGTCGTTGGCGTAAGCCCAGTTAGCTTCACTACCACGCCTTTCTCCCTCACTCAGGGCTTTCCCTGTCCGCGACACGAGCCAGTCACACCCATCCCTTGCTGCCGCCGTGTGCCGGTCGTCGCCGGGCACCTGGGGAGTCGTCCATCGCCGCCGACCACCAATACCACCATCCCCTTTCTCCTTGTTCTAGCTCTATTTGGAGTGGAAGGTAAAACCCTAACTTGGCATAAATTGGATTTTTGGGATGTTTTAGTATTGAATTTTTGTAGTAAATGTTGTAATTGGCCTGGGATGAATAGCAATTTGTAAATTTCTTGAACTATTTTGGAGGTTGAATTGAGTTATGGGTTGGGGGATTTGGAAAAATGTAGTAAATGGGGGTTGGATTTTAGTCCGTTTATGATGATTTAATGATAGTTCGATTGATTTTCATGACTAATGGAATGAAATTAGTGGGTTATACATGTGGGGTGTTTAAATTCAGTTGTATATGGTGGATGAGAGTTTGAGCTTGGAGGAAAATTGAGCTTGTTATGTTAATTAGTGGGTTATACATGTGGGGTGTTTAAATTTAGTTGTATATGGTGGATGAAATTAGTGGGTTATCATGTGTATTATGAACTGTATAAGTAGACAAATGTTTATTTTGGGCAATTCCAAGATTTAGTAAATCAGGTAGCCTTGTTTTATCCCGGAACGGCGGTAACGCCTCCAACCAAATTAAAAGTCTTCCGCTGCAAATTAACAATAGATGAGTGGTTAAGTTAGAGTAATCAAACATTAGAAATTGGGGGCGTTACATTTTAAAACAAATTTTAACCATCACAAATTTTATGCGAAAATGTGTCAGTATTGGTCATAATTTATCGAAATATAGAAGTACTTACATTTTTTTCTAAAAATGACAGTAAAACTTCATAACATTTGAACAAAAACAAGGCAATTGTGACAGTCATAATGTAGGAAGGAGTACTCCTTTACGAATCTCATGTATATAATCTAGTAAGTTTGCTTAAGTGCAAATATTTTAGGATTAAAAATTTATGGTAGTTTTTCCAAAAGGGGGGAAAAAAAGGAAAAAAAGAACTTAAAATCCTTACTTTTTTTACTTCTTTGCCCTTCTTTCCAAACTCGTTTCGGGCCTTTCGGCTACTTTGTACACTCTCTCTCTCTCTCTCTCTCTCTCTCTCTCTCTCTCTCTCTCTCTCCCTGTCTCTCTTCCCGCTGATTCTGCACGTCTTGCTCAAAGTCGCAGCCCGCCGCCTGATTCGAAACTCTTCATTGAGGTATTTGTTCAAATAATTTTGCGTAATTTGTCATCAGGGATGGTATTTTAGTTTTGCCTTTCAGTCTAAGTTTTTAGGTCAAAATAGCGTATCATCATGCGAGGGTTTGATTGATATTTGGATTTCATGGATAGTTAATTTTACTGTTACCAGCTGTATAAAATTTTTGTATCCATTTACGAATTGAATTGCTGATTTCTTGTTGTTATGCTATGGTTTTTGATGTGGTGTTATTGGTCAAGAGGACAATGTGGATAGTTTTTGAGAAGAACTTTCAATTGTGGGAATACTGAATATCTTATGCTATATTATGAAAATTTGATTCACTTTAGAGAATAGAAACTTGCCCTGTATTGTGGCTTTTTTTTGGGGGGGGGGGGTGGGGGGAGGGGGAAAGTTGTTATCTTGAAGTGTAGTAACTCTATGATATTGAAGTTTATTTGACATATTGTATAATTTAAGCTTTCTACTCTACCCCATTTATGAATTCTTGGATTCTCCATTGTGCAATAAGGTTTTATGCAGTTTGGATTTTCAAGGTTAGGAACAACACGTATATGGGATGTATAGCCTTATGTAGGATGCTTTCTTTGCATCCAACCTTTTGTTAATGAAATATATCTTTCTTTTCCTGATCAACAAAAAAAAGGTTAGGAACAACACACTTGGTCGGCTTATTGTTGTTGTTCGTCCTCTGTATGATTTTATGAGAAGTTGATTGACATGGGTTAATTTGATTGTTTCTCTACTGATTAATCAGCATAACACAATAGGGTCACTATCCCTTTGTCAACTCTTGTGGGGCAGAATCTAACGTATCAAAATTACTGGCATTTGCTTCGCCTTTTTTTTGGGCGGGGGGGCGGGGCCCGGCCCTCTGCCGGGCGGGGGACGGGGGGATGCTTTGTTGTTGTTTGCCAACTGTTTTTGAAAAGCCTTTTACGCTTCAACTTTCTGACTGAAATGTTTATCCTCTTTTCTGGGATTGTTTTCTTTTGTTAGTCTCTTTTGTTATGTTAATATTGGCTTCTCCTTATGGTTCTGAGATTGAAGAGCTGAGCACTGTTTTTACTTTTTATATTTTCAATGGTTCGATTTTCTCATCCTTGCAGAAAAATACAATGGATAAATACCAAGAGGAGAAGGTGAAGAAATTTGAGGAATTTATTGACCGCCGCTTGAAACCTGACCTTGTGAAAGCCATTGCTGAAAGGTCAGACACTTCTTTTCATGCATGATTCATGTTTACCATCAAGATGCGTGGTCAAACATTTTTGAGAAGTTGGGGCCTAATCGTGGGCATAAGGGTCCTATAGCAGCCAGGACCTTTTTCCGTTGCGGTTTGGTTATGCAAAATACGTTTGTTATGTTAATAGGACTTGTGTTTGGAGTTTGTAAATCTCTGAGTATATTAATATAAAGTTTACATGGTATACCCCTCAGTGTCACTGCAGACATCCAACGTGACAATCTCTTTTACGTCATTGCAGAGATAAGGTCTTTGAACAGCAGAAGATATTGTATCCTTGAAACTACTTCCCATTTATTAGCTTGGCCTCTCTGAAGATGTTTTTCCCGCTCTAGGCCAATTGCATAGCTTTGCTTCCATGGCCCTGTAGAGGTATTATTCACTTGGTGGTTTTATTGTTAGGGGACATTGCATCATTTTAGTCCATCGTTACTTCTATCCGACAACAGTTGGCCACATTATTGGTTCCTTGAGTAAGCGTTTACAGGGTTCATTGAATCCTTGCCCTAAATTGACAATCACAAAGTTTGCTGCCTCAGGGATTACTATAGCTTAGTAATCCCTTTTAGTACATTTGGCTAAGCAGTGGAGAAGATCTAGAGGGACAAGGAAGGGGGAGGGAGGAGAGCGTTTGCTTAGCAATCCCTTTTAGTGCATGAGTTATCTTCAAGTTTCCGTTCCTTTGGACAACTTTGGGAATTGGGACATGGAGCATGTTATGCATTTGATACAAAATTTCTTCATTTGTTTCACTTAATGTGCTGAACATTAGCTCTGATTTGAAAAGGAACATACAGAATTTGGAGAAAAATAGTGTAACCAGCTTGAAGACATTAGTCAATCTTGGTTCTGAAGTCTACATGCAAGCTGAAGTGTAAGCCTTTGTAGCTTTTTCTATCCCCCCCCCCCGGCAGGGTTCTTTTGTCCCTCTCCTGTGCAAGTCCTGCTTTTTCAGCTTGCTTCTATTAAGGAATTTTAGCATTCTTTCTCATCACTTGTGTTTACTTGCTTGCAGCCCTGATACACAACATATATTTGTGGATGTAGGGTTGGGCTTTCATGTTGAATTCACTTGGTCTGAAGCATTACATTACATCTCAGCGAGGGAAGAACGACTAGCCAAGTAAAAACAACTTTTAACTTTTACCCCCTCTGAGTTTTTTTTAATTATAGTTTAACTGCTCCTTCCTCTAACTATCTGATATCATTTGAGGAAACCCGTTAGTCCACGCTGATTGCCATCTCATCATCTATATGATATTTATCTGCTATTTCCTATGACGGGAAGTTTCCATACCTGCTGTATTAGTTCCATTGTGATATAACAAATCTGCGTACAAAGAATTCAACATTATATACCTCACTAGTCGCTATCCAGCGGGCAAAATATTAAAGGGCTAATGTGACAATTAATTAACTAAGTTCGCATCCAAAGGATCTCTGTGATCAGTGTGCCTGTTATGGAAGATATTACAACAACTCCCAATGTGGGTCCCGCTTTCGCGGGGTCTGGCTGTTGTGGAAGATATTATGACTGTTATTTTGTGCTCAAACTGCTAGGAATAGGGCTACATAGTTATGGTTCAGTTCCATAAACATGCTTGCATGCCCCTTTTGGTGTCATGTAACGAGGTTTTTTATCCTCTAAGTGACTAAGAGATGACACTAAACTAAAGCCTTACAAATAAGAACTTTTATCAGAATCTGAAATGTTTATACTTCAAATATTGATGGTGGTGTTATATGTTCTGTCCCTTTTTCAGATTTCTTGTGCCCTCTTTCTTTTGATGCCATAAGAGTTACAAGAATATTTATAGTGGGGGAAATCCCTAGTTATTCTGGCATCATGTTTTGGTTTGGAGATCACTTCTGAACTCTGTGACTTGCGATTGCTTCATTTTGCAGGCAGATAGAGGAGTACACTCAACTAATAGCATCGATCAAAGCTCAAATTAAGCTGGTATGCATTTCAAACCCTTGAATTAGTAAAGCTGATTTTTTTCTCCTGAAATTGTGCAGTAATTAGCAGAATTCCCTTCCCTTCCCTTCCCCTCTGGACTTGCACTATGAATAAGCAGCAGTATTTCCAATTACGGTTTTCATGTCCTCCAACTAATGCCCTTTGTAATCTCATGATGGCTTTCCAAAATTTGTGCAGGTTTGCGAAGGGATTCGAGAGCTGCTGCAAATTCCAGCTGAGTGATGTTTTTGTGGGATGGTTTCACTTGCACATGCTTGGTCTGCGTGATAGCAAAACTCAGCTTCATCCATTAGAATCGGCAATGTACCTTGTGCTATCCGTCCATCATGACAGTTGACAAAGAAATTGTTACCATATGAATCAAATATGACAATTATGAATCAATCATTGAATCCATAATTTGTCAATCTTTTATATGACCCTTGGTTGAAAATTTTGGTTTTGTTTAGGTGGTCGGATACTACGCTCCTTTGGTGGATTGTTCAATCAAGGTGGTTCTTTTAGGTGCAACTTAGGTGGTCTCTGTTTCATATTTTAGGTAAAATTATCCTGTCCATGGGAGGCTGTAAGGTGTCCACTCAATAGGTATCCATTTACTCTATTGTATCGTTTTCTTTAGCTCATTTTGGAGCTTATCAATGATTATAAAAAAAAAAAAAGACAAATTTTGTGTCCGTCCAGACAAATCAAGAATTTCGAAGTTAGCAGTAAAACAATTAGATCTTCCAAAACAAAACAAAAACAAATCAGTGGGCATCCATCAACCTGCTCCATCTTTGAGCAGCCTTCTACATTATGTAACGCACTCAATTGCTGAGAAAGGGAAACGCTAGGAAAGAACCTGAGCAAGATCTTTTAAGCTGCAGCTTCTAGGAGACCTCTTCTTTCAGCCTCAAGCAACTCCCTTGCTGCATGTTCCTTGATCCTTCTTTCAAGCTCAGGCCTAAAGTGCCTAATGAGACCCTGAACTGGCCATGCAGCGGCATCACCCAATGCACAGATGGTATGCCCTTCAATCTGCTTTGTCAACTCCTGAAGCATGTCAATCTCCTCCAATTTGGCATTCCCAACTTTCAACCTCTCCATAATCATCCATAACCATCCAGTTCCCTCCCTGCATGGAGTGCATTGTCCACAACTCTCATGTTTGTAGAAATAAGACAGCCTTGCTATTGCATCTACGACGTCAGTTGATTTATCCATTACTATTACAGCTGCAGTCCCCAAGCCAGATTGGACAGCTTTAAGGGCATCGTAATCCATCAGCACATCGTCACATATGTGTTTGGGAAGCAGGGGAACGGAAGAACCCCCGGGTATCACTGCAAGCAGATTGTCCCATCCACCTCTTACTCCACCACAGTGCCTCTCGATCAACTCCTTCAATGGGATGCTCATCTCCTCTTCAACAGTGCATGGCTTGTTGACATGCCCTGAAATGCAGAACAATTTTGTCCCCGAGTTGTTCTTCCTGCCAAAACTAGCAAACCATTCTGGTCCACGCCTGAGAATGGTGGGTGATACAGCCACTGTTTCTACATTCGTGACCGTAGTAGGGCATCCGTAAAGTCCGGCATTAGCTGGAAAAGGGGGCTTCAATCGTGGTTTCCCTTGCTTCCCTTCCAGACTCTCTAGAAGAGCTGTCTCTTCACCACAGATGTACGCACCAGCACCATAGTGGATATAAACATCAAAATCGTATCCAGATCCGCATGCATTCTTGCCCAACAATCCAGCAGCATAAGCTTCTTTTCTGGCCTTTTCAAGATTCAAACGCTCGTTCACATATTCACCTCTTATATAAATGTAAGCAGCAGTAGCCCTCATGCCCACTCCAGCAATTAGGCAGCCCTCCAGCAGCTTGTGAGGATCATGCCTCATTATTTCTCTGTCTTTACAGGTTCCAGGTTCACTTTCATCCGCATTGACAACAAGGTATGATGGACGGCCATCAGACACTTTTGGCATGAATGACCACTTCAGTCCGGATGGAAACCCAGCACCACCACGTCCTCTGAGACCAGACTTTTTAATTTCACCAACTATCCAGTCAGCACCTTTCAAAACTAAGTCCTTGGTTCTATACCAATCACCACGCTTCATGGCACCTTTGAGAAAGGGGTCATGCAACCCATACAAGTTAGTGAAAATACGATCCTCATCTTTCAAACCACCAAAATGGGTTTTCTCTGGAGGAGGAGGAGGGGGTGGAGGCTGAGGCGTGTTGGAAGTTGAAGCAGCCTGAGTGTTGAACAATCGGCTGCCAGCACCCCATTTGTCACAGTGACGCTGTATAAGACCCGTTCTTTGAAGATTAAAAATGCCCCTCAGAGGTGCCTGTCGGAAAAAAGGATATTCGCAATCAGAAGCAGTGATGCTAGAATGATATCACATGGAACTAATTGCATTGACAAGCCATCAGTGAGAGGAACGTCAGCAAAGGAATCAACAGAAAGTGAGTGAATTTGAATGCACCACCAGACAGCACGTACTTGGCAGCCAAGCCATAGTTGTCAACCCACTCACTATCGAATAGAAATAGACGACAGACAATCCCCCCAACCCCCAAAAGCAAAAAACGAAGAAAGGCCAAAAAATGAACTAAATAAGCAAAAGCAGAAACACAAGCAACAAGCAAACCATCCTTTAAAGAGACGGGTGGAAGAAGGTACAACAAAATTTCTCACAAAACCAAGCAATCCCTTTTTCCCCAAAGTTTGGTGACATTGTGATCATGAAGTGCCTTGACCTGATTTTGCCAATTAAAAAAAAGCCAATACCATTTATCACATTGTAATCCTATCCCTTCAAATCCGCATGCAACTCTTTTGATTAACAACATACATGAGTACACAATCTTACCATTAACCACATTGTAATCCTATCACTTCAAATCTGCGTGCAACTCTATTTAACTTTATCATCACAGAAACAGTTGCAGATGGACCCAGAAACTTTTAACAAAAGACTAACAGATTTCCATAGTTTGTAAGCTTTGCAACAAAGAACATTGGCCTCCATTCTGATTTACTAGCTTAATTTAAACAAGCCAGCTTGAGAAACGCATAGGCACGAGGCTAACACATCAGCACCTCAGAGGGGATGAGGTGCGCTTCAAGGATACAAGGCAAAATTTCCCCATTTTTCTTCTTTTTCTTAGACTTGCCTTTACCTTTTTTTTCTTTTCTTTCCTTAGGAGCTAAAAGATGAGTTATGTTTGTATGGTAAGTGTGTCCATGGGGGAAGTACAATGAAAAGATGACATGTCTTAAGGTTATTTGTAGGGTTAGTAGTTATATCGATGTCTAACCGCTTTCTTGATGAATATATCTAACTTGTTTCTACAAAAATCTGCTTTGCGAAATGTGCAAGACTTTTAAAATTGGTCGCATAGAAGTGTGCCTCACATCCATGATGAGTGCGCCTTCGCCTCGCGCCTTGCGCTTAACTATATGCACCCCATTGCACCTCGCACCTTTTAAACTAAGACTACAAGCTCATTTTCTATTATCAAAGTGTGTAAGAATTGACAGTATCACGAACTCAAAGACACAATGCTTCCGGTGATTCATCCTATGGACTTATAGTATTCGTTAACTTTTCTGTATAACAAATAAAACAGGTCAATTTAAGGCTATTGCTGAGCAATCCGATCACATCACTAACACAAACTCCAGAGGCATTCATTCAACAAAAATAATATGTCACAATAGTCACAAAGAATAAGACTATCTAACCAGAGTTCCATGAGAACCATATGCTGATCATTGAAAGCCAAAAGAAGATGCAAAATCCCCCCCCCCGGTTCTTTAATCAGCATGTCGTAATGTACTACAGGATTCCATCACACACAACATTAGGAGGCAATGAAAGGCATTTGGAACACTTGCACTGATGGGACCCACCCATTCTAGCAAAGATTGTACATCATTTAGGTACATGATATTAACCAAGATCAAATTTTGGAGGGATACAGAAGGTAATCCCACATACCTCTTAACCTTGACTCACCTCCCAATGTCTTCCAGATAGTGGACTTTGCAACACATTAGGAAATATGCAGCAATGCTACAGAGCAACAGGGCATAGCGCAGCATCATATAGCTTGATGGCTTTATTTAGAGGGATTCAAGCTTTACTTTGATACTCTTTAAGCATTTCCCTGAAACTATTATTGATTTTACGTAGAAGGACAAAGCAACAAATTTTAAGGTCTTGAAACCAAGGCTTTGCCAATGGAGAGGACTTCAGTCACACAAACTAAGTCATCCTAACCTTTTCTACTATAGTTATAAGCTAAAGTTCAACCTACAATTGCAACCGAAATAACCCAAGTTTATAGCTAATTCAAAAATTTAAACCCCGAATAAAGCTTAAAATTTAAGTCATTGCCCATCACTTCCCTAACCCTATGAAACATGAAACGCACACGACAAGCTCATAACAGGCAAAGACGATGTCTTTCCAAGCAAATCAACAAAAACCTAAATTGCATTTCTCCTGTCTGAATTTAATTCCAACAAACATAGCCTACACCCATTTTCCAATAGATGAAATCATTCGATGAATTACACAAAACACAATCTAATCAAGTCAACAATCAACGATGGCGAAAAAGATAATCAAAATTAGCCCCAAATTTGAGAATGAAGAATTGGCATACCATTAGCGAGAGATGTCGGAGGATTGGGAGCTCGATTAGGATTCAGCAGATTCAACAGTGGCTTGCTGGAGTTTGTTTGAGAAAAATGTTAGAAAGAGAGGGCGATGGGGGGGGGGGGATGATCAGGTGCGGCAAGGTATCATTTAATGATACGCCGATTTCAGAGCGGTTTACGACAGTAGGGATTTTGACGGTGGAGATTTTTCTGTGATGTGATGATCAAGTGGAACACGTAGCTGTGCGCTGCACCGGAAAACTAAAGATATCATAAACGGGTCGGGTTGTTCAGATTCTGGATTAATTGACTTTTAGAAGCTGAGTCTAATCGACCCGATTCAGGAGGAATTGGGTTCAGGCCCTAATCCTAAACGGGCCTAATGATTGGCCCAATAAATTCAAGCTCCGTAATCAATTTTATAGTGGTTTTTTCTTTTTTCTGTGGGGGGGGGGGGCCCCGGGGGTGCTTTATCAACTTTGTATGCATTTTGTAATGATTTGGTCCAATATATTTAATTGAGTGTAATGCTTCAAAATTAGATTAAAAAATGATGTCATAAGGCTACATTCATTTGTGTGATTTATTCATTTAATATTACTATTTTTTTCAGAAAAGTATTATTATTAATGTAAGATTTTTATTTTTCTAACAACTATAGAAAATTAAACACTGTAAAATAAGTAGCACTTGTTTGTTTTGATGATTCAAAACAAGATCAACTTTGAAGCTAAGGGATCTCCTCAAATTTAAAATTCAAATAATATTTGCAATATATATGGATAACGTTATCTTCAGATCATGTTATCAATTAGGGGGTTTCTCATCAAATTTGTAAAAGTCACACAATATTGACAATATATTTGGACAATGTTATTAATTAGTCTATTTACGTTTCAAAAAAAACTTTGACGCTATGACAAATCCAAATTAAATAAGATTTATCGAATAAATTAATTTTTTGTGATCTTTACATAACATAATTACATTATTTATTTTGAACCGAAATATCAAATTTAAACAAAGAATTTGTAGAGCAGTCTCCAACAATTTCTCCCGTAACAATAACTTAGAATCAATAATTTTTTTTATTTCTCATATCCTAAAACTTTACGGACAAGCTTCAATCCCTCTCTTATCCTTTAGAAAAAGTTGTATTGATAAGAAATTTCTCATAATTTCCTACATTGCTTAGCTGCCCCATTGCTTGGAAATTAAAATACTCAAGCTACAGAGCCAAAAAAATATCCAAAGGAATCTCCACAAAATTAAAAATATATTCGATAATAATTAAAATATTAAATCACTCCATCAGTAAGTGTATCAACACTCTCTGTTTCGTAACGGCTAATTTAAAAGAATACCCAAATTCCAATTCCCCATTTTCCGACAATCACCATCTCCCCCCTCAGACCTGCAGAGAGAGAGAGAGAGAGAGAGAGATGTGTTGAGGGCAAAATCGTCATTTTGACCCGATGAACGGCGTAAGAGTAGTGTACAGCAACAACTCCGGCTGCTTCCTCGCCGGAAATCAGGTCTTTCCGGTGAGCTCCGGCGAGGCTAACGCTACATCTCAGCAGCTCATCGACGCTTGCCTCGCGGGGGACACGAAACTCGCGCTCGAACTCCTCGCCGATCCGATCGTCGACATCGACTATGTTGGCACCGTTAGCTTGAGGTCTCGGAAGACGGAACTCGTCCCCGCTGGTGAGTGTGCTCACCGAGTCACCACCGAGTTTGAGGAGTTTCCGACGGATGTTACCGCCTTGTTCGTTGCTGCTCATTCAGGGAATCTTCTTCTCGTCAGGAAATTACTGGTAATGCCAAAAAAAAAAATAAAAAAATCTCGAACTATCTTTTGCATTTGGTGCGTAAAGTGTGTGCATATTGTGAAAAGTGGCTTTAATTTCTTTCTTCCTTGGAAATTGATTAAAGAGAGGATATCATTTGACATCATTTTGATCTATCTCTTTCTACTTTTGAAAAATTTGCGGAACCACTTTTTGATGTACTGTATACTTCAAATTGGAAACCTACAGTATTTTGGTGATTAATGCCTCCTATTTTTGTTTGATTTTGCAACTTTGAAATTTTCATTTTGTAGGATATTGCTGTTATTATCAGTTTTTGAGCTCTTCCTTTAATGGAATAGTTTCTGGGTTTAGGGAATAAGTTATCAGTTATGCTTAGCTTTGTGAAAAATTTGCAGTTGTTTAGTTGTTTTTAGTGCTATTTAATTCTCAGTTTGTAGCTTTTTAAAGCCCAACATCGATTTTATGTGTAAATAGCGAAAGCAATTCGACCCATTTTCGAGCTTTTCTCTTGATTATAGTTGAATTTTAGTGAAAAGTAAGGATTATCATTTGTGTATCTGAATTTTTAATTTTTTTTTTCTGGTATGTCTGTTTTTTTTCTTGTTATTTGTGTTTTCTGGCTTTGAGATTCCATTATGTGCAGCGTTTTTAAACAAAGATTAGATTTTTGGCTGAGATAGTGCTGGATCAGATCAGAGCAAAATAAATAAGGGGTGGATCTAGATCTCCCTCTATTTGTTTCTAAGCAAGGGGATTTTGGATGGACGTGCTCACTAGGAAAAAATATCAATTGTGAACGTGAGTGGGAGAGGTGATTATAAACAATATCTTTGGGTAATTCCATTGGATTCTTGTTTTATTGGCAGTTTATATGCTTCTGAAAGTCACCCCCCCCCCCCCCAAACATAAAAAAGGAGGAAGTTCTAGGTTTAAAATGTTAAATCATTTGTAGTGAAACGTGTGGAGATTTTTAAAAACATGAAACTTGTAGTCTGAATTACATGGAGGCTGGTCTTGCTTAAAAATGGATAATCTTTAACAATTGAGGAGCTAAAATATGTCAATTCATGGTGAATTCCTGTAAATGATGCCGGTAACTGTGAAACCATGACAGGGTTTTGGGGCAGATGTGAACAAGGGACTCTTCCGGGGCTATGCAACTACTGCAGCCGTAAGAGAAGGCTATCTTGAAATTCTTGAAGTTCTACTGAAAGCAGGGGCGTCTCAGCCAGCATGTGAAGAGGCACTATTGGAGGCAAGCTATGGGGGGCGAGCGAGGCATGCTGAGCTACTTATGGGGTCCAACATGATCAGCCCACAAGTAGCTGTTCATGCCCTTGTAACAGCCTGCTGCAGAGGCTTTCTTGATGTTGTCAGTGTGTTGATTAAGGTAAACCATTTCGTTCTTCACTTAACAGGGAGAATTCAACTATTTTAGCCGTTATTGAGTACAAAATTGAGCCCCAAAATCTGCTTATGACTGACTGTATGACACTCACACCATGCCGTAACTGGGATTCTAGCATATCGGTTTGGTTTGATCTTATTACAGTTCAACAAGTAGGAGGACTACATAAATTCTTGCAATTCCTTCAAGTATAGTGCCTATTTGGCTATTTTGCTCTTGCAAGCTTGTAACTAGCCGTACAAAGGCATACTGGAGTTTCTCCCCCATAGTGGTTTCGTCCTAGTTGAGTTTACTATAGTGCATGGACAAAAACCCTATTTTTCAGCCTTGTGCTGTGGCAATTGTCAAGGTGCATTTTAAAACATGTTCTTGTCCTGTGTTCTCCTCTTTTATCTGCTACTGCGCCTTATGGTGAACCTTATACAGAATCTCCATCACCCTGTAGGGCTTATCTACTGCTTTTATGATTCATCTTTTTGCTAATTGCAGTGTGGGGTGGATGCTAATGCAATGGACCGCGTGCTGCTTCTCTCATCCAGGCCATACCTGCACATGAATGTTGATTGCAATGCACTCATTGCAGCCGTTGTGAGCAGGCAGACTTTTGTTGTTGAACTGCTGTTAAAAGTGAGTATCTCATAGATATTGCAAAATCAAGATACGCTTAGCATGTTAATTAATAGACAGCCTATTCAAATGATAACAAAGATTTACCCTTCCGACACTACTGCAGGAGGGTGTCCATACAGACATCAAAGCGAGGTTAGGAGCCTGGTCATGGGACCCAGCCACAGGAGAGGAGTACAAAGTAGGTGCTGGACTTGCTGAGCCTTATGATATAACTTGGTGTGCTGTGGAGTACTTTGAAGAAAGTGGCAGCATCTTGCGGCTTCTCCTTAAACATATCTCTCCAAACACACTTCATCTTGGTAGGACCCTTATCTACCACGCTATCTTGTGTAACAATGCAGAGGCAGTCAGTGTGCTGTCAAGCTGTGGTGCAAATATAGAATTCCCTCTAAATATGGGTCCAAAAACTGAGATACGGCCTATACATTTGGCTGCACGGCTTGGGTTGGCAGAAGTTCTTCAGCGCCTAATAAGTTCTGGATGTAATCTCAATTCTATGACCACTGCAGGGGAGACTGCTGTTATGATATGTACTAGATACAAGCACAGAGAGTGCCTTCAAGCACTAGCCTCAGCAGGTGCCGACTTGGGTCTGACAAATGCCGCGGGCGAGTCAGCAAGCTCGATAGCAGGGTCCACAAAATGGACATTAGGCTTCCAGGAAGCAATCCTTGATGTGATCAGAGCAGGGAAAGTTGTGAAATCCAGCAATCCGTCAGTATTCTCTCCCATCTTGCTTGTGGTCAAAGTGAAGGACATTCGAGCCCTGAAAACCCTCACAAAGCAACCTGGTGTTTCTCTTGATGACCAAGATGAAGATGGTTTTACAGCAGCCATGATTGCTGCATCAAGTGGCCAGGTGGAAGCCTTCCATTGGCTTGTTTGCTCAGGAGCGGATATCTCAATATCCAACAAGCAAGGACGAATGGCACTAACCATGTCAGAAGCAAATGGTAACAAAGAAACCCTCGAGAAGATAGTGCTGGACTATGCCCTGGAAAATGGAAATCGAGCTCCAACCACCACCACCTCTTATGCTCTGCATTGTGCAGCAAGGCGTGGGGACTTACCTTCAGTTCGGAAGTTAACAAGCAAGGGTTATGATGTCAATGCTGCTGACGAAAATGGGTACACCCCGCTCATGCTAGCAGCAAAGGAAGGCTATGGAAGCTTGTGTCAATTCCTGATTTCTCGGGGTGCAAAATGTGATATTGTGAATCAGAGACATGAGACGGCACTCTCCTTAGCAAGGAGGAATGGGGCCGGTAATGATGCAGAGCGTGTGATACTCGATGAGCTGGCACGTCAGCTCGTCCTGCGTGGTCACTGGGTGAAGAAGCATACCAAAGGAGGCAAGGGAGCATCTCACTGGAAGAAACTGAGGATGGTGGGGACCACAGGGGTCTTGTGTTGGGGTAGGTCTGGACGGAGAAATGTGATCTGCAGTGAGGCTGAAGTGGGTCCTAGCTGGATGTTCCTTCAAGACCGACCCAAGAAACGAGGTGTGCATGAGCCAGGGCTATTTCATGTGGTGACTACTGATAACAGAGAGGTGCATTTTGTTTGTGAAGGAGGGGCAGAGGTGGCCAAGTTGTGGGTTAGAGGGATAAAACTGGTGACCAGGCAAGCTATATTTGGTAAGACAACACTTCGAGCTATGTTTAGCCAAGAACTTGAAAGTTGAAGTTAGGTTTATGAACAAAGTTATTACCTAAAAAAGAGGGAAAAATTCCCCTATAGTGGTGTATCAGTGGCTATTTCTTGTTGCATTTAGTAGATGTTATGTCTTCAGCACCCAAGAGAAAAGGGCAACTGTTATTGTATGTTTATTAGTAGTAGTTAATCATAAGCGGAATCAATTTTTATTGCTTGTTATGTCACTGGTGTGTCTAGTGTACAGCTAGCCTATTCAAATTTTAACGTGGTTACCCGCTTCCTTGCTGTATGAATCTCAGGTCAAGTTTTGGTTCGAGTTTAGCTTGCAAGTCGAGCTCAACTAGGCTTGTTTCCACCCCAGTAAAATAGAAGGAATTGACCATGCTTAAAAGTCAGTAGCTTACTTTACCCATTGTCAATTGATTTTTGTTTAATACGTCGCTTGATTTATGCGCATGGCTTGCCTTGTGAAGGCTCAAATTATATAAAATCTATCCATAACGTGCAATTGGAAGTCTATGAATTTAGGTTCATGTCATCTCTTAAAATGTGTACGACCAATAAAAAGAGTGCAGCTTTCAGGTGATAATGTTTTTAAAGAGGATGTCATATTAATGAATTTTGCAATTGGAAGTCTATGAATATAGGTTTATATCATTTCTTGAAATGTGTACGGCCAATAAAAACTATGGTCGTAGAAAATCTCTAGAAGATATGATTAAACTTGAATGAACTTAACAATTTAACAAACGATAGTCAACCAAATTACAAATAACAGCCTCTATTGTGTAATTGTAGCAAAATATTGAATTTAAACAAGCAAACTTTGCACTTTTATTTGTAATGTTGTGTCAGTACTATATTCTTACATGGATATCTTCTCCTAAATTGCACCCAACATACCAATTTTATTAATTTATTGATATGAAACTACTCTCCTTTTCATTCATCTAATTTAAAATTATGTTAAGAGTCCAAAATGAAATTGGATATTAAATTTTGACCGCAGTAATTGGACGATTGCCTTTGGTATAGTGGCGTTCAAAGAGGTTTGTATAACTCTTCACTGTCTAGTGTCTAGTACAAGGGACGCTGATCTTCGGTCACCAATGCTTTGAGTGGTCCAACGTCCTTTTCAAGGTAAGGAGAACAAAACAAGGCCATAAATATCCTTTCTTTCTCTAGGTTAGGCTTCACAGTTCATCCTGTGTTCAGTACTTTTCGAGATTTCATTGCTCATCATCTGTCATGAATAAAACAAGAATATATACGATTAAAGGTAATGTTGACACTTACAAATGAGAATGCAAATCGATAAATATGACCATTATAAACTTCCGTAACACATGTTGGTTAGTAAGACAACCTGAATAAAACCTTAGATGTCATTACAAATGCTTTGATGTACCACATAATTGACCATCCAAACTGATCGCTTTTTTGAAATTTTAAATGGGTAGTTTCACTCCAATTACCCATAAAAAAAGAGGTGCAAGTTAAAATAAAAGAATGTGACTGGATTGAACCAAGCATAATAACCTACAATCTTTCGAGAATTAAACATATCTTATCTTATATTGACTAAATATTAAATCAACAATAGACACTATAAAATACCTCAATTTGATCACCAACAAGAACCACAATAGCATGAGGAATGATGAGAACTTTGAACCATTGATCATCTTTAAGCACTTCAAGGGCTTCAACCTCTCTGTCTATCAACAAAAATGTCACTGCTGAAACATCCCCGCATGCCTGCTAACTTGACGAACGATGTCAACATTTGGGCATGATGGGTAGTAGTTAATTCAGACCGCAATTTGTCTATTTTCTCCATATCCTTCAATAAAACTGTTTTCTTCAAGGCCCAAGGCACGAGCCATGGCTCTCACAACTTCTTTGTATGATGTTATTTAACATTAAAAAGATAGAATTTGTTGAAGAAACTGAATTTAAGTTTGATTTTTTACGCGATATTTGATGTTCATGTTATACATATGTGCTTGATCATGCATTTTGTAAAGATAGGATTTGTTTTAAGTTGTGACAATTATCGAAGATATGAACATTTTTATACATACTGAATAATTCATTACCTGAACTCTTGTGGGGTTTCGGGCCAACGTTCTGGACTTTTTTGATCTTTGGGGTAGATTAAGAGTAATAGTCTACTTGCTGCTCGAGAGGGGTTTTCTGGATTTCCATCAACCCCATATCCTTGACGGTTATCGAGTGTCCTTGAATATTTATTTTTCTCCTATGAGGAAGTGCGAAGAAATGCTTGATCACATCTCGAACTTTATCCAGAAACTTGATTGACAATCCGATGTTTGTGATTATGTATATTTCGACTAAATTAATGGCATAAAATGTAGGTTATCTAGACAGTACATTCGACTATATATGTATATTCGATTAAATGTAGCTTGAAGAGAGACTATTTGATCACAATGCTATAGCCCTCGAAAAACAAGTTACCGTTTCAATACTAAACATAATAATTAGCAAAAAAAAATTGTTAAATGAATATAAGATTTTGGTAAAGAAATTACTTTATGAAGGAATTGACAAGGATTGCATGGTTTATCAATTAGCATGCCCAACAGCCATCATGCTGAACCAAAGTAGGGCTTAGGGATGTCAACAAGGAACGACTGGAATGTATTGTCCATAGCCTAATTCACATATTGGAGGAAACCTTCCCATTATATATATTGTTGTTTTAATTTGCTCGAGCTGCGACCAGCTAAAAACATACTTGAGGAATTAAAGGATAACTAAAACTCAAAGTACGTATACATGCATGACCCCATTAATATTTGACAATTTGGAGCTTCATCGATATCAACTTTGTTGTAAAGATATCCAACCAAGCCAATCATAATATTAAGGATATCCAACAAAGTCAGGTTAGGTTGCCTACAATTCACCCCTTGGGGTGCGGCCCTTCCCCGGACCCTGCGTAAACGCGGGATGCTTGTGCACCGGGCTGCCCTTTTTTTTTTAAATGACAAATTTCATAATTCGAAAAAATAAAAAACTGAGAAAACAAATGTGAGTAGAAGTTCAACAATTTCTTATGTGCTCTCAGGAGCACATGCTCGATCTTATAGTCCACGTGTATATATTTTTCAAGTCTATATTAGTCATATATTAATTTTTTAATATATATTTGCTGATGTGGCTATTGAGAGTATGTACTTCATGGAGTATGATATACATAAGGGTCAGCCAAGCCGCATGTGCCGTTTGGTCCATAATTGCCGCTAACCTCACCAATTGGGGTGGGGGGCGGGGGGAGGAATGGAATGGATATGGGTTTATGACTTTATGGGCCTATTTTCATTCTTGACGCGTCAATAAATAGCAGCCGGACCATATTAAAATTGAGGGTTGGACAATGAAGGTCATTAGGTAGGGTTTTTTTTAACCCTAATTCTACCCAACTCTCTTGTGAATCCCATACACTCAACTCTGACTATGATTATATGGGTATCCTCATATCATTGGGTCCAATTTTCAGAGGGGGGTGTGAAATGATTGAGAACTGGTGAGATATGGAGAGAGTGAGTGATAGTTGGGCTAAAAAGAGGCCAGAAAGTAGAAAACCAAAATGTTTTGACCAAATGAAGCCCAAACTTTTATTTTAATTTTTAATTTTAATTTGTTTCTTAAGTAAGGGTCAATGAATTGAGCCAGATGATCAAGACTTCTACCTCACTCGGTCTTTATTTTAGTCGAGTACCTTCAATTTAAGGGTCAGGGCGAGTTAAAAGTCCAAAAAACCGGCCATAGCCCTCATTTTTTAGGGTCGAGGTTTGGCGGGACCTTGACCCATTGATAAGATCTAATAATAGCCTACCAAAGTTTGAACAAAAACTCTAGATAGTAGCACTTTACTAAAATATATCAATCTAAATCAAAATTTACAATTTATTATATTATAATCTGAATAACGGTATCATATTGTCATTATTTGCATATTTTATCATTATAATATAATTTAAAATACAGACTTAGTTAGTTCATTGACAATAATACTAAGTCTCCTTTTTTCATTCATATGATGGAAATTGATGTAACAGCCAAACTGCATAAAGTCATTGTTGAAAATTAAATCGTGACGGCAGCAATCGTACGGACGCCTTTGAGGAGGTGGTCGTCAAAAAGATTAATGTAACTCTTCACAGTCTTGTACAGGGGCGGCGGCCGATCTTCCGTCACTGATGCCTTGAGATGACCAACTTCTTTTTGAAGGTGAAGAGAATGAAACAAAGCCGTCGATATCCTTGCTTTCTCTAAATTCGGCTTCACCTTATGTTCAGCAATTTTCCCGATTCCATTGCTCATTATCTGTCATGAATAAATTAAAAGAAGAATCATTGTGATTGTAAGGTAACACTGATACTTGCAAAACAAAATCTAATTGGTACATATATATGATTATTATAAGGAATGTTTGGTAAACAGTTTTTTGAATAGCTTTTTGACTAATAAGAGTTTTTTAGACCAAAATTAGCTGTTTAACTTATAAAAAAGTTCATTTAGATGTTTGATAGAGTAGCTTTTTGAAAGAGTTTTTTCGGTCCAAAAAGCTAATTTGATTAGCGTTTTATAATAGATTTTTGAAAAATTAGCTTTTTATCTCACAACTTTGTCAGAACAGCTAATTTTACCAAATAGCTTTTCTACAAACAGCTAATTCAACCAATTAACAGCTAACAGCTAATATAAACAGCTAACAGTTGTTTGTCAAACGAGGTCATAGACTTCTATAACACAAACAATGGTTAGCAACACAGTTTTGCAGCTTTACGTCATAACACATCCTATATATGACTCTGTTTTTTTGAACTTTGAAGAAAAATTGAGCAATTTTTTGAATTATTTCTCATAAACATTTTAAATTGAAAATAGACATGATTAGAATACCTCAATTTGATCACCAACGAGAACCACAATAGCATGAGGGATGATGGGAACCTTGAACTATTGATCCTCTTTGAGGACCTTAAGGGCTTCAACCTCTCTATCTATCAACAAAACAGTCATCGCCCCAGATTCTGCATGCCTGACGAATGGCATCAACCCTCGGAATGTCCATCAATGAAACTATCTTCTTCAATGCCCGAGGCACTTGCCATGACTCGCATGACTACATCGTGTGCTTTTTGCACTGGTTTTGCAAATTCATGCATGGTTTCCCTACATATGTTGGGATTGGAAGAAATTTTGTATGAAATTAGGGATTTTGTGTTTCTAAATAAATATATCTTGTAATTAATCTGTTCGTACGATTATATTTGTCATTAAAAAGAGGGAAATTATGTAGTAACCAATATAAATTGCCCTTTAAATTTTAAGCAAGGTCGATCATGAATTTGAGTTTTTTAAATTGAGAAAATATGTGATAGGAGAACTATACTCTTTATTGGGCCAATAATAGCTCGAGTCCAACAAAACGCAAAAGAGAGAATTTATTAAAGGAACAAAATTTACGTTTGGGATACTTGATGTTCACATTTTTCATATGTTTTTAATCATGCATTTTGCGAAGATATGCTAAAATATGAATATTGCTACATGGGCATGGATAAAGGATTTATTACCTAAATTCTTGTGGAGTTTGAGGCCAACGTTCTGGTCTTTTCTCACGTTCAGGAGAAATTAGGGGGAACAATCTATTGCATGCTTCGGAAGGATTTTCTGGATCTCCATCAACCGCAAACCCTTGAGGATTATCGGGTGACCTTAAATATTTCTTTTTATGCTCGAAAGGGAGAGTCAAGAATTGTTTGCTAAGATCTAAAACTATATCCAGAAACTCAGTTGACAATCCAATATTTGTGATCTAAAAAGAGAGCAAAAAACTAAAGAAAGAACAAAAATACACAAAATTTGAGATAATTGCAATGGCAAATAATAAATTTAAAAGGATACATAGCTTGTAAATATATAGTGAGTCCATACATGCATGCATAACTTACACTACCTGAAATGCACCCCAATTGGTGATATACTCCATTAGTTTCGATAGTTCACTGGCAGCCATGGTAGGAGATGGGGACGAAGGAAGGGAGAAATCAATAATGTTGGAATCCATATGTTGAAGATCATCAGCCATGGTAGTTAGCTACAACAATGCTGTCTGTAACTCAAATGAGGTTTTGTTGATCTTATCTAGGGTTAATTGATAGCCCCCCCCCCCCCCTTCTAGTTGTATCGTAAGGACATGGGGGCAGCTAGCTAGGGGTGGTTATTAATACAAATTCTTTAGCATGAGTACAATGAATAAGGTCATATTGTAGTGAATGAGATATATAACTAGTAATATTAAAACATTGATGTTATATATGCTTACCTTGTATCATATGTGTGTATGTGTGAAAATTTGAAGAAAATTAATGTATGGTTGACAATGGAAAATGCTTGTATATGTGACATTGTTGTATAACGTAGGTTACCATGCTGGTGATGCCTTTAATTATTTATGTTCGACTAAATATAACTTAGAGAAACATTATATAATTATTGCAAACAAGTGATTGTTTTAATATTAGACTATTTAGATGGGCAGTCTACAATAGATTGTTTTAATTTTAGACCATCAAGACGACAATCTATGTTATATTCTTCAATGTAGATACTCATAAATCACATGTTACATTCTACCCACGTGTATCTGTTATGTAAGAAAATTTAAATATGTGTCTGCTTATGTGATTTGTGGGAGTATATTCTCCTACAAATATGATATAGAAATTGATTTATACATAATAGTTAGTAAAATAATGTAAGAGAACATAAAATTTTAGCAAAGAAATAATTTTAAGAAGGAATTAACGGGGATTGTATGGTGTGTCAACCAATAAGCCCAAATGCTGTTATCCTCAACCAAAGCAGGCCCAATCGCATTTTTCTTATCTTATCTCATCTTTTTTTTTTTTTTTTCTAGCACTAATGTGTTCATGTGATACTACCATAAACCTCGGGTGGACTTACCGTAGCTATTTTACCCCATTGTGTCTCAACTTTGCTCGAGTGGTTGGCATGCAACCTATAAAACACAAATTTGAGAAATTGAACAACAACTGATACTCGAAAGCATACATGTACATCACCCCATTGAATCATCACAGTATGGAGTTACATCAACTCCGCCATAAAGAGTGTCCAATCAAACCGATCATAAGAAGTTTGGATATCCCAAATTCTTACTGGATTCTCATAACGCCCCTTTTTGTATGGATCTGTACATAGATATAATTAACTGAATTATCCATTAAAAAGAAAGTAGCAAATGATTAATTATATTATCTTATTGTCCATTAAAAAAAAGGGAAAACTGAATTGAGAATTGAGAGCATACTCTTTTCACCTTATTTGTGGAACTTATCTAAACTTTTTTGTTTGGTTGAATTGATCTTATTTCTGCATGATTGAATGATCTTTTGCTCAAATTAAATCACTTGAACTTATCTAAATCTATTTGCTTTGCATTAATTTTGATTAACTAAACTTATTTGAAATTATTTTTACTGAATTAAACTCTTTTTGTTTGAAAAAATAAACTTGTTTATATAAGACATAACTTATGTAAACTCATTCTTGAAAATACGTTAAAAAGAGTAAGATGTAGATAACCTCCACCATCATATTTTATTTATTTGTTTATTTATTTATATTTATTTTGGTAGGAGTGTATTTGCCTCCACAAACTTGAGATGATAAAAATTGTACCATTGAGGGCATGTTCTATTTCACGTTTTAGATAGATAGATACAAAGAGATGTAAGGAGCTGTAAGAAGCTGCAAGGAGTTGTAAGGATAGATATAAGGAGTTGTTGAATTGTAAAAGAGTTGTATAGTATAATTTGTTTTAGATGAAAAATAATAATATTAAAATAATATACTTAAGAAGTTGTATTTTGTATTTTTATTTTTTTATTTTTTTTATTTTTATTTTTATTTTTTACTTTTTTTATTTCTTGTATTTTTTGTAATTTTGTAAATTTTGCTATTTTATTGTTTTATTTTTTATTTTCATTTTTTTTAATTATTATTTTTTATTTTTTATTTTTTATTTTTTTAAATTTTTATTTTTATTTTTGTTATTTTTTAATTTTCTATTTTATAATTTTGTATTTTGTACTTTTTATTTTTATTTTTATTTTTAATTTTTAATTTTTTAATATTAAATTTAAATTTAAATTTAAATTTTTAAATTTTTAAATTTTTTAATAAAAAATAAAAAATAAAAAATAAAACTGAAAATTTTGAAAATTTTAAAATTAAAAATTAAAAATTAAAAATAAACACAAAAATTAAAATTAAAAATATAAAATTATAAAATTAAAAATTAAAAATTAAAAAATTAAAAAATTAAAAAAAAACTAAAAACAAAAAATTAAAAATTAAAAATAAAAAAAAGTAAAAATTAAAAATGAAAAATAAAATAATAAACAACAAAAATTAAAAAATTAAAAAAGTAAAAAATTAAAAATAAAAGATGAAAAATTAAAAATTAAAAAATTAAAAAAATTAAAAATAAAAACTAAAAAATAAAGAACAAAAAAATTTAAAATTAACAATTAAAAATTTAAAAATACAAAATACAAAATAAATACAAAATAAATAAAATGAAGATGTAAGGAGATGTAAGAAGATGTAAGGAGATGTAAGAAGATGTAAGAAGATGTAAGGAGATATAAGAAGATGTAAGGAGATATAAGAAGTTGTAAGGAGATGTAAACTCTTAGCTAAATCCTAAAAAACGCGAAATAGAACAGAGCCTGAGTAGTGACTAGTGAGGGTAGCCAGCCAAGTTGAACGTGCAAAACGTTTTGTCCATAATAGCCGTTAACCTCACCAATTAGGGGAATGGATATGGGTTTGCAAAATTCTACCATAATTGACATTTTTTCAACTATGATAGTTGAACAATTTCAACCGCTGATTAAATTACAGAAGATCTTAGCCGTAAAGAATGTTTACCAACAACTTATATGACCAGTCGAGCATCGATCGTGCGCCGTTTTCACGCTTTATGTGGCCACTTCTCTCTCCTCTCTTCCCATCCACCCTCTCAATCCACATTTTCTTCTCTGTGCCTCTCCAATCCTCTCTACGTTGATTACAGGGTATCCAATTCTAGATCGGTGGTGTGAGATTTTCAGGGGCTTTTTCATCAATGATTTTCGGTAAAGGAATCAAAGATTGGGTTCTTCGAATTCCCACTTGGCTATCTCCTCCTCTGCTAGCGGCGACAGTGGAGCGTTTTCTATTCAATTTGTGAGCGTAAGTTTTTTTTTGATCGAGTGAGCGTAGATTTTCACCGGCGGCGACGGGAGAGTTGAGCAAATTGATCCCCTGCTTTCATAATTTGCAGAGATAACTATTTCCTCTCAATTAATTAAAAGAAAATTAAGAAAAGCAAAAACAGATGCTACAATGCCCACACATTTACATCCCTATAATCAAGAAATCACAAGGGCTTGGGAGTCGAAATCGATTAATACAATATATCAAGGCAGCAAGTGCCACCAATGTTTGGGTTACTCAGCTTGGGACATAAGAAACCGAGAGAGAGAGAGAGAGAGGAAATGGGGAGATAGATGCTAACTGGCTATAGCAAAATTCAGTAAAGGGTTGAGATTTACCGATGTAAAATCCACGGTTAACATCAAAGTTAACTATGCTAATTGAAAAAAAAAATCAATTATAGTAGAATCTCCCGGTGGGTTTATGGCCAAGGTTCAATTTCAATTAATACCGTTCAGAAAAGGAGAATTAAAAATGATAGCCTCCCCCACAACCCCCCCCCCCAAAAAAAAGAAAATAGCGAACTTTTTGCTGATGTAGAACGACATCTGCACTTCAAAGGCTCCTTCAGTCTCTCTCTCTCTCTCCCTGTCTGTTGGTTGTGGGTATTGAAGCTTTTACTTGCTACTTTGGTATTCTGAATCTGCGATCATGTCAATTAGTTGATGATGCTTTTTTTTTTGTTTCTTTATTGGGTTGCTAATTTCTTGCCATTGAAATTTATGGGTTTCAATTTATGGACCAACTTATGTTCTTTTTGTATACTGCTTACAATTTTTTGTTGGATTCAATGCTTCAAAGTCCATGATTTGTAGTCTTATTTAAAGGGCGGAATAAGAATTGACAGATGTGAGAAGGCTTGAAATAGATTTTTCCTGGTTGTCATGGAACCCTGCTAAGTGTTTTGGAGGGGGGGAGGGGGGGGGGGGATCAATGAAAGCTTAATGAAATAACAACCCAGCATTTTCTCTGCAAGCCCCCTTTTTAGTTCAATATTTGGAGTTTTTATGGGTCTTTATTATTGATGATGTTGATGTTATGTCCAATTTCAGAAGGAAAGTAGCAAATGAGATTGACTCCTAAAGAACTCGAGAAACTAGCACTTGATAGTGCCGGTTTCCTTGCACAAAAGCGTCTTGCTAGAGGTCTAAGGCTCAATCATCCTGAGGCTGTGGCTCTCATTGCAAGTCAGGTTGGTAAATGCTGATTGCCCGTTTGTGAATTGGCACTGTATTCATTGTTTATGTTCTTGTTGCTCGAGTTGAACATTTGGGTTTTGTTGAATTTGAATTCTCAGCAATTTGAGTCCTCAGGAATTGGATGTTTTAATATGCATTCTGCTTATTACCGTGTGTTGTAGTGTGGTGGAGTTGAGACTGTTATATTGACTTTATCTGACATTTGCTTTAGCCTTAGTTGAGGATTCGTTATTTGTTTCTCCAAGCCATAGGAGTAAACCTTTGCAGTCTACGCAAGCCCTTGATTAGGAATGGAGTAAGGGTTGGTTTGGCTGGTAGCTAGCTCTTCTTTCGGACCGAGTAGTTTGGGTTTGATACATCTTTGTTCCCCCATAGTAAAGGACTCTAACAGGAGTAGGTGACATAGCATCTGATGCCTGATGGGGCTATTAGTGGCTTCAAGCCTGATATATTTCAACTTGTGCTGCTTTTATAGATTTTGAGCTTTGTTCGTGATGGAGAACATACTGTGATGGACCTGATGGACATCGGTAAGCAGCTTCTAGGAAGGTATTATCTAGATTTAGGCAATTTTGTGAGAAATTGCTATTTTTGAACTGTTCTTTGTGTGTGCGACCAACCCTCTTGAACCTTTTCTGAAGTAACTAATGATGATTATTTACTTTTCATGTATTCTTCATATTTTCTAAGTAGTAGAGAAAAGCATGCATGCTGTCTTATATATGTTTAGAGGTGCTAAGAAAGTTCCATTACTGTATCACCAGGAGGCAAGTGCTGCCGGTTGTTCCTCACCTTTTGCATACAGTCCAGGTAGAAATGGCATCATGGCCTATTAAACCTCATAATTGTGATATTTTTTTTAAACCCTCTGCTGCCTGTGATTAACGGAATCATATGGTTGACTATGGTGAGTTAATGTATCATTCTTAAATTGAAGGTCTTTTTGCTTTGTTCTGATTAACCAGGATTTTGCTTTTCTGCTTAACAATTGATTTGAACTTGTATTTGCCAACAAATCTGGTTCCAAGGACACAATAAAGCACCCCCTAGGGAAGCATACTGTTTAGCAGTTAGGACTCGATCACTGTATGCAACTGCTTCTGGGGGTTTCTGAGTACATGTTCTCATGTTTAGGTTGAAGGAACCTTTCCAGATGGGACAAAGTTGATCACTATCCATGATCCTATTGCCTGTGAAAATGGAAATTTAGAGCTGGCTCTTCAGGGTTCCTTCCTTCCTGGTAAGGGTATGTGCTTGGGGAGCTTTCATGGCTTCCTGGGTTGGTTTTTAGTTTCTTATTGTTGGCACCTTGATTGAAGCCTCGTATGCTCTTCAAACTTGACCAGAACTTTGCTTTTGCAGTTCCCTCACTGGACAAGTTTCCGGATATTGAAGATGATGAGAATCATAAGATACCAGGTGAGCTAAGATATGGGGTTGGAGACATTTCCCTTAACAATGGCAGGAGAGCTGTGATCCTCAAAGTTGTTAACACTGGAGACAGACTAGTTCAGGTGCATCCTGTCGTTCCGCATATTATGTTTGCCTTTCAACTCTCAACTTAGTCTTTCACCTCATGTTGCTTTCTTCAATAGGTGTGAATCAGAGCTCAGCCAACCCAACATGATGATTCTATCACATATTTTCCTCTGTGTATTTCTTAATGTTAAATTCTTTTTGTTAAATAGGACGGTAGCAAATATTTACAAGTAAAGCCAGAATACTAAAAGGATGGAATATCAATTAATAAGCCTTTTTAGCGATATGTGCACCTCAAATATCTCCATAACGAGGATAGACAGGATGACTTCATTGGCGTCATCTTGTAAATTTGAAGTGCAATTCAGAATGCTGAGAAAGGAGTTACAGTGGTACATAATATACTTTGGACTTTCTAGAGTGTTCGCAAAGCCTTTTAAAGGGTTAGGAGAAGCACATAATCACTATTTGACAACCTTTCAAATATTCTTTTTCCCCAAAAAGCCCAACAATCGGGTATAATAGCTTCCGGTCTCCTCTTTTTTTGGGGGGAGGGGGTGTTTCCAAACAGGCTTTGCCCACTTTAGCTCTAAATACTTTAGGGTACTTATTTATACATCAAAACAATCTCAGTAAGCGTAATGGCTTCACTGACACATGTTGTAGATTTGTGGTGTGATTCCACAACCCTCATACAAAGGCATTGTGGTCATACCTGTGTGTAATGCATCAATTGTCAAAAATCTTCCTAGAATACCCTAGAACTTTTTTTGGGGGGGGGGGGGGGGCGGCAAAAGCATATGGTCACCATTTGGAAACTTTCTGGACCTTTTCCCAAAAATCTCGAAATTCATGTGTAGTAGACTTTATTTTGGGATTCTCAGAGGCTCAAAACACCCTTTATTCGAAACTTCTATGATGACTCCTAGACAGTTATTAACATCATAATGGCTTTGTTGGCACCAAGTTGTAAACTTTGAGGTGTCATTCTTTAACTGCTATAAGAATGGGCATTACAGCAGATATAATACTGATACTCTGCAGTCTTTAACTGTCTAAATGGACGTAAGATATCATAGAGCATTTGAACTGTTAGTAGTAGCACATAGTTAACATCTGATATCTTTTGGTCATTCTTATAAAATTCCTAGAAAATGTGTAAATTGCCTTCATTTTTAGAGTTCCTGAAAGGCTATGACTATGACGCACAGAAATTTGACACATTGACATGGATACGACACTATATGGGCATGGGGCATGTTAATTTTCAAAAAATTAGGACATGGACAAGGGCACGGTATGCATACGGTTATTTAAAATTATAAAATTTAAATTTAAAACTGTCAATTTTAATGAATAACTTTCTCTTTTTTTAGATGCATAAAGGGCGAAATACGTATTTGAAGTTGAATAGTAAAACCTGCGAGCTACTCGTATTATTGAAACTGAAAAATATAACCCTTAAGTCCCTTATAGAAGATTATGCAAGTTCATAATAAAAAAAAAGTTATAATAAGATTGCACTAATAAATTAGGTGTTCAAAATAAAATTGAAACAAATGATTTTCGACAATAGTATATGTCCTTAAAATGGGAACTATTATGGAATTATTTAATGGTTTAATTTGGTATTAATAGAAATAATAAAACAAAAGAATTACTTATAACTTTGTTGATTTCTGTTTCACTGGCTGACTCTATGTATCTGAACATGTGTGTCCAATGTATTTTTTAAATTTTAAAACTTTTTTTTTAATTTTGATGCGTCAAATATGTGTCTGAGGAGTGAGGAGTGAGGAGTGTCGATTTCGTGTCGGTGTCCGACAGGTGACACATCACCCATGAGTAGCGTCCGTGCTTCATAGGGCTATTGTAATTTATGCAGTGATCGATTGGCATCTTAACAGGTATTTTTGTAAACCTTGAAAATTGTGTGTAGTAGGCTAATAGCATCCATTGTAGGTGTCCTTGTCACTCCTTGGGGACTTTGATGACTCTACCCTGGAGAACTTTTAGTGATGATCTAAATATCCCTTCGAAGTTTGAAGATTCTTTTGTGGGTACAATAATCTTCATTTAACAACTTCTCGACATTTTAAAAAAATTCTGAAACCATGTGCAATAACCTTCAATTTGTGGGTCCCAAGATTGAGGCTTTGTCCATTCTACCCTTGAAGCATATTAGGATGTTCAAATTACCCTTGTAAACAATTTAATGAGCACTATGGCTTTACCGTTTTCATCTTGTAGTTTCTGGATTGTGATTACACATCAACTAAAAATGCCATCGTGCACTTTGTAATCTAAACTATGTAGAATAATCCAAAACAGCCAAAGACATTTTGCGGTTATACAGGAGTCTATAGTCGCTAATTAACACTGACGGTTACTGGCAGAAAAATCTGGAAACCATGTATAATAGTCTTCTTTTGGAGATTCAAGAGAATCTACCACTTTAAACTCTGACTATTGTACCTCTAGACATCTTTGGGCATTCCTAACCCCTTCTTATTGTTTTTGAAGCATGATGATGGACTCATTGAACCATGTATCATAATAAATTGTAAGCTGCCTAGAATTGCAATAAATTTTTGTGAGTATGACATTTGTGGTGGTCAATAAGTGCACATGGCTATCATTTGACAAAATTTAGGACATTTTCCTAAAATGACAAAATTTAGGACATTTTCCTAAAATCACAAAAATTCTGAGGGTCTTAATTCCTGAGAAGTTCTTGCCAATCTACGTTCAAACTTGCTTGGGATGTTTTAAAATTGCTCCAAACAACTTTTAGCAGTTCAACAAATTTATCTAGATTTTAAAATGTCCAGAAAGAGCCACTGCAGTGCTATGTGATATACTCAAAACTTCCTAGAATGATCTTGAAACGCCCTAAACCTTTTGAGAGAATAGGACTGCACAATCACCATTTAACAACCTGTTGAACATTTTCCCAAAATCTGAAAACTGTGTATAATAGGCTAAGAGATTAGTTTTGAATAGTGCACTCAGTGGGTGGTGAGCTTTTACTTCCATTGTCTTGACTTGATCCACTTTCCTGAGGCTCATCAAGACGTGCTCTGTGGTAGTACCGAGTTGAGGAGGGAGGCACATCCTTCCTGTGCATCATTGACATCGTTTAGCAACAGAGTAAGGGACAAGTAGTAGACCATCAAACTTTTTAATTTTGTTCTAGTTGATAATTACTGGTGACGATTGATACTGTTTCGAGCAAATGTCAAACAATTGCATGAAATTTCCTGATCTTAAATCCTAAACTCAAGATCATGATTAACTTAAACCCTCATTTTTTGGGGAGCCAATAGTGAGCTTTAGACCCAACACAGGAAGATGATTCTACCAAAAATTTTGCTTGTCTTATTCATGTGACTGACAGTTTTTTTTTCCAAAATAGTATTACAACAATTACTTACAATCAAAATTGGAAAGTACAAATCTGAATTATTAAGCATTTTAACAAAAGTATAGGCTTCTTATTTGTGATGGGCATTGTAACTTTTGAAACTAAGAAATAGCCATTTAGAAGTGTGTGTGATTTTGATGTTTGCTAAATTTAAGAAAGAGAGTGATTGCTCATACGTGAACTCATCCATTTAAAATGTTAAGATTGATCATCTGATTCCCTTTTTTTTTAAATCCCACTTTTGATTCCTCATTTTGACTTAATGCTTTTGAAAACTGGCTTCCTGTTTTCCTTGTCCTTATCTCAGATTGGCAGTCATTATCACTTCATTGAAACAAATCCCGCCTTGATATTTGATAGAAGAAAAGCATATGGCATGCGATTGAATATACCTGCAGGGACTGCAATTCGGTTTGAGGTTTGATTCTGTCATCATCTTCTTCTTATTATAGTTGTGAACTTGTGATGCTGGCATGTTCTGTACAAGAAAAGCTTTTAGTTCCGTTTTTGATAGCATGTATCTGATGAAGTGCTATAGTGCAAGAGCATACATTGATGCCGAAGATAATAACACCGCATCTATTTTAACCTATTTCAAGAACGAATGCTATTTTGTAAATTTATGATAGTGTATTTGTATCCTTTCTACACTAATATTCCAGTTGCTTCATGTCACTCATTTTCTTTATATGCTCTACTGAACTGGGTGACTTCTTTTGGCACGGAGAATAGATGAGGTTGCATTGTTGCATAACTAAATTTAATTTCTGTAGCTCACTGTTGCTTGGAATGATTAGATAACTTTTGTTAGCCAGGGGACTCAAAAAGTGTCACCCTTGTAAATATTGGAGGCAAAAGATGCATTCAAGGTGGAAACAACATTGCTGGTGGTCCTGTTGACGATGCCAATGTTAAAACTATAATGGACAATATACGTGCTAGAGGATTTGGCCATAAAGAGGAACTAAATGCAAGGTCAATTATTTCATTTCCTGTACTTGTATCAATGGAATTTTGCCTGATCCTAGATTTAATTATTCATACCAACATTCTTATTTTGTAGTGAAGGAGTCACTGGAGAGGATTCAAGCGTCACGAGAATCATGCTTCGGCAGGTTTATGCAAACATGTATGGCCCGACCACTGGTGATAAGATCCGGCTTGGTGATACAGACTTGTTTGCAGAAATTGAAAGAGATGTTGCAGTGTATGGTGATGAATGTGTCTTTGGAGGTGGAAAAGTGCTGCGGGATGGGATGGGACAGGCTTCTGGATACCCAGCAGACGATTGCCTGGAGACTGTCATCACTAATGCTGTGATTATTGATTATACTGGGATAATCAAGGCAGATATTGGTATCAAGGGAGGCCACATTGTTGCCCTTGGAAAAGCCGGTAATCCAGATATAATGGATGGTGTCTCAGCAAACATGATTATTGGGGTAACCATCTCTACTTCTTTTTTGCAACTCAGTCTGTATCCTGTTTTACTTTGCTGCATTTGTATTTCGGCTTGACTTTTACTTCTCACACAATATCAGGTCAATACTGAGGTAATTGCTGGGGAAGGAATGATTGTTACAGCTGCGGCGATTGACTGTCATGTTCATTTCATATGTCCTCAACTAGCTTATGAAGCAATATCCAGTGGTGAGGTTCAATGCTGTGACTTGTTGTAAACATAGAGAAGGATATACTGAACCCTATGAGATGAAAAATAAGCTGATTATATTCTTTCGAGTTTGACAGCTAATCTATTTTAATAGATACTGCGGCATCACTCTTCCATTCTAATATTTTGATTCTATTCTCTAAATTGACCAGATTCCTTATCTGTAGTGCCAGACCTGACAGTTTTATTGATCAGTTTTTAAATTTCTAGATTTCACATCCACAAGGGAAAAAGAAAAAGGGGAAAGTTCTCATAGGCTGCATTTATTGTTTGTTTACCTTCTCACAAGCTAAAGGATCTGGTATCACTTCCTGTTGTATTGATGTTGATCTGGGATACATCGACTAAAAATTGGGAAAAAGAGTCAAAAGTCTGAACTATTTTGATTTCTTGTGTCCATGCTATTCATCTGTAGGCATCACTACTTTAGTGGGAGGTGGAACCGGACCTTCTGAAGGAACACGTGCAACTACCTGCACACCTGCGCCATCACATATCAAATTCATGTTGCAATCAACAGATGACCTGCCGCTGAACTTTGGTTTCACGGGAAAGGTATGCTTTCTTCATAGAATTCACACATTTGATTCACATCGGCTTTTACCGGTTCACTTTCATACATTATCTGCTCAACTATGATGTGCATGATGATGCAACGTCTCTAGCTGTAACACAATTTTTCAGGGTTCAATCTCCAGTTGGACCATGAATTCTTATTTGCTTGTCCTTTGTGAAATGCCCCTAACTAGGGAAATAGTTGCAAGCCAGAAGGACTGCACGAAATAATTGCTGCTGGGGCAATGGGGTTGAAACTACATGAGGATTGGGGAACCACTCCTGCTGCTATCGACAATTGTCTTAGTGTTGCAGAAGAACATGACATTCAGGTACTAACATTTATATCTATTTTATTATAGTTTGATGAAGAGTCAGGGATGCCCTAGTTTAATCTTGTCAACCAAGCTATTTGATTTTATTTCCATGACTGGTAGTGCTTATTATTTCCCAGGAACATCGTTTTGTTATTTTATGCTGATATATATGAGATTTGGTCACTGTTGTGAATTTGGTGAGGAATAACATGTAGCAAAATTGCTGCAAAAGAGATTGGATGTACCATTTCCGTTACAGTTGGCGTTTTTGATATCTGAACTGTCTTGATTGAGCCTCACTTTCATCTTTTTTCTTTTTGCCTTTTTTCCCCTTTCGTGGACAGGTCAATATTCACACTGACACTTTGAATGAGTCTGGATTTGTAGAACATACGCTTGATGCCTTTAAAGGAAGAACAATCCATACTTATCACAGGTGTAAGATGCACTTGGTTTTGATCTTTTGTTTTTGATGTTTGCTTATTTGTCAAACCACATTGGTTAATAAACAGTGATGACCTGGCATCATCATATAAAACTCAATATTCAGCACCTTAGATTAACAAAAGTATAGCCTCAAGTGAGATGGTTTTTCCTTTGTTAGGGTGTATTCAAGTCATATCTGAACTGGCTAATGTGAATTCTCTATGGAAACAGGAGTGGTTCAGTTGAAAAGCAAAAGCAAAAGAATGATTTCTTTTTGACTTTTTGTTTTTTATTTTTTTAACTTTTCAGATGGCCAAGCAATCATAACATGTACTCATTGACTAGTTGACTACTACCATTTCTATATGTGGGATCTCTATGCTTCATCAGTTTATCATGCTTTTCAACTCTATGCAACATAGCTTGAATGCCCTAGCTGTGTTCTGTTGTGTTTAATTCTTGCTTTTTCTGCTTTATATAACTTCAGTGCTAGTTATTCCTTTTCCTTGGTAGATTATTGCTGATAACACGGACTAAACTACCTTGAGACCAATATGTGGTCTCTAGCATCTTAGTTGTTGATCAGTCTGAGTTGCTTGATATCAAGCCCTCTAGGTGACTTATGTGACTGTCAATATATTGCAGTATTTTGCTTGGCCTATATTTTTTGAAGTGTAGTTTTCCTGCCTTGCTTAATGTTCTCTGTTTGTCTGGCCTGTTAATGCCCTTCTAAATCTCCACCTGTGATTGTCTGACAGCGAAGGTGCAGGGGGAGGTCATGCTCCTGATATACTCCGGGTTTGTGGTGTGGAAAATGTTCTGCCATCTTCAACAAACCCAACAAAACCTTTCACCATAAATACTGTGGATGAACATATTGACATGTTGGTATGAACCTCTCTCTGTGTCTCTGGGCCCCCCTCCTCTTTCTCTGTGCGCGTGCATGTGTGAGTGTGTCTGTGTATTTGATTTTATTTCGTGATCGAGTTCTTTCTTCTATATATGTGCAGATGGTCTGCCATCACCTTGACAAGAATATTCCAGAAGATGTATGTTTTGCTGAATCACGAATACGTGCTGGAACAATTGAGGCAGAAGACATTCTGCATGACACTGGGGCCATCAGTATCATATCTTCGGATTCCCAGGCAATGGGTCGCATTGGGGAGGTCCATTTAAATAATATGGTCAATTGGGCTAGTTGTTAAATAGATACAGTTGTATCTCAAGGACATGATCTCTGCGGCCTGACACAGATTCTCTTGTGCAGGTCATAAGCAGGACTTGGCAAACCGCTCACAAGATGAAGGTGCAGAGAGGGCCTTTGGGGCCTGATTCTGCCAATAATGACAACTTCAGGATCAAACGTTACATTGCAAAGTACACTATTAACCCGGCCATTGCTAATGGAATTTCTGATTATGTTGGATCAGTCGAGGTGTGTTGTAACTTCTTTGGGACCATTTTGCATTATGTTAAAGAGTTCTGCATCTCTGTCGCATTCCTTCTTCATTGAGATAATTTAGTGGCTAATAAGATGTAATTCCTTGCATGATTTCTGCTAGTCCTGGTGGTTTTGTACAAAGCATCTAGTTTTCTCTATGGTATTAATGCAGTTAAGCAGGTGGTTCATCAACTTGGCAAAACTAACTTGTACCTAAATATCTCTCCCAAACGGCCTTAAGCGAGACCCGGAATAGGGCTGCGTTTTCAACAGAACCCAAGTTGACCTAGGAAATCAAAGCAGCTGAAGTTGGGAAAACTAATAGGGCTTGCATTTCATTATCTGGTGGACTGACAGCATAACAGATTTGCCCTGATCCTAAAAGTCCAAATCTAAATCCAAATGCACACCTCAAAGTCTCGCCCAAGTTTTTTTTTTTTTTTGGGGGGGGGGGGGGGGGGGGTGGAGGGGAGTGTTTCAAATGCCAGCCTTAGATTAAGAACGTCTGACTTGCTACTCCACGTCAGAAGCAGTGTCAACTGGATGAAAATGACCCATCTACCTGAATTGATCTGAGCTCATTCTTTCTTCAGCCTCAATTGACACATGAACAACCTATTTTCCAGGTCTACTTATTTAGAGGCATATTGTGTGCAGCAATGAATTGTAGCTTTCCTCTGAACTTCTTCTCTGCAGGTCGGGAAGTTAGCTGATCTTGTTCTGTGGAATCCTGCTTTCTTTGGAGCAAAACCTGAAATGATCATCAAAGGAGGTGAAATTGCATGGGCCAATATGGGTGATCCTAATGCTAGCATACCCACTCCAGAGCCGGTAACAAGTCATTAATTAGCAGATTTATGTGTTCCAATTTTGGTCCTGTCATTACTTCTAATTGGCCAATATCTGAAAGATAAAGACCTTAAGCATTCTCTGTGGCATAAGCAAATTGTGTAGCAAAATTCATATAATTCAACCAATACGGTGACCAGAACAGAAATCGGATGTTTGACACCTGCAACTGCTGAATGTTGACTGTTCTACAAGGGCACCTATTTCTTACTTTTTCAAGGTTTTCTGCAGGTGACAATGAGGCCTATGTTTGGAGCATTTGGCAAAGCTGGAAGTTCCCACTCTCTTGCTTTCGTCAGCAAGGCCTGAATAACTTCTTCCCTTGAGTGCTCTCGTTTATCTTAAATTTTGCATGCATCTTTATTTACACTTAACCTTACACATTTTATGTAAGCTAACCCATTATAGGCACCCTAGATATCTCTAAGAGCCAGTATTGATAGCAAAGCTCATTGATAAGCTGTCCCATCCTCCTCCTTCAAGCTGTAAAGACGTGGTTAAGCACTCAGGCCCAACCCCACTTAGGCCTTTTAATTGAATTCTAAAGAATAATGTCGCCAATTCCACGACAAATATTTCGCATCGCAGGATGAACAATTTGAAGCCTCAATTGGGCTGAACTCGTGTGACCTATTGATGATCTGAGGCAGTTCTTGGGAATTATGATGTTAACTTGAGTTGTTCACACCCATTCACTTTTGCTTTTTCTCAAACTTCACCACGTTTATGCAGTCGTCTGCAGTCATGTATTTGTCGCATAAGAGACGAAACAAATTAAGATATGGTCTTACAACAGATGTATAGTCTAGGTACTGTGATTTAATATTGTAGCAAGGATTTGCTAGTACGCTAAAGCTGAATGCACTCCTTTAATCAACAGGCTGCCCTAGACAAGGGAGTAAAGGAGCAGTATGGACTTAACAAGAGGGTGGAAGCGGTGCGTGGTGTGAGGCGCCTCACTAAAGATGACATGAAACTGAATAATTCCCTTCCAAAACTCATGGTGGACCCTGAGTTCTTCACGGTTGCTGCTGATGACAAGATTCTGACATGTGCTCCAGCATCAACTGTTCCACTTTCACGGAATTACTTCTTGTTTTAAGCTTTCACAGGTTAGTCCCTGTTACAATGGCATTAGGAATAATGATATAATACTGCTTTTAACAAGATTTCTTATTGAAATTGCAGGCATTTGTGTTAAATTCTTGCTTTTCTGGGAACTCCTGAAAGCAATGGTTTTTGCATAGGTTGAGGACTTGTGCACTTTAAAAGTTATCCAGCAAGAAGGAACATATGACATGGAAGGGTTTTTCTCGTCAAAGATAGGACAAGGGCTCAAGCAAATGCAACACTTTTTACTTTTTTACAATTCGGACTTGTTAACTTCTCTCCTGTTACGACTTACAGTAAGGTTGTCTATATCTCGACATCCTTTTACCACCGTTTCAGCTACATCCAAGGAATTTGTTGTATAGATTATAGTCAGAACTGGTCCTTGTGTTTGTGACCTTTCAAATAATCAGCGATGAAAGCCATGGCACTGTCGGCTAGAAAGAAAGGTGACGGTCGCAAGGATGATTAGGGACAAGGGCGATATGTAGCTAATAAATGGTAATACAGGTGATACTCTAGTTTATTTTGGTGTAATAATAAATTGTAATGCAGTTTGCATCATATGGAATCTGTCCAACTGTACGTGATAAATTTTATCTTACCTGGGTTCCCGGGTGGATGCGGCCAATTTTCCCAGCAAGATGAGGCTGGTCTGACTGGGAAAAATTTGTGAGATAGCCTCGTGTAAAAAGTTTGGATGGTCAAAACATTGATGGGCAACTGGGGAATTATCTTAAGAGCTTCTTGAGGAGAAGTTCATAAATCTGAGGTCGTCTGCAATGACTCATTGCATTTGCTTGGACTGACAATGTGCTGTTCCTTGTTTAGGCCTCCCAAGATTCAGGTTCCCCCCCCCCCCGGGTAATTTGCCCAACCATGGCCCTGAGACAGCCCAATAGACCTTGTACTGGTTACTTAGGTCGCAATGATGGGCCAGCCTGCGAAACTCAAACCCAAAGACATTATTGTGGGCTGTATTTTCTGCAACTAGGAGAAATTTGTGAACAAGGGAATCTATCCCTTGTGTCACGAATGGAAAGAACACTTTGATGCCACTGTGACGGGTGCCTAGTAGAAAATACAAACCCTGTATGATATATATGATACTCCGAGGAGTATAATTTCGTCACAATTTTGTTTTTCTAACTAGGAACCATAATATCGGTATTCTATTATGCTTATGTTATCCTAATAAATGTAAATAATTTTTATAACCTTTTTGTTTTGAAGGTAGATAAGAGATGTAAGCTATTTTACCATACTTATTAGGTATTTGTAAACTTAGCCTAATGATTGGACATTATCCATCTCATTTTGTAGATTGAAGCATTTGCATGAATTAGATGGTAGGTGATGGCGGCCATTAGGCCGGTTAACGACCTTTATGAAGGATCAAGCATATGAGTTGGTACATACATAAATTATGTGACTTTTTTTGGGGGGTATTGCAAATTTACAATTACCATAGTTCATTCTAAATTTACACAAAGTTTAGAAAGGTATGATTATTGTTCTCAATCAATAACTAGACTATATAAGAAAGAGACACAAGAGGGTCATAATAAACAACCAGAACAAGTAATATCTATCCATAATGCTACAAAAAATAGTCTCTAGTTGACTATGGTTCGAAAAGCTTTGTTTAAAACTCTAAGATCTTCCCCAAAATCTAAATTCAAATCCAATACCTTAAAATTCCGTTCAGCAAGTGAAATTTGGAGGGTTTGATGTAACAGCCTTACTCTTAATTGCAAAATTACAGAGAGACTAATTCCAATTGATCATAGATTTAAAAATTATAGACTACCTACTACTCCATAGAAATGAAATAGAGAAAGTTAAGAGAGTCATTTTGCTTTAGTCATATGATTGAAGTTAAAAAAAAAAGTCTAAACTTTTTTTTTTAGTTATATAATTTTTGGATATGTTTAAGATCTTCTCCGAAAGCACTTATTTCCATAGCATCTTCTATTGAATAAAATAATTTATAAGTTGTCAAAACATTATCTAATATTTTAAAATGAATTCAATATACAAAATGTCTATTTCACTTTTCAAAATATATAAATATAAATTATCTGATATGGGAGTCTTCAGTCTAGTCTCTTTCTCTTCCCCCCCCCCCCCCAACTATCTTCAAGGCCAAAAGATGGACAAACATCTTAAAATGTCCTTTTCACTTCCTTACATGATGACTACTGAGTAGTGTTGATCCTTGTCATCAAAAATACGAAATGCCCATGACTAAGGCAAAGTATGGACAAAAATAATATTCAAGTACTTATCAAAGCATATTAAATACAGAATATTATTCAACGTTACTATATGCATCAACTTTCCTTATTAAAATATAAGCATCACCTTTTCAACATTTACATAATAAACTCATATTTATACAGTCAGATTTATACATATATAATGATACGACATAATCTGAATTAATTTTTTTTTTATTTTTCTTAGAAAAAATGACTATAAAAATAGAAGTGTGTTTAGAAAGATAGAAAAATTTATCATATATGATAATACAAATCTATATACTTAGTGCTTTCATATAACTTACAATCTTGCTGACCAAAAAAAAAAATAAAATTTACATCTTGTATCACCTTTCAAAGGAGTAATATACAACAATTAACAAGAAGGCTTTTTTTTGGTTTTTTTTTTTTTTTTTTTTTTGGTTCCCCAAGAAAATGATCGCTTACAAAGACATCGACCAGGCAGGCTAACATGCTCCAGGGATGGTTGGCATCCGTCTGATGTTAACCTTCCAATTGAAAAACAAACCAGGGACGACCCCACAATGATTCTAAACTTCGAAGTTTGCCCCTTTGATTTTGTCGGCCTGTTTATTTATCCTCAAAAAGAAACCTTTTTTTTCCCCCTCTGATATCCATTTGTCCTGTTTTTCCTATTTTCTGATCATCCTGTCTGTTTTCATTACATTCATAGTCAGCATCAAGCAAGAGAAGAAACAGTCTTGGCAATTTCTGTGGCTATTTGTAGTTGTCTCCTTCTCCCTGGTTCATTTGGGTTCATTTGATTTGAGTGCGATCCCCAAAATTGGTGTGAAACAATAAATTTGGAGCATGCCCATTTGAGAAAGATTTGATCTTTGTCTAAATTTGGAGCCCCAGATCGCTCTTCTTTCTTTGCGATCTCTCCAATGGAAAGAGGGAATGCAATCACAATCAATGTACAAACCCCACTTCTTCAAACAAATTTGACCCACCAACAAATTCATAATCAGAATCATAATGAACAACTAGGGGAAGAAACGCAGTTGAAGATCAATGTTGTTGATGGTGGTGATGGGGAAGAAGATGAGACCCTCCTTGACAAAACCCTCCAACGGCTAGATTTTCATCTTAGCTTTCTGGGTTTTTATCAGAGGTCAGCTCTGAGCATTGTTCTCTCTTGGATTGGGTTTTTGGTTGTGGGTGTGGTGGTTCCAGTGCTAATTCTTCAGCTCACTCACTGCTCAGATTGTGAGGATTACCAAGTGAATGAATTTGAGTATGAAATTCTTACTTCTCAAGTTCTTCTTGGAGCTGTTTCTTTGATTTGTGTGTCCCACAATATTAGGAAACGAGGGATAAGGAAATTCTTGTTTGTTGATAAGTATAGAGGGCATACATCCCGTTTCATGGATCAATATATCAAGAAGGTTAAGGTAATTTCTGCATTTGGGATATGTTTAGTGAGTTGGATCTGCGATTTTGAATATTGTTGATTTTTGAGATAAGATGAAGTATAATAACGTTGATGTATTCCTGTTGAAAATTTGGTTGAATTTCTGGTTGATGAAGTGTATAAATTTAATTGTGCTAGTGTCAGAAGTTTTGATTATTTGACTTGTGTCAGGTGACACCGAAACACTTGGTATTTTATATGCATTTTCAATTTTTCATGAATTTGCTTAAAATTTGAGGGTCTCTTGGAAATCCAAACAGTTGAGCTTGAGTGCTAGTATGTACCTTAGAGGATGAGGTGATAGGAGCCATCATTGCCAAATCGATGAACTCACGTGGTACGAATAAACTGCATCAAATCAAATGATATTATGAGTGACATATTTTTTGGTAAATTTTCCATTGTTGCAAACAAAGCATGCATGTCTCATTTTTTCTGAACGCTTATTAAGAGAATGAAAGCACACTTATTATGAGTCAGTAAGTACAGTAACTCATGCTGTGAGCTCTATAATCCTCATTTGAATAATTAAGACATTTAAATCTGTGTACATGATGAAGTAGGTAAAATGTGTTGAACTGCATTAAGTGTTGGTGTGGTGTATTTCCTTTTGACGTGTTTCTTTCTCAACCCTATGTATGTGTATTTTCCTTAATACCAATGAGATGAAGGCTGCTAACCAATCACTTAAGTGAAATGAAAGGGAGTTTGTTATTCCACTTTGCTTTCACACTAAAAATGAGGAATGGCATATTATTGATGGGATTAAAAATGATGAACTTGTGCTATTCTTAGGAAAATCAGAAGCAGGCAAATTCGAGTTCATTAACTTTGGTTGTCAGTAAATAAAGTGGGGCTTTGTCCAAGTGTTTACTGTATTTTAATTTACCACAGTTCCTGGGGGAGTAGCTAGTGGCCATCATTGATCATTGTTAACCTCCGGCTAGAAGACCAAAGTCTTCACATGCTGTGACAAGTTTTCTCTTCTTTGTTACAGCTAACACGTCATACATTTTTTTCACGATGATCATTTGACATGCATAAGTGCTCATTGTTATGACCTTTCAGGTTTCTTATCAGCTGCTGCTGTTGTCGCTTCTTCCATGTTGTATCTTAAAGTTTGGTCATGAGGCCCTACGCATGGCAAACATACGAAGCCAATCATGGTGGCAAGCTGGTCTCATTGTTTCAGCTTTAACAATGTCATGGACATACTTAAGTGCAATTTCACTGGTTGCCTGCATCTTATTCTATTTATCCTGCAGTCTGCAACTTATCCATTTCAATGATTATATGAACTTCTTTGCAAGAGAACCTGATTCTAAGGAACCCTTGGAGAAAGAACCTGATGTTTCATTTTTAATGACTGAGCATATAAGACTGAGGCACAATCTCTCCAAAATCAGCCACAGATTCCGAATCTATCTTCTCTTGGTCTTCCTGTTTGTCACAGCAAGCCTATTTGCAACTCTGGTGCAGATCACAGGTGCTTTTGGAAGAGTAACCTTTCTTAATGGTGGTAATTTTGCAGTAAGTCATACTAGATTTCACTCTAGCATTTCCACTTTTGTGTTTTATCTATACGTTATTCTGTTGAAGTGTTTTTGTGGGTCCTTTTCGACAACCTATCTGCTTATCAAGGGTAAGGCTTCTGTATATGTGAAATTCTCTATTCCCGCTTAGGCAGGATGCACATTGTGTTATGTGTGTGTGTGTGCGCGTGTGTGCGTGCACATGTGCACATGTTTATGTATACACGCACATTTGTATTTATACACACATACTCATACATGCTTGTGCGCAAGCGCTCATGTACGTGTACACACACACACACACACAAATCACTCATACTGTGGGTGGATCTATTCTTGATATTTTTAATTGTATCGATGACTAATGGGTGTATCACCCATAACAACACGAAACTGTAACAGAAGTTCATGGCTGAGAGAACTGACACATAGAAAAGAATATACTTTTGACCGCACTAATTCTTGAAGTGAAATATTTCTCACTCAGTCATATCTCACCTTGGATAGTCTTGATTCTGAAAGAGTCTATAAAACACTTTGTTAACATCTAAAATTCTGAGTCATAACCAAATCAGAACCACTAAAGTTGGAGCCTAGGAGAAGTCCTTGATATGAAAGATAGTAATCCCAAAGAGAGAGGATGTAAAGCAACCATCCTACATACTCAATTACAACCCATGAGAAACTATGTTTGGGAGATGAATACTCGTAGACTGCATGTCAGCAGTAGTCACAAAGCACTAATTGAGAAAATCATTAGGAAAAGACACAAATCAAACTGAAGTACAATGGTCAAAATAGGAATGGAATAGTAATATAGTATAATAGCAGAACTGCTGACGGATGAAAGTAGCGAAGAAAACATCAAGAAGACCCAAAAAAAGGGTGGATAATGGTGAGGAGGGATATAGAAGAAAAAGGCTTAAACAATTCTGAATCAAGCCCACTGGAAGAATAATTCCCTAGTTGGGACATGAATTGTGGGCTATCTGTTTCATTTTGCCAGTTCAGGAGAAGCCCCTAGCAATTTCCTTGCGCAGCCCTGTGCTTCTACGTTCTTTGTTTTTCTAAAAACCTGTTTTTTTCCCCTTCATTCTGCCCTCTTGTTCTTCAGGTGACTTCAGTAGTCCAAGTTTTTGAAACGCTTCTTTGCTTACATGCTGGTACTAAAATTTCTAGCAAAGCGCAAAGCATTGGTGCCACAGCCAGTAAATGCCATGCTTTAGCAACCTGCAATGAAGGAACTCGGCGTTCAAATAGTGCGGATTCTGTGAATCAATCAATCCCTGTGGCTTCATTAGCTTCACATCAGTCCGAGAGTGATCTGGAGTCATTGGACAGTCTTTTGATACCTACTCGAATGCAAATTGCATCAATATCCACATATAACCAAAGGCAATCTTTTTGTAAGTGTTGATCACCTTCTTGTTCCTTGTATTCTTCTGTTTCCTTCTGAGCCATAGGATGTTTAACAGTCTGTCTATTATAAGATATCAGCCAGCTGATCCCTAACTTTTTTTAAGAAAAAGATATCAGCATGCTGATACTTTGTTTCAAAGGATTTTCTTGTGCTTTCTTATTCCTGTACAGACACAGGCTCTGTGTCTTGCAGGAATAAGGCTTCTTACATATTGACCCCCTTCCCATCCCCCCTCCTCCAAAAAGAATAATATTACACCCCCTGGTGGGGTTGTTTCAATGCAATCCGTACTTAGTAGCTGCTTCTTCATGTTTTCATATCACAGCATATTTCTGAAGTAAAGCCAATACACGTGAGTTCTGTCCAGACAAATGTGGAAGGGCATTAACAGACATTCTTGGCTGCTATAGGTTCTTTGTTGCAAACCGGACCAATAATATTGTCATTTAGTTGGTTAATACTCCCTCTTTTTAAGCGGATCAAGTTTGACTAAATTCATTGTGAAACACTCAGGAGGAAATGTAGATAAATACTATCGAATTGCGACATGAATCTGAGTTCAAAATAAGTGAGGAGGAAGGGAACAGGTTCTTAAGCTTGTTTGATTATAAATTGTGCTGACACTCTACATGCAGTGACATATTTGCAGGCAAATCCTGGAGGGATCACCCTGTATGGATGGACAGTTGATCGTAACCTTTTGACCACGATCTTCTTCACGGAGCTCTCATTAGTCCTTTTCGTGCTTGGTCAGACCATTATTTTCTCCTCAGAAACACCTCAGTGACTATCTTTGCTGCAGGTGCCTTGGTAGTTGGTACAATGTTTCCTTCTCTCTGCATCTGTTTGCAAACTGCAAATTCAATCCGCTCTGACTTTCCAACTAGTCGAGTAATATCCTACTTTTCCCAAATTCTTTGAACTTTTTGGCTTTCACCGACTGACCAAGCTCATCAGTTGTGAAGCTTCTTGCTCAACTTGACACCCCAAAAAAAAATTCAATTGATTTCAATTTGTCGTCTTTCGTTATTCCCTTCTGAGATGCTGCCGCTATTACATGCTGCATCTTGGTGTACAAGGAGGTAGGAGCAAAGAGACTGAAGACCCCAGTTGTTCAATACGACTGAGTGTAAGGCTTGCACCGTATATTTTTTGTATGCCCTTCTGTAAATACTATAGGGCATTGGGATATATCTGTGTCTTGGTTGTATATATTGGGTTTGACTGCATATGTGTAAGAATGTTGTACACTGCTGATTCTTTTATAAGTGGATGTGAATATATATGATCCTGGATGTGAATATATGGTCATGGATACTACCCCCCCCCCCCCCCAAACACACGAGAAAAAGTCTATATTTCTTTCTGATTCCTCTAGCTGTTGGTGCTTGCAAATGGGGCATTTACTTTGTGTTTCTAATTCAATCATGTCACAATTTGTGTATCATATGTTTTCAATGCATTAAAAGTTCTAACACATACCATACTCAAATATACCAATAATTCAGGGGTGGACTAAAAAAAAATCAAAACTGAAAATCGAACCACAAAATTGAAAAAAATAAATCGAAAAACCAGTTAATTGAATAAATTTTCTAAAAAAATTCGTTTAGTTAATCGAATCAAAAAAATTTCAGCTCTCTATTGTGAAGGTTTGGTAGGTTTGAAACCGGTTAACAGAACCAAATTTAAAAAAAATTCAAACATAAAAAATAAAAATTTTATGTAAGAAAGTGCACATTTTAAATTATTCGTGAATGGTTAATTTTTTCAAAAAAATTAAACATCAAAAGTGAATAGTTTAGGCTAAAAAATACACTTTTTTATTATTAGTGAATGATTAACCAATAATCGAATTGAAATTATGGTTCGAGTTTTGACACACAGAAATTCTCATTACCCAGTTATGCAAACTCCCTACCTGCCGTCATACTGCCCTGTTCTTCAACGTAACATCATCCTCGACCTTACACCATACCCCCCCCCCCCGCCCCTTTTCACGGGACTGTAACACAACGATCCTATTTCTTCCTCTTCTATTCTTTTTCTGTGCTCTCTTTCTGAGCTTAACCCTGTCAATGGCGGTTCTTCGCTTCATGAATCGAAGTTTCAGTGCAAGAGTCAAAGCTTCAGTTGAGACAATAAAACTTGGTCTGATTCTTCTACCCAGGAGAAGGTTCTCAGCATTATCCACCAATTTCAAAGTGGAAGATTCCGTATTGCCAGTGCTGATCGTGGGTGCCGGTCCTGTTGGCTTAGTTCTCTCCATACTTCTCACTAAATTGGGTAAAACCCTTGTTAAACCCTCTTTGGCTCTTGTTTGTTTATTTCTTTCTATCATTCTTCCAATTAATTGCAAATGGGATGCTGTGCCCATCGCCTATTTTCTATGCATTTCGGATTGTTTATCTGGTTTGACATTGAATCGAGGGTTTTATCTGGATTTTGGTTATGTTATTTGCTGCATTTTGACTAAGAATGAGTGATCAGCAGGGTAATGATGCTTTTGAATTCCTACTGGGTGGGATCCGAGGAATGTGTGATTTTGCTGAAAATGGACAGTTCAACCCAGGTAGGGGGCTGGCAGTAGGTTTTTTTTTTTTTTTATGACCCAGGGTGTCCGGGCCAGCTTGCGTGCACCTCGACTAAATCCCTGGGGGCCCTGAAGTTAACGACCAGGAAAACCTCCAGTGGCCCTGATGGGGAGTCGAACTCGTGACCACTGGGATGCAATTCCAATGCCTCACCAGCTGAGCTACTCCATCAGGGTTAAGGGGCTGGCAGTAGGTTTGCATCCAGATAAGTCGGTATCAGTGATTAAATTAACAATATGCTTCATCTAAGTAATAGTAGTGTCTTTGTGGTCCTTGAAACTTCAGTTCCTAAGAAGTATCTCATCATGCTCAAGTCTTTCATTGTGGAAGCTTGGCCTAAAACCTGCTTAAGTTGTGTTATTGCTGCCTCGTCAGTGCCTTTGATAAGCACATCTTCCACATAAACAAGTGCAACAATAAAGGAACCATGCTCTGACCTTCTGAATAATGAATAATCATGTTTAGATTGCTTGAATCCAAGACTGACAAGGAATTTACAGAACTCCTTGTTCATTGACTTGAAGCTTGCTCGAGTCCATACAGGTACCTTTTTAGTTTGTCGACCTTTCCTTTAGGCGTGAGGGGCTTTATCATAACCTTTTGGAGGTAAACTGTAAATTTCCTCATCCAAATATTCAAGGAGGAAGGCATTATTGATGTCCAATTGGTGTGAAGGCCATACTTGAAGTGTAGCGAGGGCTATAAGGACTCTCACAGTAGGCAATTTACTATTGGAGAAAAAGTATGAATCGTGGTTATAGTCTTTATCTTGATCAAGGCCCCTTTCCACAAACTGTGCTTTGAACCTCTCAATGGATCCATCAGGCTTGAAGTTAATTTTGTAGACCAATTTGGAGCTGATAGCTCTTTCCCCAGGTGGCAACTCAACAATTTCCCAGGTGCCAAGCTACAACCTCCTTTTGCATAGCTTCAATCAATCTGGGATCATCTTTAGCTTATTCAAATGTAGATGTGGTAGCAATAACATTGAAAGGTGAAGCAATGTATTCAGGACTCAAATCTGCAAAAATCTTTGTTCCACAAACAGGATGAAGAACTTTGTGTGGCATATTGCATATATCAGATGTGCTGTTGCTGGTCAGCACATTGTAGCTGTAACTCAGGTTTAGACTGTCTTGAAGTTATTCTCAACTGAGGAGGATCCTTTGTAGTGGTGAAGAAGCAGGTGCAAGAGAGGATGAATTTGTGGTGCGGTAGGTTGAACAAAATTGTCAGAATTGCCAGGAATTTGACCTGAAATGTCAATCTGGAGAAGGCTGAATTGTAGATGCCTGGATAGCACAGAGAAATTGGTAGGATTGATTTTTAGTGGCTGATCCTAAGAAGTAAAAACTTCTTCATGAGGATTTGTAGATGGAGCTGGTGAAGGAAATATTGTGTTAATATTATCAGGCAAGGAATGCTGAGAATGATGGGTATCTCTAAAAGGCAAAGTGTCTTCTGTGAAGTAGACATCTCTGCTGACAAAAGCTTTACGAGTGTCTTGAATAGATCATAGAGTTTGTAAGCTTTCTGCTCTTTTGGAAACCCAGTCAAGATGCATTTCCTGCCTTAGCACCGAACTTGTCATTGGAAGCATAAGTATCGAATCATAACATAAGCTGCCAATCACTCGTAATTCAGATTTCAGAATACGTGGCCTTCTTGCCATGTAAAAACTCAAAAGGTATCTTCTAGCTTAACACAGAACTTGGCAAACTTGTTAATAATATGAGGATCTGAAAGTATGCAGTCACCCCAAAATTTGATAGGTAAGTTTGAAAGCAATCTGATGGATCTTCCTGTCTCCTCTAAATGCCTCTGTTTCCTCTCAACATTCCCAATCGCATAGAGAGTTCTGGACTTGTAGGTACACTTCTTTGATGAAGGATACCATTGTCATCAAAGATGCTCGTCCAAAGAGTTTACCTAATGGCCTTGACAGATGTACCAGACTGTTTTTTGATATATGCAATGAACTTAGCAACACAGGAACTAACTTGCAACTTGTTTTGGATCAGGAAAGTCCCAATAGCACTTGAGTGATCATCAAGAATAGTAAGGAAATAGTGTGCTACAGACATATCTTGGCTGTTTGGGGTCCAAAGATTAATATAAATAAAGTCAGACATAGCTTTTGCCAAAGATTGACTTCTCTGAAATGGAAGTCTATGAAACTTTGCAAGAGAACAAGCTTCGCAGAGGAAATGAGGCACAGAAATCCCATGAAAATCACTTATATGAGACATCTTTGACATAGAGGCATGTCCAAGCCTGGCATGAATAAACTGAATATCAGAAGAGGGTGTATGTGAAGTAAGTGTAAAAATCAAGGGTTCAAGAAGCATTACGCTTATTCTTATGTGTACCATCTACCATGTACACTTCCTGAATGAGCAACTTGAGTACAAAATGACCTTCCAATGTATTTTTACCTCACTTGGAGAGGTATGGTAGAACCTGTAGAGCGTCATTCATTGAGATCAGTCAACTGAGACCTTCTAGGAGAAAGGTCCTGAAAATTGACACAATCTATAGTAAATTGAGCCATACACTTGGTTGACTCAAAAAGCTTGCCAATAGGCAGCAGGTTGTGCTCATTCAGGCACATAAACGACATCATGACAACATGAAGTACAACAGAAGAACATAGCTGAATATCTCCAACAGTATTCTTAGAATTTCCATCTGTCATATTAATCAGAATATGACTTGAAGTCTTTCTGATATTATGAAACAAACTGAGATCACAAGATGTGTTATCAAAAGCCCCTCTATTGATAATCCACTGGACATCTTTGCATTTTTCAGCATCAGAAGCAGAAACAATACAAACAGATAGAGTAGAGGCATTACCAGCGAACTTATCTCCTGCAGTTGAAGTGCCATTGGAATGATGAAACCTCAAAGAGTTGCTGCTGCTCTCCCTTCAGTGCTTTCATCACTTCCTGATACACAGCTTGCACAAGTGCATTATCAACCTTGGCTTCCTTATTGCCATTGGTGGAACCATTGTTGTTACTGAGAGGACTGTCAAGCTCACTCTGAGAATCTTGACTTCTTGAATAGACTGGTGCACCAATTTTTTCTTGGTGGATTTAGATCTATCCCCTTTATACCACTCAAGGTAACCATGGATTTTGAAACATTGACCCATAGTATTCCCCCTTGGTTTTGCAATAGTCATCGAATTGATCAGCTTTGCCCTTTCTGAGGTCTTTTCTGTTGTTAGTTTGGTTCCCTCTCCTCAGTTGCTTATTGACACCATAGGCTTCGTTTTCAACTTGAGCATTCATCACTCCAGGAACTCGTTTCTGCTTTTCCTCTTGTTGAATCATGTAATATGCTCTGCTGACTATAGGATGGGATCCATAGCAAGAATCTGGCCTCAAGCAGCATCATAACCAGTGTTAAGCCCCTTGAGAAACTTAATGACATTGGTCCAAATTCCCAGCTCAAATCAGATGTGCAGTTCTCGAAAGCATTTCAAGTACAATAAAGCAGTCCTTCAAAAGGCTGCAATTCATCCCAAAGTTCCCTTAACATTGAGTGGTAAATAGCAACCGGATCATTATCTTTTGCAATTAAATTCAAGTCTGTTGTAAGCTGAAAGATCAATAGTGCATTAGGCTGATCACATCGCTCGGTTAACTCATTTAATAATTCTTTGGCAGAATGCTTGTACATAAAAGTCTTAGCAATCTCTGGAATCAAAGAATTACTTATTAAAAAAAAACTGTGGAATTAAAGAAATGAGTAGCCAACACGTTCCACCAATGAAACAAATCTTATGCTTGGCTCCTAGAGCCAGCTTAACCAAGCAAGCCCATGCAGGAATATTCGAGCCATTGAATTGCTTAGCAGTCAACTGCATAGCTGGATGCTCTCAAGATGAGAGATCAGGAGGTTCTCGATCACCATATGTTTTATTTGTATTCTGAACGGCATGATTCACAGCAGATTCAATCACCATAATGAACAGTCGGAAGATCAAAGCACGATCAAAGATTTGAGGGAAATAAATTCAATAGCTGAAAATAGATCAGCACCAGTAGCAGGATCAAGAAATGACGAGCAGATCAAAATGGACTTATCGGTATAAAACATGATTAGAAGATCAAAATAGATGATCGGATGATCAAGATTGAGCAAGATGTTGCTCGGATACCATGTGAATTAAATGGAAGAATTATCTTGGAAAGTAAGATAGAGAAACTAGGGAGAGAGAAGCTAGAACAACTGTACTGGAATGACAGAATTGATTCATTCCTCTAGTCAAGAGTGTGCATGTATACCGATAACAGCCCTCTAGTTGTTATAACCGACTTTAAGCTAGATGTAGATGCTGATCTGGGCTACTGATATTTACTCAATTCTAATCTGAACTAGTTATTTACAAGCTGAATTAAACTAGGCAGTTACCAGCTAATATATAATACTTCACAAATGTTATTTTGAAGCTAAACGGGAGTAGAAATTGAATATATCCTTAAAATATGTAGAAAGGTGAAGCTTTGTGTTTATTTCGCTCTTGAATTCCAAAATTTGTTTGCTTCGTCAGTGGTAGTCATTTGCATATGTATGTGTCATTAGCTTGTGCATAACACCCCCCCCCCCCACCCCCAAAGAAAGAAAAGGAGAAAAAGGTTAGAGATGTAGAATTTTTATAGAAAAAGGTTAGAGATGTAGCTTTTTCCTGATTTTTAAGAATGTATATATGCATTTTTCTTTTCAGGTGTTAAATGTGCAGTGTTGGAGAAGAACAAGGCCTTTTCCAGGCACCCCCAAGCTCACTTCATCAACAATAGGTCCATGGAGGTAGGTCAGCATTTCTGGGGATCGCAATCGTCAAGAGCAAATCAACTTTTATAGTATCCTGAAATGCTAGTGCTCTTTTCATTCAGTTCTGGTTCTCAGGTCTTTCGCAAACTGGATGGTCTGGCCAAGGAGATTCAACAGTTTCAGCCGCCAGTGGATTTGTGGAGGAAGTTCATATACTGTACATCGCTCACTGGTCCTATCCTTGGCTTAGTTGATCATATGCAGCCCCAAGGTAATTTGTGTAATGCCAATTGAAAAAGAAAGGTTTTTTATTCTTTTGTTTCTGGGTCAGGCGAGGGAAGATGACAGAAGAGGCACCATGTCTATATTTTGTTCCAAGAAAGTTGTTTTCTTTAGGTATGTCGTAGAGATTTGAAAATTGCCATGTAGTTATCTCAATGTTTCATTCCAAGTGGTATTTGCAACTTGATTTTGCGGCAGTTTTAGAACATTTAGAAAAGAAAAAAAAAAAAACTCACTTTACCACAGTTGTATGCAGATTTTCAGCAGGTTGTTAGCCCAGTGTCGGTTGCTCACTTTTCTCAGCACAAGCTGATCAGGCTGCTGTTGAGGAAATTGGAAAATCTCAACTTCCATGTTCATGAATGGGATGGATTTGACAGGCCTGTTAAAGAGAGGGAGATATTAATGGGCCATGAGTGCTTGTCCATCAGCGAGACAGATCATCATATTGATGTCACTTCATCATGTCACAAGGATGGAGAGACAACTGAGAGACATATCCATTGTGGTATTCTTGTTGGCACAGATGGAGCAGGAAGTACAGTGAGGAGGCTCGCTGGAATTAAAATGAAAGGTGAAAGTGACTTACAAAAGCTAGTCAGTGTGCATTTTCTGAGCCAGGACCTGGGGCAATATCTGCTCAAGGAAAGGCCAGGCATGCTTTTCTTTATCTTCAATACCGAAGCAATAGGCGTTCTTGTCGCTCATGATCTTAAGCAAGGAGAATTTATACTGCAGGTATTCATGGAGTCTGAAAAAAGAGAACGTTTTGTGAATACTGAAAGTTTTGTTTCGTTAACGGATCTTGTATTCATGGAAATAGTTATCATCTTATTTATGATTCCTTTTAATAAGTTTTCAGGTACCTTTTTACCCCCCACAGCAGAAACTTGAAGATTATAACCCAAAGGTATATTATTTTAAAAATTCTTTCAAGAGAAAATATGGTTAGATCGATATATTTACATATTCTTGAGTTATAAATATCAGTAAATCAAAATTTAATGTATCCCAGTTCCCGAATTCCTATGTCTATAGCATGAATTCATGGGAGGAACAACTTTATTGCAACCTCTATTTCGGATAGATTCCTGAATGTGTTCAATTTGTTCCAGAGATGTGAGGAGTTAATCTTCAAATTGGTTGGTCGAGAGCTTGAAGACTTAGCTGTGCTTGACATAAAGCCTTGGACGATGCATGCTGAGGTAGCCAAAAAGTTTCTGTCATGTAACAATAGAGTCATTCTAGCGGGTGATGCAGCTCATCGTTTTCCTCCGGCAGGTGGTTTTGGTAAGTGCAGTTCTCTCAACCAATATCTATCACTTGCTTCCACTTGTCTTCCAATGATCTTCAGTTATTCGCTGGCTTGTGTCTCATAGGCATGAACACTGGGATTCAGGATGCTCATAATCTTGCTTGGAAGCTGGCAGCTGTTGTCAATGGTATTGCTCCAATCAAACTTCTCAGCACGTACGAATCTGAACGCAGGCCGGTACTGGCATTTTGCTTTCATATGTTTTCCATTTCTTTCTTAATTTACCTATCCATTTATTTCCCATTTCTGTAAAATGTTTTCACAAAATCCTTTTTTATGGGTCTTTTGTAATCAACCTCTCTATAGGCAGAGATGTCTGTAGTGGTAAGGTTGCCGACATCTGGATCTCCCTAGACCCTGCGAAAGGGGGATCCACACTGGGAGTTGTTGTTAGTTCCCACTTCTCCTGTTTAATTTATTTGATAATTGCAAGATTGCCCTTTTCAACACGGCACTCAGCATCCAGAACTTTAGAGCAGCCATGGAAGTTCCTGCTGCCCTAGGCCTTGACCCTACCGTTGCTAACTCAGGTGCACCAACTACCTAAACGTCTAAGTCATCCTTGCCAATTGAAGTTTATATTGGTCATTTATTTCTGTCACTCATTCTGACTGACCATCATTTCATTTCCTTTTGCAGTCCATCAAGTAATTAATGATGTCGGGTCATTTCTTCCATCTGGAATTCAAAGGGCAGTTTTAGATGGAATATTTAGTATTGGTCGAGCTCAGCTTTCACAAGCTATTTTGAATGAGAGAAACCCCATTGGCTCATCCAGGCTTGCCAGACTGAAGCAGATTTTTGATGAGGGAAAGAGCCTTCAACTCCAGTTCCCTGCTGAGGATCTTGGTTTCAGGTGATGCCTTTATGGTCAACCTGATTTCTACTTTGACAATATGATTGTGGCTACGGGTCAGCTCTGTGGTTTACTTAATATGCCTATAGTCATAAAGATAAACATCTACTGGAGTGGTCAATTTTTGACCCCCTTTGAATTCACTGAAAAACAACAACTCCCAGTTTGGTCCCGCTTTTGTGGGGATCTGGGGAGATCTAAATGTAGGTAGCCTTATTCCTACACATGAGTGGACATAGAGAGAATATTTCCAATAGACCTACATAAAAAAATTTAAGAAGAAATTTAGAAGTTTAAAACCAGTCGGTAAAAAAATTTGGCAAATAGCATAAATTAACATGAACAACAAATGAGGGGTTGGAGTTTTGCGTACCTTGAGCAGCAAGCGACAACAGACTAGTTGTCTAGCCAGTAGCAGTTTACCCCCTTTGAATTCATTGCTGCTTGCATATTGGTAGTTCCATTTCGGAATGAGAAGCAAGGGGTGCTTTGGTAGTAGAGCATCTTTGCCCATCCTCGATGTGAGGTTCAATTGTATAACCTCATCCCTTAGGCCTCAAATCCTGGGTTTGGCCTGTTATTGGGCTATGGCAGGTCTTCCCAACCCCCCCCCCCCCCCAAAAAAAACCCCAAACAAAAAACCAACCGAAAAAAGGTAGAAAGAAAGAAAGGAAAGAAAAGGTTTAATTGAGAATGCTGCTAGATAAATTGCTGGAAAATTTTGCATATTTCCATTGATTGAAGAAGTTCCGAATGATCATAAAAATAGAATATATTTCGCTTTATTAAAAAAAGACAAAAAAGTAATTATAGAATCTATGCATTGTAGGTATCTGGAGGGAGCCCTTATGTCTGATAGGCATGTCAATCATGATCCTGAAAATGTTCCGACTGGTCGTCGGAGGGATTATATTCCATCATCAGAGCCAGGTTCAAGGCTTCCCCATATGAAAGTGAGGCCGTTATGGAGCTCCTCTGATGAGGTGTGCTAGATTGCTGTTGCTAATTTTGGTCACGTAGTTGCTTGTTATTGATAGTAAGTGGTTCTTGGTGCTGTATGTTGTAGAATATCACTTAGTAGTGATCAAATGAGCAAGCTGGCTTAGCTTGGCTAAGACCCAACCATGCTGGGTAAAGGCTGATCCACCGCATCAAACAAGCCAGCTAGGTTGGTGGGTTCATCCATCATTCAGTTTAGCTTGTACCCGGCTTGGCTTAGTAGTTGACTGTTCCTCTTGCTGCTACCCTGGTTTTCATGTATTCTGACCCCATTACACACTGTGCATGTCCACATTTCTCATCTTTGCTTTCCCTTTATAATTTTGAAGGACAAATTTTCCACCTTGGACCTTGTATCGGGAGACAAGCTTGAATTCCTTCTCATAATTGCACCTGTGGAGTCATCCTACAATCTAGCTCACGCAGCACTTAAGGTAGCAGAGAAATTTAGGATTCTCCTTAAGGTATGTGTAATATGGCCAAGTGATGGTGCTGATGGACCCAAGCAACTAAGAAATGCAGCATGCTCAATGGGGAATGCCATAGACATTGTGGAGGTCAAGAAGTCTCCAAATTCTCCATCATGGTGGGATTTGTGTAAGACGAATGATAGGGGAGCCATTATTGTCAGACCCGACGAGCACGTTGCTTGGCGTGCAAGGGCCAAGGTTCATGACCCCATCTCTGAGATGGAAATGGTTTTCTCTGTTGTGCTGGGATATGCATAGGAAGAGAAGGGGAGTGTTTGCTGCATATGAAGATCTAGGGTTCTAAATAGAGATTTTATCGGTGCAGGATACTATAATATTGAAATTTTGTGACATTTTGTGAGGAGTAGTTTCCAAAGCAATCATACATTATGGAATGGAGGGAGCGATTTCTCGCCTTGTCTAAGTAGCTTGACAATTATTCATTGTAAAGAAATGTGGAATGCTCTCCATTGGTAAACCTTAATGAAGAGTTGTTACATTCAATGTCATCTGGCTAATTGCATGTTTGAACGTTTGTATTTTCGGGTATCCCAAAGCATAGGGATGGAAATTTAAAGAAAAACAATGACATAATCAACTCGAAAAGGACATGAAACTTTATTGAAGCTGTGAAAAGCAAGTAGACGACGTTAGACGTTAGAAATTTGTGCTCCCACAATCAAAATGTGGTGCTCTCTCCACAAAAGGCAATATCTAACCATCGAAGTATTGAACAGAACAAATGAGATGCAGATACTCTGCAAAAGAAATCCCTGAAAACTGTTTCTATATTTGCCATCAACTGTAGGTAGTTACAATCAGAATACCATGCTGTTCACATGACATCTTTTTGATGCATGGACAGCCAGCTTCATATATAGCTAGTCTCTCCAATGAGTACACTAACAAAGCAATCAGATGTATTTCGGGGGGGGGGGGGGGGAAGAAAAGATACTACAAACAGTGAAAAGCCGGAAACGCGTATCATCCAATTTGACGTTAGTATTTTGCAGGTAGGAATCTGCAATTTTGCACCTTCACTTCCGGCTCAGGGGTGGGTGAAGATAATGTATTCTACTTCCAATGTGAAATATGGTAAGCAATAAGCACAATCAAGTGAACTACAGCAGCTGTTGCAAGGCCAACCAATCCCCCGGCAATGACCTGTGATAATTTGAAGATGAAACACAAATATCAGCCTTACTCTTTCATGGAAAAATACATGTTCCGACAATTGTAGAGCTTTTCTGAAAAGCAAACTGAATCATGTAGGGTTGCTGGAGACAGACTGTCTCTGAACCGAATCATGCATGCAACCTATGTTTGGAAAATGTTTGATTGCCTGACAACCACTTCACAAAAAAAGAAGCAGATGATCCTGATAAAAAAAAATATAAAAAAAATAAAAAATAATTGCTTTAGTTTACTATAGTCTAAAAATCCAAATATGGAAGAGAATTGTCTTGCTATTAAAAGCTCGCTCTTTTGAAGCACACGAAAGTTTTTACAGCTTTCAAGTAAAATAGAGTGGTCAATTTGCATGGTGCATAACAACAGAGTCGACCTTTTTGGATAGGGAAATGAGACACAAGTTTTGGCAGATGCGTATGTAGCCTTGTTTCATTCCAAGTTTCCAACAATTTTTGATTTTTTTTTTTAAATTATGCAACATTTGACTGAGATAATGTTAACTAGCCCAGAAGTTCCCAGCATAGGTTTTGATGATTTATCATAAGCATCAAGCAGGTCTTGCTTAAATCATAAAATTGTTCACTAACCTCAGGAGGAGTATGCCCAAGAAGTTCACGCAATGGCCTAGTTTCTGCAAGAGGATGCTCAGCAGGAAGCTCGTATACTATCTGGTTTAGCACCTGCAGGACATCAGCAATCAAAGTGTGGTCAGAAAAGAAAAGCTGAAATATGAATAAGTCAGTCAAGTTAACACTAGGTTGAGTGAAAAATAACCTCTGCTTGTCGTCCAGCCTGCAATCTTACACCGGCTGCATCATACATGACCTGCCAAATGACTCTAGCTTGAATACCACAAATAGAAGGTACTTGTTCAAAATGTTCAATTTGCCCAATGGATGCAGAAGACAGGAAGCAGAATTAACTGCCTGAGATAACGGACTGTTTGGGCTCCAATTTTGATCAAGTAAAAAGTTAAAGACTTGACAATCAGTGTGGATAACGAAGGAAAAACAGGAGCACTATCGGTTATCATCCTCTCGGAAAGAAGAAAAGGAAAGGAGGGGGGAGGGGGCAATCCCAAGCCTTAAAACTGATTGGTGTCAAGGCGACTAGGAGAGGAATTGCACCAAATAGCTGTTCTTTGACATGAAAAGAATTTCCATCGGAAGCTCTGTTAGAAGGCAAGTATATCGGCCTTTTGGTTATAACTTTAAGTGCAAAATTGAAAAGGATACTGAGATACAGGACTCACGAAGTATCCAAAAGATGCAGAAAATTTGAGCTCACCAGACTGGATACAGTAGTAGCACTAGGTAGACCAACCTACCCCCCCACCCCCACCCAAAAAAGAACCCAAATTAAAATAAACAAAAAGAGCACATGCATGGTCACATACGCATTTGCTCACACACTCCCACATGAAACTCTCACTTGCAGAAACGATGAAGGGAAGGGCAGGACATACAATACATGCTAAGATCATTGCAGCTGCAAATAATGAACCTCCAAAGCCGTCTTGAAACCCTATGGCAAAAGCTAACGCTGTGACTGTTGCGGTATGCGATGATGGCATACCACCGGAAGCAGTCAGCTGGGTTAGATCCCATTTCTTTTCCTTGTACCTGCAAATCTATCAAACCTTAAGATTCTTAGGATGAATAAATTATCCTCTCGGTGCATGAAGAGAGATTTACAGCAATAAAGCAATTTAATAATATATGCCTAAAAAAATTGCTAGAGCAGAAACCCACGAGAAAATTTTTTTGAAAGAAAAAAAAACCCAATAGAAGCATCAGATTGGCTCCCCTCCCCGCCCCCCCCCCCCCGCCCCCTTCTTCTTGCAGGCCTTTGAAAGCAAGTTTTATGTAATGCATCATCTTTTCATGTCATGTGTTAGATATCATCAGTAGCCATGTCAAGTGATCATCAAAATGATAATCTTCCAAGGTTACACAATCTGAATCTTTACCCAAAATCTACCGTTAAATTCAAGTCCGATTTTATTGGAGCAGGCAATGCAAATTCGATAAAATCTAATTGACAATTTAAAATTAGATATAAACTCCATGAATCCCGATTCTCGCAAAGGAAATAACAATTCTTGACAATTGAATCAATAAAAAAGTGGATCATTCCATATCTTCGAAAGAATATGACAGAATGAAAGAAAAGGTAAACCTAAACTAACGATTCACATAATGATCAATAAACCAATGCATCAAATAAAAAACATTTAGATCCAAAATGCAAACGATTACGAGCTCAAGTTCATCAATGGTTACCAGGTGGTGATGATTTTCATGGATTGAGCTAGAACGAAGGCAAGAAAGGCAGAAATCAGAGGAAAATTGGTGAAAATAGAAGATGAACCCGAAGAAGAAGAAGAAGAAGACGTCGACGACGAAGAAGAAGAAGAATCCGGCGTCGATGAAGCTGGAACGCTCGGCATCGTGGCCGCCATTAATGATCGAGAGACCCTCGACAAAGCTTCATCCATTTTCTCTCTCCACGAATTGAATCAGAAACGTTTCGGGGAATGTGAGCGTATTTCTGGGTTTCTTGTTTAAATGGTCTCTAACCAACGGTCTTTCTGCCTTTCTCTGTATCCATTGTCTCTACCAAAGAGAGGTTGAATGAATTCAGCGGAATGTTCTTGTTCAAGTTTTGATTTTTCCTTTTTTTTCCTCCCTTTTTCTCATAATGGGTGCGCGCGCAATTGTTGAATATCATTATAAATTTATAATATTCTGAAGCACCCAGAAATTACCAAAACACCCCACAAATTTTCAAATAAATAAATGTATATTTCAGTTTATTAAAAGGATAAGTTCTTTCTATATGACTTGTGATAACATGTAAAGTTTTTTGACACAAAAGTTATATGAAATCTGCTAATATCCTTTTTAAAGATTGTATTATAAATAATATATATGATATTGTGTTATTATATATATATATATATATATATATATATATATATATATATATATATATATGATATTGTGTTATTATATATTCCGATAATGAAAAAAACTTTCTGAAAGTTAAAAAATAAGAGTTTTAATAGTATCCTTTATTCATCTCGAATTTAATAGTATTAATTTATATTGCATTAAATAGTTTATATTGTCAAAATTGAAAGTCTCTCATTAATTTCATAAACCCTTCATTAATGAGAGGAAGATGGATCATTTATCATTTTTACAATTATATATATGTAAAATATGATTTGGTAATCAATATCTGTCACAATAGAGTATTTAATCAGGATTCCCATCATCAATTAATTACATCATATGCCATCATTCACTATCTCAATCTTACATTTTTTTTCCTCTAATGTAAAGAGAAGTACAAAAGTCGATGTAAATAAGATTCGAACTTATCATAATAATTTTCAAAATTTTACCATTTAAACTAACTCACAGTCTAACTTCATCATCAATCAATCATTGGATAATTTTTTTTTTGTAGACAATATAATCCATTCCATCTATAGTGATACACTAATAATATCGAGAGATTTCTTATTATCTAAGTTACTTTTAACATAAAAAAAGAAAATACTAAAAAAAATCAATGGAAATTAAATTGGACAATGTTTAAAGTTTGAACTAGATATTCTGTTATGTTTATGATTGTACCCTTTTTTTTTATCAAAATTGTACGAATTTAATTCAGATCAAAATCGGGTTCATACAATAACAGTAGAAATTTAATATTCAACTTCAAAATTCGGACAAAATAATCACACTGAATTTTTTTTAGATTGGATAAATTTAAATAATTGGACTGGATAAAATTTTGCTAGATCGACAAAGACGAGTTGTGGAAGGAAAAAAAAAAGTGATTTTTTTTTATATTTTTTTTTATGGCTTGAATTTTTCCGTAAGCCCGTAAAAATGTTCATGATCTGTCGACGTGCTTGGTTTGTCGTGAGTTTCGCAGCTCCGCCATTTTTGTGATCTTCAAATTTCCAAATTCTAGGCAGTCCGCTTCTCTCTCTATGTCCCTCTCTCTCTCTCTCTCTCTCCTCTCTAACTATTCCTTCTCTCAAGCCTTAGGGTTTCATAATCGCATTCTGATCGATCGCATTGCTTTCTTTCTCTCTGTCTCTTGCTCTCGCTTCAATTAATTTCTAAGGTAATTTCTTTTTCGAGTATATTAATTATGATTTGGAGTTCTTGATAGTGTTTTTTGAGATGCATTTTGGTTTTTTTGATCATAAATGTGGGATCTTTTCTCTTGATTTTACACCCCCTTTTTTGGTGCATTTTGGTATTGTGATCTCAAATGTGGAATCAAGAAAGTAGTAAAGCAGATTGTCAAAATTTTAAGGGAAGATCATGGCGGAGTATTGTTCCATACTGGGTGGTGATATTGTTCTTAAGGAGAATTAAGCACCCCACCATTTGATTCAGATTAATATCCATTGGATATAATTTCTTCATGATCATGATCATGATGATCATTGTCATAAGAATTTCATTTTAACTTAAGATTAGTCTACACATTTTCAGAGTTTAATCACATGCTTGTTTTCAGTCTCTGCATGAGTTGTATGCATATGAAAAACTGAACGGGTAGTCGATTCACATTAATCTCGTTCGCATACATCTTCATGGTCATGGTAATGATCATCATTGTCATAAAATTCATTTTTACCTGAAGATTAGTCTACAAATCTTTACAAGTCTTATAACATTCTTGTTTTTGGTCCTGCATGAGTTCTATATATATACGAGGAACTGAGTAGGGGATTGACAATATCCTTTCGCTTTCTCAGATTAAGTTTGGTTAGGTCTAGATCTCTCTGAGTCCAGTAAGGCAGTATCAACTATGGGTTTGTTGTCATTGTTGAAAATTGAACATCGATGGATGGATGGACGATGGATGGATGCTGAAATGAAGTTAGCCATTTAATAGAATGTTGGATTGGTCCTGTTTTAATTAACGGTTTAATTGCTTTACCTATGCCTCTTTTTTTAATTTTTCTCAGGTAATTAAAGATGGCTGAAGGTGAGGATATTCAACCACTTGTTTGTGACAATGGAACTGGAATGGTCAAGGTAAATTCATCACCCACGAGTGATCGAGTTAGGCTTTATGTCCATTAAGGATTTTGATTGGCTTCGTTACTTGGACTTGGGGAGCAAGCAGGGCAGGGTTTGATCTGGCTATTTTCAAGTAGTCCTACTCCTTCATTTCCAATCTAAGTGGACATGTCCAAACATGTAGACCTAGCAAGTGGATCATTCGATTTGGGTCAACTTTGGGTCAATTAATTTTTGGTCCAATAAGCTTGTCATGCAAAAATAAATGACTTTGTAGAAAATTTTAGGTCATGTATGGTTCCGTTCGGGTCAATTCGGATTTCGGGTCAACTGTCTGGCGAGCCTATTTCGAATGTAGGGTTGGGTATGGATCCGAGTCGTTCGGTTCGGGTTTTGGGTCTTGGATCGGGTTTGTCAGGTCTACAAACATGTCAAAATATATGGGTGTTCGAGTGTGGGGATTGATACTCTAGTTATGGCCATGTTTGGCAATCAACTATTAGTCATTAATTGTTAGTTGATTACATTAGCTGTTAACTGTTAACTAATTCATTTAGCTATTTGACTTAACTGACTGTACTAGATAACCACCTTCTCTGAGTTGTTGAATTAAAGGAGAAGATAGTAGAAAAGTGAGAACAGGTAAAATAAGGAAAATGAACGAATGAGCTGCAGATTTGCAACGAAGTAGGCCTTTTGTTTTGGATGTCACTTAATGCAATTTCGTCAAAAAGAAAGAAGCAATATGGTAATTTTAATATTGAACAGTAAATAGCTCTTGTAAAAAGTTCATCCGAAGGTTTTTTACAAGTTAGGTTTTTTGGTACAAAAAAACCTATTTCACCAAACAACTCAAAGAGCTTTTTGACCAAGACCAACCAACCAATACCCACAAAAAAACTCTTTTTGGCTCCAAATAGCTATTTATCAAACAGGGCCTATATGTACTAGGCTGCCTCTTACAATGTATGTTTTCACTGTTTTTATTTGAAGTTCACTTACCTAAGTCTCCAATTTAGGCTGGGTTTGCTGGTGATGATGCTCCAAGGGCTGTGTTTCCTAGTATTGTTGGCCGGCCCCGTCACACTGGTGTGATGGTTGGCATGGGCCAAAAGGATGCTTATGTTGGAGATGAAGCTCAATCAAAGCGAGGAATCCTGACCCTGAAATACCCTATTGAGCATGGTATCGTCAGCAACTGGGATGACATGGAAAAGATTTGGCATCATACCTTCTATAATGAACTTCGTGTTGCTCCAGAAGAGCATCCAATCCTCCTGACTGAAGCTCCTCTCAATCCTAAGGCGAATCGTGAGAAGATGACCCAAATTATGTTTGAGACTTTTAATGCTCCTGCAATGTATGTTGCTATTCAGGCTGTCCTTTCACTGTATGCTAGTGGTCGTACAACTGGTAAGAAACCAACTAAATCAGTGATTTATCTTCTCATTGGCTTTGTAACATTTGGAAAATGTTTTCCTTTATCTAAATTGCACTTTGACATGAGGAAGGGCATTGTCCACAGTCGCATTCCCTTTTATCATTCATTATGCATGCCAATCATCAGCCAATAGTTAGTATAGTTTTCCTTTTGCTCGTCAAGGGTAAGGCTTTTATATCAGAACTTTTCCAAACCTGTTTTGCCAGGATTCATGACAGAATGATGGTTGATATTGTAGCTGTACATTCTGTGCCTCCTTGAAATAAGTGCTAATTTTCAATTCTTCTCTTGGTCTTGCTCTTTTTTTATATTTCCCTGGCAACTTAAGCTCATCTCATGAGTAATATACCAAGACACCACCCCCCCCCCCCCCAAAAAGGGCAGTTTCCACGTTTCATCATCTTTTTTGATTGATCTAAATCTAACTACCTTTCTATGAGCATTATGGTCTGTTCCAAAAATGTCTAGTTAGATGTGTTCTGATTTGTTGTGTAATTCACTTGCAGGTATAGTGCTTGACTCTGGAGATGGTGTCAGTCACACGGTACCCATTTATGAAGGGTATGCTCTCCCACATGCCATCCTTCGTCTTGACCTGGCTGGTAGGGATCTCACTGACTACTTCATGAAAATCCTGACTGAGCGTGGTTACTCGTTCACCACCTCAGCAGAGCGTGAAATTGTGAGGGACATGAAGGAAAAGCTAGCCTATATTGCCCTTGATTTCGACCAGGAGATGGAGACCTCAAAGACCAGCTCTGCTGTTGAGAAAAGCTATGAGCTGCCTGATGGGCAGGTGATTACCATAGGTGCTGAGAGATTCAGATGCCCAGAGGTCCTCTTCCAACCATCTTTCATTGGGATGGAAGCTGCTGGAATTCATGAGACTACCTATAACTCGATCATGAAGTGTGATGTGGACATAAGGAAGGACCTTTATGGAAATATCGTTCTTAGTGGTGGTACAACAATGTTTCCTGGTATCGCTGATCGAATGAGCAAGGAAATCACTGCACTAGCACCTAGCAGCATGAAAATTAAGGTTGTGGCTCCTCCTGAGAGAAAGTACAGTGTTTGGATTGGTGGGTCCATCTTGGCATCACTCAGCACCTTCCAGCAGGTTTGTATCCCTTATACATTCCTCTTTAGCACAGAAAATCTGCTCTTTCATGTGTGTGTGTGTGTGTGTCTCTGTGTGTGTGTTTTCGGGTCTGAGGTAGGCACAAAACCTAGTGTAGTTGGGATTTGAGCCCACATGTTTGTTACCAAATCCTGAAGACTTTAACGGTAAAGTTGGTTAGCACCCATAGGCGATAGCTTAGAATACCATCTCTTGTTGAACTGTGTATGACATTTCTTCATTTGTTTGAAACTGCAGATGTGGATTGCAAAGGCCGAGTATGATGAATCTGGACCATCAATTGTGCATAGGAAGTGCTTCTAGTTTCATTGAAGATCAAAGTTTGAATGAGTGGCAATCAACAAAGCACAAAGAATATAATCATTTTAGTTTTGTCATTTTAGTATTAGTTTTTGTTTTTGTGGATGAAGCCCTCGAACAAGCAAGTTAATTCCTATTGCAATCTAAATTCTGAATGTTGTCTTTTACATTTTGCTTGAGGCTCCTGCATATGCAAAAAATTTTCTTTAAAGTTTGAACAAAGTTTGCTTGAATAACTTAAAAGTGTTCAATTTACAATGAGTCTTTGAACCAAGTTGATTGACTGACACAGCAGTCAAATGAGATCTGAGTTAGCCATTTCACCTGAAGCTTTCCACTGATTACAATGTGATGTCTCATCCTAATTTGTTTCATGATTCACTGAAGTTGCACCAGAGTAAAGCTTGATCTTTATTTTGGGGTTGGGGGGGGGGGGGGGGTGTTGAAAATTGGGCCTATGAGATGCAACTGCACTGAAGCAGATTGACACCCTGAAGGGCCCGAAGGGGTGTTCTATATGAAGACATTTAGCAACCAAAGATAACTCAGGAAAATGGGCACATTGATAATACATTTCGATTGATATAAGCTTGCACCAGAAGGAACTGCAAAATTTTCAGTAATGATCCTCTGTGCAGCACCAAGGTCTTTATACAGATTCATTGAGATGTAAGAGGAATAATCAGATATCCAACATGGCACAAAGCTGAACCTCATAAAATGATGGTTTACGGAACATGGATAAATTCCTAACTCCTAAAGTTGGCTAGTTAATTAAGGCCACTTTCTCCAATGTAATCAAGTTAGCTATTGTTAAATAAATTCTCTAATAGGTTGAAGAACCTGTTGTTTCTTGTCGAAATCTTCCGTTATGAACACTGGCCGAACAGCATCAAAATCAATTGGACAATGACTTGCACAGCAGCTTCTGATCAACGAGGTGGAGCCAGAGGTCGGCAGGACTTCACACTCTTGCGCTTTGAATCCTGGGTTTCATTGGGGAAGCTCTTTGGAGAAGATTTGCAAATAAGGAGTTCTGACTCAGATACATCGAATCCACCAGGGATCCTGGATCCTAGCACTTATGGAAGAGTATAATCAAGAAAATTTCCAAAGCTAGTTCTGGATGTGTAAGATGGTCCTGATATCAGAAATTCAATGTCACATGTCAGCAGCAAGGGTAATGATCGATAACCATGCCACATTATAATGAGTGTCAATTTGCTCAATTATTAAAGTACTCTGGAAGTTGTTACAAGAGACCTAGCTTCAAATCCCGCCTACAATGGCCTCTACACCTCCCTACCTAAAAAGAAAAAAGAAAACTGTATAGCATCATAGTCCAATAAAGATTATACTAGACCACTGAGGCACCAACTACTAGTTGTCTAAATCTTTCATCTGTGTACACAGGTATGCAATCAGCTCTTGAAAACACATTTGCTGCTTGTCAGAATGTAAAGCTTTATTGCACATGATGCCCCCCCCCCCCCCCCTGGCGCCCCCCAAAAAAAAGAAGAAACAAAGAGAGGTCATCCAGGCCGGCTTAATTTTGGAGCAGCCAAAACAGGTCGATGGAATATGCAGGACAGTTCACTTCAGGTAGGGTATTTTCAGCATGAAGTACAGTGAGCCTGCTTTCAATTTGGATTTTGCTCAAATTGGGTTACCTTCTATTTGGGTTTTGGTTGGATCTGATTTAGGTTGAGTAATAAAGTACCAAGTTAGTGTTGCCAGGTCTAGTTGTATGTCCATACTTGATCTCAAAGCTCTGCAGGGGGACATGTTGCAAAATGCAAAATTTTGGACACAACTGCTAAGCAAGAATACTATAGAAGTAATATTTTGATCTTGATCTTACACCTACCAAACCCTTCACATATATTTGTCTGAAGCTCTATGGTGCATCCTTTCCTACAAAATTCATAAGCTCGGCCTTTGCTGCTTCCATTACCGCATTGAAGTCTATGTGTGCATACCTTCCCCTGAAACTCAGAATGTGCAAGCAACATTAGCTTCTCGCAATTATACTGTAGGCTACTAAGCACACCTAGTCCTCGTTGGAATGTCCATTTAAAGATTGGACAAGGGAATGAATGCACGAAAGAGTGCAAGGTTTAATTGAACAACCTATTTGGTCCCATGCAGTTCTTCTGAGGCGAAAGAGTTTAAAGGAGTCACTTACATACATCAGGATGCTTGCACACAGTGGATAGGAAGTAGGAACTACGAAAGCAAGAGGATATGGGGGTACCAGAGTAATGAACGCACCTATTTGTAAGCCACTTACCAGAAATGAGTCTTTGACCAGTTTGCAGAAGGATAAGCTGGGCTAGCAATACCATGCATTATTCTCGCAACTGTACGTGGGGTGAATTTTGCTACTGTGTTACTCTGCAGAAAGACCTGCAGCACAAAATGGTGGTTTGCATCTCATTAAACAGCTAAAGTTGTCTTAAGCGTAGTAAGGATTTGTTCAGTCTATTGTGGGATCTAAGGTATCTAATTGACTCCTACCTTTATATCAGCTCGCAGGAATGGGCTGCATAAAAGGACAAGACAATGCTGATCAGTATAACATAAAACACCATACAGCTAGGGTGGACAAAAAGAGGGGGCGGGGTGAATGAGACTTGTGCATGCTTTTGACCAGGTTGTTGAGTTCAAGACAATAACGATACATGTTTAAGCATCTTATTTGGCAACAATTATCGATAAGAAGAAACCGTTTGCACACGTCAAATACTTCTCATTTTTAGATTTAAACCTTTCCTAAGAAATTCTATAATAACCTGTTTTGGATCATATTAGTGGGAGGATCAGCGTGATTTTCTTCACTGAAGTAATCTGAAATCCTTCTCTGTAAGCATTGTGTATGTTGGGCACCATCACACCCATACATCCTTTCACATGATTTCAAGGCAAATGCTGCAGCGTTGAACATCATATCTAATTTCCAGACCTTAGAAAATTCAACTTCAGATAACCATTTTGTTGTCCGTGCAGCAAGAGAACACAAGTCTTCTGGATTTTCCACAATGACATAACAATACGCAAGGTCCTTCAGCTCATATGTTATCTCCCCCATGGACTTCAGGTTCTGCAGTTGATCTAGAAGGTCCATTGCTGTAAGACCAATAGTGTTTGCCACTGTCGGAATGTCAAAGACATGTAGCCCATGCTTATTTTCAGACCTGAAATATCATAGTAGAAACAAGCTTCAGTCTGAATTTTGAAAAGAAAGTGGTTGTTGACATTTTTTTGATAGCAGAAAGGACATACTTTTTCAAAATTCCAGCAACGACAGAATCTCTGGCACCTAGCTCCACAGGAGGAGTCTGCACATAAATAGAGTCATGACGTTCACATGCCATGTGAATATATGTAAATATTTCCTCATCAATAGTCCAATTCCCGCAGTTACCCAAGTAAGATTTCCTTTTGACATTGAAGGACAACATTTGGGAAGCAAGATTAGTCCAGAGATAAGCCTATAGTTACCTTGTGAAAATTTAAGCTGCAAGTGACATTCATCTGTGGAAGAAGATGCAAATATTGAACTTCACCCAACTCTAACTGTGTCAAGATTGTCAAAATTGCCTGACAGAACCAGCAGACAGCAGGATGGCACCCATCATATGTCAGTACATGCTAAAATGGATCAATTAGCAGCAACATATGATCATGTGCATATAGCTCCATTGTCTGTTGTATGGCCTTTCCATTTAAACCCTGCCATTCAATCCCCAGAGGCAGCAATTTCCTAACAAGAGGAATTTTTGGAGGCCAAATGGGCTTTAGCCTGATCCATAACCCTTGGCCATCCTAGTACTAGGCCCTCGGTTGATTGTTAAGGTTGTTAGAGAAAGCATTTCTCCCCTTTGCTTGTTAAAGCTCTTTTTCTTATAAAATTTTCTCTTTCTTCTGGTTACTGACTCAAAAAAAAAAGAGCAATATATAATGCATCCAACGCAATCTAAATATCATATTTGATGATCTATAGACAATTGTCCAGACATTAGCATACAAACTTGATTTCCATTGATTTTGATGGATATGAAGTTGCAGGAATCAGCCAATAGAAAAGATCAGCGTTCATCACATTTGAATTTCCTGGTTATAGGACTTTTCAGCTTGGATGCATGCTGATTTGACCAATGTGTACACAGAGATGTAGCACTTCAACTTATTTGGAATTAAAACATGAAAAAGATCATAATGTTCATACTAGGATTCTAAAACAATGTACAAGTAACAGAAAGGACCTCTTCTTTGATGTCAAATTTCCGAGATGTAGATTCCTTAATTAGCGAACGAATTTCCCCCGTTACTCCCATCTCATTGCTAAAAACTTGACAAAGGAGCTTGCTCACTGCATATTCGTCTACACCATCACTGGCAAAACAGAAAGATTGCAGTTAGGCACAGAACAATTAACCTATGTCAATGGAAACCATTAATGTAGAAAACCACAGCACTATGATGAAACCTGCATGCAAGACTGCGGAGTTTAAAATAAGTTGTGTCATCAAGGAGGAGATGGCAATGTGATGGTCTTCCATCTCGTCCAGCACGCCCGATCTCCTATATAAGGGAGCATTTGACATAAGTATAACTATCATGACTACAATGCTAGAAACTTAACAGAGAATACTGGTCGTGCCCAAGATAACCTGAACATACTCTTCCATGCTTCCTGGCATACTGTAATGAATCACCTGAAACAAACAAGATAAATTCAATGGTCATACAAAACACGTTGGTGACCTTTGGGTTGTATGTGTAAATAGATCTATGGAAGGAGCAATTGAAGAGGTTCCTGAAACACAAACTTTTTCCTTATATTCAACTTTCTTTTATGTTCTCTTAGCGTCTAGAAAAACCTTAAATTTTCTGTGTTTGCCATTTTAAGCATTTGAAAAGTGAGTTTCCTATCCACTTTAGACCATGGATGGAAGGTAGACAAAATGACCATAGATCACTTGCATGAATGAATGTTAGCCTTTCATTTTATACATTCCTTTATTACAGGTGGGATTACAGCATGAGAACGAAAAGCAAAGAAAGAAGGGGTGGTGTTAGAATTATTTTTCTTACAGCTCCAACATCGCTTTTGTCAAGCCCCATCCCAAATGCCACAGTAGCCACAACCTAGCATCAGATCAGATGTAAGTGACTAGAACTACAAACCACAGAAGAATAAAGTAAGATGATGTGTTACCACTCTAATCTTGTTGGAACAAAACAATGCTTGCACACGACTACGATCCTTCGCCAGCATGCCGCCGTGGTAACTCTGGAAAGAAGCCAGTAAATACATAGTGATTCCTCTAACCCTTTTGGAGTCCCTGATTTAAATGGTTCCTTTTTAGACTGAAACTAACATATTTGCTACTCACCATAGCAGGTATACCACTATCGCGTAAATGTTTGCTCATCATATCAGTCTCTGACTGCACAGAAAATAAAAATAAACTATAAATGCTAGACACCAAAAAGTTAAACTGTGCAGTTATCCTTCAAAAGACTCTAGAACCATATGAAGTCAAGCAAGCATACACATAGGAATTTGTTAGGGTACATAAATAGGTGCAATGGAGTAACTAAAATCAGAAGAAGCCTTGATAGACTCTGGTCGGAGTTCAAAATAAGTTGACTTGCCTATAAAATTCAACCAATAAGGGTTGCTTTGGGGGGGGGGGGGGTGCAAGAATATATTCAACATGTACCTGAAATTTGCAATAGATAATCATGCTCTTAACTTCAGAATATGGAGATGACTTGATCAAAGTAATCAAGTCTTTCATCCTGTTCAGACAACATAATAAACCATGAATTTTTAATAACACAGATAGCTGCAGCAACTGTAGCACATAAGATGAGAGGAAGCTTATACTTGTTATTTCCACCAGAAGACACAGCCAACTGTAAATTCTTTCTCAAGTGAACAGTCTGCACCAGATTATCTGAGGGAATGTCTAAAGCACACATAATGGCATGCAAGGTTTTCCTTGTAGCTGTGGCAGTCATTGCAAGAATGCATTGAGCATTGAGCTTTTCACGAAGAACAGATGCCCTTAACCTCATGTATGAAGGTCGAAAATTGTGAGACCTGAAGTGGAAAATATTAGTAAAGTGTAGCTGATCTAAATTGTCTAAAAACAGTAAAGGCAAGAGAAAATGAGGGAAATCTTAGAACTCCAACCATTCAGATACGCAGTGAGCTTCATCAATTACGATCAGTGATATTGGTGAGCTAGATGATATGATTGAAATGAATTGTGCATTCACAAACCTCTCCGGTGAAACAAAAAGCACCTGACCATACATAAAAGCAGCTTTAGCTGTCCATCCTATAAAATAAGCATGCATTGATTAAATGGTTACTGGTTAGCTTAAGTGCTCTAAAAGTTCAAGCAATCAAAACATAGAAATCAAAAGCTATAAGATCAGGCTGCATTTCAATCAAATAACATATCAAATTAAAAGCAAATCATTCGGAGCTTAAAAGTAGGTTGCCCAAATTGAAAGCCAAATCGGCAGGATCACCTTTATCCTTCCGTCTTGAAGCAGAGTTAGAGTCTCGGACATCTCCTCCAGCGACTAAATCATAAAACCTGAGCAAATTAGCAAATTAATGAAGCTTAATAACAACTAGGTAAATGGGGATCAAAACCAACCTGGCTACTGCTCAAGAAAGCACCATTCACAATAGGAGGCAGCTGTTTCAACTGATCAATCATCAATGCCATCAAGGGGCTTACAACAATCGTGATTCCTGCAAAAACAATAGCAGGCAACTGATAACACAGTGACTTGCCAGCCCCAGTGGGCAAAACCAACATAGTGGACTTCCCAGCAAGCACCATTTTAATAGCCTCCAACTGCCCATCGCGAAATGAATCATACCCATGCGTAATCTTCAACAATTTCATCAAATTCTCATCTGATGCCTCGTTCCTAACATCTAAAACAGCGTTCTTTAGCAAATCACTATCAATTTTTGATTTTTTAACCTCCCCATTTGACTGATTTCCGCTGCTCTCTAAAACCAATCCCTCTTCATCAACAAGATCATTACTTTCGACACCTTTTGCACCTTTTAATCTTCCCTTACCCCTTCTAAAATTTCTTCTTGATGAGGTGCTGAAATTCCTGCTCCTTCCCTTAAATGTGAATCTCCTACCATGCCCATTGATGTTCAGCTTTACAAAGTTCCCTTCACCACTACATTTGGGCTTTTTAGCAGGCAACAAACTAGACTCAGACCCACCTCCAATCAAATTGGAAGGCTTCCGTACAGCCCTTTTTCTCAAATTGTCTGAGTCGCCACCTTCGCAATTAACCTCAATTTCTGGTTTTGGAGGCGATCCAGATGGAGTAATCGGTTCTTTTTCAAAATTGAGAGCAGTTTTCTGAAATTTCAAGAAGGAACTGCTCTTGAAAGAGGAAAAAGAGCCAGCCCGGATGGTATCAGAGGCTGAGGTGGAGGGCTTCAACGAAGAAAGCCGTCGAATTGGGAGAGAGAATGGAGGGAGGAGAGTGGAATCAGGGGAAAGGAAGCTGGAGTCGGAGGATGGGTTGTCTATAACTGGGTTTTTAGGAGGGTTTTCTGGGTGTTTTGAGGGTTTTAATGGCGGCTTTTGTTTGCCATTTGAACTGGGTTTCGATTTGGTTTTCCGAACAGGTTTTGCTGTCGTTGATGGTGCTGGTGCTGGTGGTGGCGGCGGCGGAGGAGAGGGAGGAGTTTGGTTTCGAGGAGGAGTAGCGGAGATGTGAGAACCGTCGGAGTCGCTGTCTGATTCCATTATTGAAGACGAAGATTTGTGAGTGAGAGAGAGAGAGAGAGAGGTGAGCTGCTCTGCTATGGAGTTCCCAAATCTTCCCGCCAAAAGATGATTCCTGAGCAGTGAGTACTTAAATTGTGAAATGTCAATATTAATTTTGGAGAGCGAAATTGTTAATTAGTAATGATCTCTTAAAATGAGAGGTAAAGTGCGGATATCAGGAAATTTAACTGAAAAAATTTGTCGGAATTGTTATAAGAAAATTTAGATTCCTTCTACATCAGTTTTTATATCTCATTTATACAACGCCAAAGAAAAAAGAAAATATTCAACGGTAAAGTTTCTTTTCCTCACCCCTCTCTCAAGATGTAATGAATATAAGAAACGAAAAGTCGACACAAAAGATCATTACGCCACTACAGCAATGCTTAAACATTAGGTGATGTGGCATCCTTTAATACCAACTTAGGATAAAAAAAAATATATAAATATACTAATGTTAGAGTAAACTGTATTGAACCCTTAAGTAGCTGAACCGATAACTCTGGAACTTCGGGTAAAGTTGAAGTTAAAATGTCAATAACTTATCTATCACAAATGCTACTTACTCACATCATCTAGGCCATATAAAATTTTTAAATAAAGAAGTGGATTTTAGATTAAAATTTTAGACACCGTTTCCTAATCTTATTTATCATCTGAGCTTATATCCAGTTGTGTGATATAATAGTTACAATATTTAAATAATGATAAGTCAAATGTTAAGAATTCAATTTGTTAGCTTTATCAAAAATAACAAAATATTTGTTACATTTATTTTCAAGGTTCAGTATAACGATTTAAATCATGCAATTTTTGCAATGTGACAATTATTTTGTGACATGATGGACAACAAATATGAGAATGACATACATTAAGCAAAGATAGAGAACGCAATAAGCCAATGGAATGTTGGCTACTTGGGTTGATAATAAAGTGCAAGAGTAGAAAGGAGATGTTATTGCAGAATAACTGATGGGCAATGAAATGCAGCATGGACAACAGGACAAGTGACAAATTGACAACCCAAGAAGATACTTTATTATTCCAGCACTTTGCTGATGCATCAGATTGAACAAATATGGCACAATACAATTCTAATCCAACCTGACTGTAATAATCGAATGATTACAAACATTCTTATGCTAACTGCAGTAGGAGGATACTTCATAGGCCTCCTCTAATATCAACCTAATCAAACAAGAAAAGAGAAAAACTTTACAAGATTATGCAACCCCACACGAGTGGCATCGTGTTACAAACAAATTGCAAGAGGGGAAATTTTTTTTTGGGGGGGGGGGGGTTTGGGGAGGGGGGGATTCTCAAAAAATCAGACAAAACCCTAAGCCTAAGAATTACTATGGTAGGCATGTCACATTATTGTGCAGTTGCACTTTGATTCCAACTTGGGGGGCTTCATGCTATCACTGTTGTTAAGAAGCCCAACATTGCGAACCACAGGTTCATCAGACTTCTCATCATGTTTAGTAGGAGGTGATTTCGGCTCTGTTTCTGCACGAGTTTTTCTGGTTTTCTGGGTTTTTGCCCTACCAGTAGCTCCACGAGGGTCCCGTCTCTCCGAGCTGCGTTTTTCAGGAATAGTGATTGTGGGTCTGGAAACTCGTGGTGGCTCTAGATTTTCCTTCTCTTTCTCAATCGCAATGCTAGCCGCCTTGTAAGCGAGATCATGAACAATGGAGCTGCAGAAGAGGATTGTATCTGTGGCTTCTTCCAATGTCAGACTTCTTGGCCTCCTCCTTCCCTGCTTCTGATCTTCAACTGTCACAATCGAGTCCTCTGTCAGAGGCAGAACATGCTATGTTAATTGTGAGGTATGCAATCTCAAAACACCAATGGATTCCTCTCTCTCTCAGTTTCCCTCCTATGCTGGTGGTCTAATCCATGCCTGTTCTTACTCATTTTTCTACATAGGTAAATGCACGAATCTCCACTGTGACTTCTCATCCAAAGGTACTCAACTCATACGGAACAGACACCTCCTGCTCCCCCCCCCCCCCCCCCCCCAAAAAAAAAACCAAAAAAAGGGGAATTTCAGAATGTCCGCTAAAGGCATGGAGCCTTGTCCAACTGGTTTCTAGATGGAATTTAGTAATGCACTACTTCTGCAGCATCAGCCAATCACAGAACATAGATTACAAAAGAGCAAGAGGAAACCAATTGCGGAAGCAAGCAACTGAGGAAGATATCAACAGCTTTAAGCATCATCAATATAACAAGAAGCAAACTTTTCATGCCTTGTTCCACATAATAGACATTACGAAAAATAGTATATGCAGTAAATCGTAAAAACTATGTTGATCCAAGCCAATGAGACTAGCATCGTAACAAGGTTGCAGATACTTGCCACTTTATTTTAGACCAAAAATGCATACTTTCAGAAAACAGAGGAATTCAGGTACCAGGATAACAATAAAGAGGATCTCGCTTATAAAGAACATTAAGATAATAAGGCCAACAAGCTTCCGAAATAATCATTAGTCTACCAAATAAGCATTCTATCCATCCAAAGAAGCATTATTTTTGCTTGTGAAGCATGGCATCCCCAAAATGTACAACCCACAAGAAAAAGGATATCAAAGAGAAGAAGCTCTACGTGTCAAGGAACAAAATGATACATACCAACAATGTCATCAGCATGATCTGATTGGCTGGGCTCTAGAGACGAACCCTCGATATCTTTATCAGGATGCATTCTAGTTGAAGCGTCTTCCACGTCCTCCCTGGACACCAAATCAATCTGTGACCTGGGGGAGCTAGGATGAGAATCATCTATTTCTATTTCAGAAGTACGCAAAGCACATTGAGGATCATCAGCAACTTCAATTTCACCAACCCTGTCATCTGGCATTTTAGTCTCTTCTGCCAGGGAAGATTCAATGAAAACAGACTCCTCCACATTGTGTACACCTCCTACACTCTTGTCTACATCATCACCAATTTCACAGAGAACGCGGCCTTCGTTTATCTCAATGGAATCTTGGGAATTATCCAACTCCTTGCTCTCTGTACAGCTAGCCATGACAGAAGCATCTTTTTCTGTAGAAGTCTCTTCAGATACTGATACTGTAGAAACAGAAGGAACAGAATTTTGTGATTCTGCATTGTTTACAGCCAGGACTTTATCAGATGGTAATCTAAGTGTTTCCTCTGCAACAATGTGCTGCATGTTGCTCATAGATCCTTCATGACTTTCTTCATGTGAGCTTCTTGAAAGTCCAAAACCCTGGCCTACCTGCATTGAAGTCCCTGAGAACGAAGACACGGAGTTCTGAGGCCTTGAGCATGTATCAGTTATTCTGCAACTCAACTGTCGCTGCATAAGAACTTCCCCCTGCCTAGCTGACGCCAAATCCACAGAAGATGAAGTAGAGACACTACCATGACCAACAGAGCTCCTCACAGAACTGGTCAATTCTCTTGTATTAAAAAGGTCATCATAAGCTACGCCACTGCTGTTGAACGTTCTGCCATGAATAAGAGGTCCTTTAAGACTGCTAGACCTTTTCAAGAGAAGCACCGAAATGCCGTGGCCCTCTGTCATATCATTGTTTGAATCTGACATATTACTGCCTTTATGCACCTCTGCCAAGCTATTGCTAGCACAAGATGGATTATAAATAGTTCTACGGTCCTCTGCTAACCGAATGGTTTCGTCACCCACAGCCACTGCCAGAGAATTGTGTGAGCAACTTTGCATTGGCTCGCGTGCAGTATCGTGAGCTTCTAGTGTATCCACTTCTTGTAGCGGAGCCTCCAAAATACACTGAGTCTGCAACTGCGGTGCAGCCAGATTAGGCTCCGACATCATTGACTCCTCAGAGGACCTCATCAAAGGGACTGAGATGTTCTGGGCAATCAAATGTTCCCCTTTGTGTTTGCATTCTGGACATATATTCTGCTCACTTTCTGCAACCTCATCAGTGCGATACCAGCACCCACATATGGAACAGAGTAATGTCTTTTCATGGCTATTGGTTTCCACAAAATCGTTTCGCATAGCCTCAGAAATTGCAGCAGTTGACATGGTAAGAAGATGGACACGAGATTCTTCGGAATCACAAGTATTGGATGCAAACAAACAGCCTTTATCAGGTTCACCAAGTTGAGTATTGGATAAGTTATCACAGGCTCCACGTCCCACGTATTCACTTGCAACTTCTATCTCATCAATGGCAAATACCTCATCCTGAATATCAGAAAAGGGTGCCCTAGCACTCTCACTTGCCATGTCATCCTGATATTGATCACTCCCCTCAGTATCACGTGCACCGCTTGTAGCTTGATCAGAGCTAGCATTGCTACTGGTTGTAACCGAAGAGTTCCTTGATATCATCACACGCTGGGCCACACTGGCTTTTCCAGCATAAAAGGTAGAGCTGGGGACACTGGACAGGAGTGGCCGGAACATATTCTGCGGACTTTTACGATCCTAAGGACAGCATGTGGTATACAAATCATGAGATGATTAAACAAGGGCATAAGAAATAAATAGAAATATTGCAGAACAAACTGTCCGGAAAAGTGTAAGCCACACAGTCTTATCAATAAACTTGTTTCTAAAAGATTCCAGACTAAAACAGAAGCCCTACCTATCTTCACTACAACTTCTTAACATGCAGATTTATGACACAAGAACAAACTCATAAGTTCACCCACCAAAAAGAAAAGGACAACAAGCTTATAAGTTATCCAAAAAATTGAACTGTGATCTATGAAGCACTCAAAACTATGCCTGTCATTGTCAATATTCTTGTCAGACATACATCTTGCAGCATCACAATGATCCCTGAACCAGAACAAACACTTAGTGCATAGCAAAGAAGAAATTAGATAAAGAAGGCAAAAGTGAAATGAGATGTGGCATAAAGAAAGGCAGATAGAAGAACAGGGTTTCATCCATGAATGATCTATAAGACAGTAAGACACTGAAATGACAACTTGACAAGTTTTCAGTTTTTGATACATTATATAGACAACTAGATCTAAGGAATGCTCAGAATATTCAATGGATTTCTCAGGTAGTTTTAATTTCCTCAGATTTCTTACAGGACGCCAGTTCAACCAGCTGAACTGCTAGGGGTAATGTCGTATGTTGACCCCCCCCCCCTCCTAAAAAAGGAAAAAGAAAAACCTCCCTTAGATGGGATTCTAGGGTATCAGTTAGGTTCAGTAATCAGCAACTTCAGCATCAAGATAAGCAAAATCTGAACTGACCATAAGTTAACATGATCCAATACGCAGGTTCTTGGATTTATGAACACAGAAGAAACCACTCAGCCACCAAGGGCGCAGAGATGATAAAACTCAAATAATGCCGTAAAATATGAGAACAGAATAAATTTATAAGAAGAAATATGTACACCTTCATAAGCTTGACAATGCAAATAAATGGGACCTCAGGTCTTACATGCACTTGCTTTCACTTGTAGTTATTTGTCCCCCCCCCCCCCCCTCAACCATTCAAAAAACAAAAACATGGTGGACCAAGTACGAGCTAGTTACTAACTTACTATATGACAATCTCCTCAGAAGTGAAGCATTCGACCCTAATATCCCTACCCAAGATGCCAAAAAATGTTACTGCCTCTGAAGGAATCTACTCTATATACTGAACCCAAATGTACATGCTTGCAACATGTAGAAAGTTGAAACTGAAATTCTTTGACATATAGAATAGTTTTCTTTCATGCAATTCTTTAATCTAATCAACATAAAATTTCCTTTCATGAAATTCTTTAACAAGATCTGTTACGATTTATTTCCCTGCTAAAATAAAACCTTGCTCCTGATACACCGAATTGCGACAATCTCGATTTTTTATTATGGGCTTGAATAATGAGTCCAGAATTAGAAACACCAAGGTCACTATTGATTCCACTGCAATGAAACTTGATATGTCTGAAATGTTTGACAAATCACAATTAGAGTCGAAGTTCGTGTAAGGCAACTTCTCAGGTGGGGATATTTTTATTATTGGAAAATATCATTATCACCATAAAATTTAAATGGTTGATGTTCAATATAGCCACCAAAAGCATGCCTTCTTGTCCACAAGCAACGACATGTAAGCTATATGATTTAAAATGGCGGAAAGAATCAATATCAGTGATGCAAGATAAGAGTAAAGAACGGGTAAAAAGATTTAGGAAATGCAAATATTTCAATATTGGAGATCTTTGTATTTTTTTATTTCCTAAATCTTTTAATTTCCTAAATCTTTTTACCCATTCTTTACTCTTATCCTGCATCAAGCAGATGGTCCTTCAGCAATTAGATTTCAGTTTTTGCAAAATGGAAAAGCTACTGATAAATTCAAATTTGATTGTCTAACAAAAGATTCTCAAGTACAAGACAACAATCGAACCCCCAGATTATTTTGTCTAATGCCCTGCTTTGCATAGGAAAGAGTTCTAAAAAATGCATTGAATCAAGCCAATGGAGCAAAATTAGAGTTTCTCAAATGTCGTTACAGAAGGATAGAGGGGAGTTATGATAGAAACATTTATTTTGAATCAGAGGAAGCACATAAAACTGCTCAAGCAATGAGAGGATTCAATAAGAGTATAAGCCACAATTTTCGTGTTGCTTCCTGTGCACTTAATTCATTTACAGGTTACTTGATGCTCAGCAGATGCTGTCAGTACAAAAAGCTTAGATGATAAAACAATATCAGACATACAGTAACATATGGGTGTTGATTGATGCAGATTAATGAAGTCATTATTGATAAAAGATTGAAACAGTAGAGTACCATTTGCCGCATTGCAGAGTCAAAAGATCTCTTCGGAGCAGAAGTTGGGGAAAACGTCTTTGTAGGTTTCTTGGAGAAAGCCACTGGTTTGCTATTGGAGATGCTGCTAACTCCTCTTCTTGACGCAGGGCGCTCAGTAACATTCACAGGAATGGACTGCAATGATTCTGCATCAAAATCACCTGAAGATACTACAGAACCTTTACTGTGCGAGCTTAGCCTATCTTGATCTTGACTATGTGATGAACTGATGCTTCTAGATGCCGTTGGCGACATCGATTGCCTGCGGACTTTTGAGGATGAATTGCTTGCTCTAGATGCTGGTGATGATCCCCTAATATAGGATGCTGGTCGATCAGCCAACGAAGTACGAAGATTAGGAGGAGCCTCCAAGGAGAAACCTGGAATGTTTGACTGCCATGCCCTAATCTTCGGTAATGCAGAATTTCCTCGACTTGTCCGAACCGGGGAGGCTCCTCTCAACCCGGATGTAACTACAGACGTGCTAGAGCTAGCACTATCCCTCCGAGGTGGTGAGCTTGAAGTCCTTGGAGGAGTTGTTGAAGGTTTGACTGGGGGAGGTGATGCTCTTCGTGAAGGAGTACCTGGCCTTAAAGGAACAGGAGTCGTCTGAGGTGCTGAAGATGATCTTCCCTTAAAGTTACTACTCCCAGAGCGAGGAGATGGGCTCAAACGCTGAGGACTAAGACTGCCTCTACTGCTTCTCTTTTCCATCTGTATTACACCATATGAATATTAAGAGGGCTATGAAATTATGAACCAAAAAGTCCGTATCAGAAATAACCCAAAAAAAAAAGATGAACAACCCAACAAATTGACGACTCACAGTAGATGATCTTGAAAAGGAAATCGGCCTACTGCGAGCTCGACCATTGTGAATGAGATTGATAGGTACTGGCTCATCATCCAATGATGAAAAAAGAGGGGTGTCTGGAGGAGTTAATAACCTTCCAATTCAATAGAAAAACATGCTTTAGTAATACCATATGAGAATCTAATAATCTAATAATAGACAGCATAACAGGATAACAGAGAAGATATGGAGCCAAATTATCTGCTCTTTGCTCCACAATGCTCAGATAAAGTAATCCCCAAACAACCGGCCATCAGGGCAAATTTAACATGTCAAAATTTCATAGAGACCCACCAAAAGAAAAAAAAATTAAATTCAAAACGAGAAGTCAATTTTTCCTATGAACTCAGGGTTTTCCCTTTTTTGGGGCAGGGGAGGTCAGGACTCAGGACCAAGGGAGATTGTTCGCAGACTAATCTGAGATATAAAAGTATCACCAACCAGTCATAATCATTTTTGTCGCCTTCTGCATTGAGAAGATCACTGCTCTCTCCTCCAGCAGCTATGTTGATTCCAAGCCTTAAATCTGGAAAAGGCTTCACTTTTGAAGCTAGAAATTCACAATGAGTAAACAAATGAATGAAACAACGTAAGATTTGGAACAGGATTTCAGCAAAGCAACAACATAACAACAATCCAAAAGCAGATGTAACTATTAGAACTTACAGAATACATCTTCGAAATCATCTGTTGGCCGGAGAAGAAAATTATCCTCTTCTCTGCTTTGCATTTCATTGAAAAGAGCCAGATCATCGTCTTTCTCTTTAAAAGATAGTCCACTCTCAAGACTGCACCCTCTCTTGTGGCTATCAGCCCGAGGCTCCATACTAGGAGAACGCCTCAACGATGGAGAAGGTGGCATCTCAAATGCCTGAGTTTCTCCTCAGCTCCTATGTCACTCAATGAAAGCCATACAACCCCAATGCAATCAAAGCTTGAGCAAAACCATAGCCTTGTAGTTCCAGCTCATCCAGTAACAAGTTTTGGCATTAATAACTAGTTCCACTAAGACCCGTTTCACAGTGAAAAGTGAGAACAAAGCTTGTCCGTGCCGAGTCACAGCACTAGATCATGCTACCTAAGCTTGATTAAAATTGAAGAGCATTAACTACATATAATCCCTATAGTTGCATATGCCAATGTACAGATATTGCAAGTTCAATAAAGAGTAACTCAATCACAGCTTCATATTCGTCTCAAGGAAAGCAATATCACCATCCAATCCAATAAGGGCATGCTAAAATCCATCCAATTGAGATGCTAAAAGCCCCAAGAGAATACCAAACATAGCTGCAAGTAACCCTTTTCAGCCTTCAGCGCAATACTCAAAATGCACACTCAGTAAAATCCACTTCATAAGTTTCAATAAGCAACTACCCAACGGCCAAAAATTCAATCTAAACCCTAGGAATTCTCCACATGCCAATCTCTTAACAGCAACATACAATGGCAATCAAAATTAAGCTAAATTCATCTTCATTACCATCAACTGCCCACCACTAAACCTCAATTAACAGCCAGAAAAATCAACCCTTTAAAATTTTCTCCTTTTGGGCGTTTGAACTTACCAAACTGAGAATTGAACTTGGAAGACTTTGAGTCCAAGTGTTTTCAACCAGTCAATGAAGAAGATCCCTTCAAAATTCAGCCGCTTTGCAAAAATGGGGAATTAAAACTGCTTGGATCTGTTTTTGCCAAGTGGGTATTCGACTGTAGATCGGACTAGGCCAGGAGCCCTACAATTCCCTCTTTGTACCAGGAGAGAGAAAATGGTGGCAAGAATAACAAACCCCAACTTTGTTTTTCACCACTTTTTTGTTTTTTTGGTGAAATTCTGCTGGTTTTCCTCCTCAGCACGCCTTCATTCTCTCTCTCAGTCTTTGTCCTCAGCCTCTGTATCTCCCTCGCTCTCTCTCACACACAGTGGGACACTGCTGCTTCTTTTTCTTTTTCTTTTTTTTCTGGCTTTACATATTCCTCCAAGATAGAATTTTTAGTTTGGTTTATTTGTTGTGGTTGTGTGTTCATTACAAGTTCTGCCATTGTAGAAAGTAGAATCCAGTTCAGCCGTGCTTTTCTTTCTTTTTCTTTATTTTTTGTGCTGATGGGCATGTTTTACTTATTTTTATTGACTCCATAAATATTTAAATTTTTTGGATTTTGCTGTCCTGTGTTCTTACCTTAATATTCATTCATATCCCCTGTGATTCTCCAAGTGTTTTCAATAAATACTATTCATTATCAATGAAAACTCAGAAATCAGAACCTTTATCTATGGAGTAACCATTAATTATAGATTTTTGTAATTATTTAAGGGGATCACCAAATTAAATTTAAATTAGATATTTACTAGTTGTGTCTGTTTAAAGTGTTCATTACCCCCTTCGGTCAAAATGATAGTGTCACTGTTAGTACAATGAAAGTTTGTACTCATTACATTGGTTAAAAATTCATTATGAATAGTGACTGTCAATAACTTTTAATAAATTTTTTTATCATCAGATGAACGATAGATAACGGTAGGCTATGCAATAACGTGGAATATTATAATTGTTGTCTGCCATTGTCATTGTTTTAGTTGAGAGATTATAAACAGAAGCTCATAAAAATCGAAAGGAGTTAATTAAATGATAGTAGTAGCAATGTATACATACATCTAGTAAGAAATCATTTGCATTTCAAGTTGAATTAAACGACAATTTAAGGACACGGTAAGCAAATTAAACTAGTTTAACCCCTACTTAATACATTTCTAAACAAAATTTAAGCAAAGAGTTTGACTCTTCCTCGGCCATAAATGGAATATTTCTGGACGTAGTTGGCACATATTCAGATTTAAATATGAATTAGACTTCGTTAGGATGATATTTTAAATTACATATAGTAGATAGGCACAAAACTTATAATAGAGATAAGTGCGGTGCTCTTCTCTCTATTGCCCTAATCACAAAACTTAACCATGGAGGGTGCAAGTTTTGGAAGTTGTTCTTCTGTCAAGCTAGGTTTTTTTTTGGGGGGGGGGGGGGGGGGGGTAAATTAAAAACACGCACACAGCATAAGATAGGAAATTAAATATGACAATATTTTTCTTTCTTCGGTTCAAAAATATGGTCATTATGTGCTTATGAGTATATTTTATGATGAATATGATGTATTTTGGAGGTAATTGCATGTTTGTGTAACAATTTCAAATTTCACCGCAGAATGATTTAATGGGCGTTTGGTTATTTAGTTTATTATATCATAACTAGAACCTTTTTTTGTGCATGAACAGATATGCCTGTTAAACCGTTCTACATTGTTAAGCATGTCAATGTAACTAGTTCCATGGACATTGATGTGGCATGCATGACAACTTGTTTGATTTGCTCGTGACTATAGTTGATTCTTCCAACAGTATTCTTAGGCCTTGTTCTATTTCGCATTTTTTAGGATTTAGTTAAGAGCTTATATCTCCTTACAACTCCTTACATCTTCTTACAGCTCCTTACATCCTTAATATAATCCTTACATCTCTTTACATCTTCTTACATTTCTTTACATCTTCTTACATCTCATAGATTTCCTATAACATTCATTTACTTTAGTTATAGAAATATGTATATTTTTTTAATGATACTACCAATATACAAAATTTATAAATATCTTATGAACACAACATTTACATAAACACATAAACATAATATATATAACGACGTAAATTATATTTGAGTTTCGACATGAAATATATATTATTATAGATGACCATACATTTATTTATATTTAAAATTATTTACTTAAAAATAAGAATTTATTTGAAGAGTTGTATTCAATTTTATAATTGTTTTTTGTTATACTTTACTTATTCGATCAAACTAATGTTCATATAAAAAACCACTTCAAGTGGACGAAATTTTATTGACCAAATTTATGGGGATTAATATATTTTATTATTGTATAATTAACTTAATTAGTTATTTATTTTCAATAAGTATATTATTTTAACATTATTATTTTTCATCCAAAACATTCATTGTAAAACAAATTATGCTATACAACTTTTCAACAACTCCTTATATTTATCCTTACAACTCTTGATAGCTTCTTACATCTTCTTACAACTCCTTAAATCTCTTTACAACTCCTTACATCTTCTTACAACTCCTTACATCTCCTTACATATGTCTATCTATTTAAAATGCGAAATAAAATAAGCCCTTAGTCTTCAAAAAATTGTCTTACTAAGCCCTGATGGATAAGTAGGCTGTGAACTACTGCATGTCCCTTGATGAACTAGTTGTCTTTGTTTTTTGCCCCTCTACTATGAGAAAACAGAGGGGGGTGATTCCCTGAAGTCTGTGGTTTAGCAGACGAGTAAATGACAGAACCTGATGATAGTTTGCCATCTTTGGCGATAAGGTAAATTCTGATCACAAATTAAAGCTGAAGGTATACTGGAACCTCTTTTGATAGCTTTCAGTAGAAGGTTGAAGGAATATTGACCCTTCGATATCTGAATTAGGCCATAAATCGACCCAAGGTGCATGGCTAGTATTACATGAATCAACGATTCCAGATGAGGTTGTTCCATCTAATAACATGGATACAATAACTCACAGAAACTACAGACAATCCACACTACTCATTTCTTGCCAACATGCCAAAGGCCTTGCTTCGGTTGAGAATGCAGCTGTTAAGCACCCTGATTCCAGAAACATGAATGAATCATATAATATTTGCAATGAGTTGAAGCTCAAAGGATCAAATATTGGGTACCCTGGATATATATTGCTCTGCTGCAGCTTATCGACTTGGAGTGGAGCACGAGTAGCTATATTACTGAAGCAAGTTCAGATCTTTGCTGAATGAAGATTTATATTCGAATGATTGATGCATGTGATGATTCTGGACTTCCTCGGTAGTTGAGCTCCACAAATGTACCACCTCCAATGCCCTTGGTGAGTCTCCCTGGGTTCACACATATGCATTTGGAAAGCTCCTTTGACTCTCCTGCGTTGATTGAAAGCACCTATATATCCAAGACGATTTTAGTTGGATTTTCACAGGAAAAACAGGGTCCATCTATGCGAAGCTCTACAAAATCCCCTCAGAGTATCCATAAGAAGACCCTTGTCAGAATAAGCCATGCAAAAATAATGGTGGAATAAGAGAATATCTACCCACAATGTGCCCAACCCTGGGGGGGTGGGGGAGGGGGTGTTCTCCCTCTTTGTTTTCTTTGTTAACAATATGGGGAATTACTCGGAAGTTGGTAGACATCTACCGGCCTCACAGCAAGACTAGAACAAATGATTACCACTAGCCATTACCTTTACAAAAGGAGCCAAGTCAGAGGGTAGGATGAGCATCTGTGGAATGGAAGGGATATATAGAGCTTCAGGGGCAATTGAGAAGTCCAATGGAACACTCTCTGCAGGTGGATACAAAGGGTAGAAGCTGTTGAAAGGCAAAAACAAAGTTTGAAACATCAATACCTCCTATGCCCTGGAACACACAAATCAGCACAAGAAAATAAAAATCTTCCAGCAAAATAGAGAACTATAATACACCTTCTTTGGCTGATGATATGGGTTGCCAATCTGCTCAAGCGGTCTCCAGATGACCTGTCTTTTGAATTTCTTGAAACTTCTTCTCCACTAAGTTGTTTTAAGACATCCACAGTGCAGCAGCCTATCTCCACCTGTGCAAAGCAGAGCTCTGAAGATAATTTCTCTGAATTACACAAAATATGAAGCATAACTTTTAAAAGATAGGCTTGACCTTGATGATCTAATGACAAAAACTTCATTAGCCAACAAATGCATTTATATAATGTGGACTCTTCAGTGTTGGTACCCTCAATGGATATTAGACACTCTAACACAGGTTGAGATGTTGAGCAGTTCAATTCAGACCAAAAGCCTGCCTAGCCAGAGAATGGCTCACTTTAACACCTAGATAAGCATTTGTATCACACAGTTGTAGCCAAATCCATGTAATACTAGGAACAGAAATTAAGGTGAGTTGAAGAAATGCTTTTCAAGTGCAAATTTCATCCAAGAATTTTCATCCCTCATCAGAAAACTTGTACCCCAGAGCATTGTCATTCCAGGAAAGTCACTCAAGCAGTATATCCAAATCCAAATCCAATACCCCAAAAATCCCACCACTAGGCGGGGTGAGGGGTCTGATGTAGCAGTCTTACCCCTAACTCTAAATTGCAAAATTCCGAAGAGACTGGTTCCGATTGATCATAGATTTAAAAACCGTAGACTACTTATTACTATGCGGAAACGGAGCAAATGAAGTTTAGAGAGAAATTTTGCTTTAGTCCATAAAATCCAAGTTCGAAAAAATAATCCAAACTTGCCTTTTTCAACTATCAAGATTTCAGACAAACACTCAAGCAGTATATGAAGACAAACATTTAAAGCAAAAACTGCACTCTCCTTCCCACTGCGAAGTGTGTAAAAACAGTTTTTGGATATTCCCATAGTTTCCATAAAATTCGAATGAGGTGCCATATTTGATGTGGAAGATGAAGCACTAACCTCATTAGCTTCAAAAATCCCTGGATTAGTGAGACTGATTATCTGTCAAAACAAGCTTTGTCACAGTTTATGTCTGATCTTTCCAAAGGAAGTCCAACACACAAACTGAGAAATTGTAATTACCTGGTCTCTAAGCTCAGGAGGGTTTATGTCAAATGGAGGCTGCAAAAAGACACCACAGTTGATTTAGCATCCTAGCTTCAAACATAGTATACAGTAACATAAAACAGAAGCAATTTAAATCAGAACAGTACTACCTGAGGGAAAACAAAATCATGGTTAACATCTCGAATAGATGGCACCAAAAGAACACGAGGGGAAGAACCCATGTATTCCACATGGTCTTGAAGCTGGAGAAAGTATTTGACACAAATTTCAGCTTGCATCTCTAAAGTGAAACTTGTTTCCGTGAGCTCTGAAATAACATAACTAGGAGTCAAGTGCGGTACCCTTCTCATGATTTCCTGGTGAAATACTTCATTGAAGCTCCTGTTGAAAGTTGCTTTCTTAATCTCGGGATGCTCAGAATCAACAAAAGGCCCCAGCTGATAAAGAGGCCATATGATTGTCATTCGATTTTTCTAATTTCTCAAGAAAGGATCAAGCAGAGAAATAATGATCTCACCAGTATAAGCAACTGCGGTTGCTTTCTAGTAGCATATGCAAGGAGCTCTGTCAGAGGCTCGAAAAACAAGTTGTCTGCAGTTGTAAAAGGGCCAGCTGCAATCATCTGCTCAGATTTTACACAGCAACCAAAGATACAAAATAAGAGTGCAGTACAGTAACCCCAAAAGTAAGTTAAGCCTACCAATTAATGACCAAAGCGTGATAAAAAAATCACTAAGAGCTGAAGCTCACCTAATCACCTTGTACATGGCTAAATGGCGACAACCTTACCAGAATTATGATGTAACAGCTCCCCCCCCCTCCCCCCCAAAAAATTCCTTTCTAGCTTCCTTATTTGGTAAGCTTCCATATCTTACTGAAACGAATAGAATTTCACGCTTGTTGAGTTCAGGCTATTAGGCAAGGTTTTAGCAGAAGGAATGCAAGTCCTGCAGTATCTGTACTTTGTACAATGGTCTGCAGAAATGTTAACATAAAACATGTTTTGCTATTGTAACTATTCAGTCAGTATATGAGCTTTCTTACCACTGACAGTTCAGCTGGTGTATGTGAGTGACCATTTGATAGACCTTCTTCATGAAGAGCTTGTCTCTTTGAAGGATAACAATTGCCATCAGAAGACTCCATTGAAGGAATAGAAACCACTAATTCAGAAGCAACAAGACAATGGCCGCTGGGATTTGTGCCAACAATGCCCACCACCTAGAAAATGATATCATCATTCTCCAGTTGCTTCACAATGTCAAATATATGTCCTTGAAAGAATCCAAAATTCTAAATTTTCATTGGAATACCTGGCCTGGAAAAATGGAATAGTGGCTCAATTTCTCTAAGTCAATACGAACACGTTGTCCTCCCGAATGCTCAACACTGTGAGAATGACCCAAAAAACAAATTAATTAATTAAAAACAAGAGTGAAACTTAAAGAATTAGCCAAAACATAGTGAAGAGGTGGGGCAATTGACTAGATCGTAGTCAAAAGTCAAAATATGCTTGTAATTTTCATCCTATCAACTGTTAAGTGCTTGCATCTATGCAATATGTTACCAAGACTTTAAATGGATGGACGCCCTAGCAATAGAATCAACGATCAGTCACTGGCAGCTAGCATAGAGGCACCATAAATCATGACTTATTTGCAGAGGCCAGAGAGGTCTAAAGCAATTAGACCTGATTCATAAGTAAGAATCTATAGCAACATATATAAAGGCAAATCACTCAGGTTTGAGTAAAACTAAATCGTTGCTTTAAGGATGGATTAATTAATCCGTTCTGCTTATCGCTAATAACTGCTAATTACACATAAGAACATGTGTTCCGTTAATCATGCCATTCATCCAGGGGTGGGGACTGGGAAAGGTGCATGAAAAAGAAGTTTAAAATTTCGTAGGGCAGTTTTCTGTTGGTCATCTTGAAACTCATGAGCATCAGCACACCATCAAAAGATACAAGGCCCAGTACCTGCTCTGTAGCAAGACAGACTTCTCATTCAGGCGGCCTTCACCATCACAATAGATCATTCCCACAGCAAACACACTTTTCTGATACATGATTCAATGAGATAAGCGGGCATTCACAGATAAAGCAACTAATCTATATACATCAATATTTGCTGGGAAGCCAAATTACCTGAGAAGCTATTGTAGGATCCATTGGTTCTTCATAATGTCCAGAAGCAAGAAATGCTGAAGCATGTCTTTTAATGCGGTTTTCAAGAGAATTAAACTGCACCAACAAAGATACAATTCAGGTTCTCCCATTTCCATGGTCATGTAAGTACAGAACTTCAGCATGAGAAGCAGCAAGTACCCTGTCCTCAATTCTGTCATACATAAACCTACAACCAGGTTCCGGCTTGGATCCATGTACAATTAGAGAGCATCTCTTCTTTGGCTGAGCCCTTCTGATAATGTCATCCTCCATAACATCATCTTCATGTTCTTTTATTCCACGTTCTGTACCGGGCTCAGAATTGATCCTGAACTGAACCATAAACTTGTTTGTTCGTTGTCCAAAGGGTGTTATCAGGCTTGACTGTTTACTAGATGAAAGAAGGCTTCCATTCGCTTGATGTCTTGAATCACTCAAGTCTTCATACAAAGCCAATGGTCTGTCCGTTGGAGTATCTAGGAGGCCATCCTTCAGATCTTCCTGCTCATCGTTTAAAATCCTGCACAGAAAGGCTCGCCTTTATTTATTTATGTGCTTACCATCACAAATGTGGCAAAGCATCAGCACAAGAAACAAACTTGAATTAAAATATGCTCACTAGTTCATACAATCATACTTCACCTAGACATGCAAAATGTGCAACGCTATAAACAATAAAGGACCTGTTGCACGCACGTCTAAATGATTACTCATACAATATAAGGAAATTTAGGGAAGAAACATGAGTTACCACCAATAGTTGCACTAAGCACTCACATAGAATTAAAATGCTATGGATATTTGCCTCATGTTTTAACTAGCTGAGCAATCAACTTACAGTATGGCATATGGATTTATGTATTCAGAAGGACTTGTATGTAATACAGGAACAAGCATAAGTTAGAATTAATCTAAGCAAAAGTCATTGCAACACAAGGAACCATGAAGAGTTCAAGTTCTCACATGTCAACATCCCGAATTGAGTAGACATGTAAACCAGGCTCCTCCTTGATAAATGCTTCTTTTTGTTCATTTTGCAGGTGTAGCAAAAACCCATCCATTTCAGCATTGTGTACAGTGGATTGATTCAATTGCCTGTGATATAAAGTCCTTTAGTCAGACAGGGGCAGTAAGACATATAAAGAGTGCAAAAATGGCCCCATTACAATGCAAACCATCCCTTCTATCTTGGGTTGTCTAATATCCGATTTCACTATGTTAAAACCAAGCAAGTTTAACATTATTGGAGATTGGGAGTTCAATAAATATTACCTAGTAAAACAAATTTTCAACTATAATAACTCTGCTGCTCATTTAATGCCCATTTCCCCAATCCTATCCTAATCCCAGGCCTATGCTGGGATTAGGTTAGGGACCTTTCTCATCCAGCTTGTCTGTTGGGAATTATGTTGAAATATAAAAGTGGCACTTGAATTCTGAACCAACCAACCAATAGCTCAAAGCTGAAGGTTGGAGGCCTAGAAAAGGTTTTGCAGTATACTCTAGCAATTTATTTATTTATTTGGCTTGGGAGGGTTTTTTTTTTTTTTGGGGGGGGGCCCCCCACAACAGCTCTCCCATATAACTCGCCCAGATGGGAGTCTGGATATTATTCTAAGATATTCCTAGTTCCCATTAAGAAAATTGCTAAGAAAAAATTGTCCCGCCGTTTTCCTGTTTCAGATGCAATTATCCAATTGAATTCACTTAGTTTCCATCTAATCTTTTATTAATTTCTCCTTTCCCTGAACCTCTTCAACCCATAGGATCAATAAACTCAAGTTTCCGCAGGTTTCAGCCCAGATATGAGCAAGCAACTGAATAATTTGCTACAAAATCAATGAAAAATCCAATTCCAAGCTCCGCATGTAATAAACACCAGAAAACTAAAATCCCTAACCTGTTGAGATAGTACACTTCCCAGCTTGAGACCAGATCCGACGGCGTAAGCTTGTAATTTATGCAAAACGTCAGACCTAAAAATTAGAAACAACAAATTTCAGAACGAAACAAGAAGAATCACATTGCATGGAAAAGATGAAGAAAAAAAGATGAAGAATCTATGAAATAAGAAGGAAGTAATTACATTTACTAAGAACTGCATCCTCATCATCGAAAGTAAACCCACTTTTGTTGAACTCTGCTTTGATTTCCGCCTCCATCGAAAGTCTCTGCAATTCTAGGGTTTCAGAACTTTGCTTGCTTTGAGTTCAACTTCAACCTCATAGGAGGAGAGAGAAAGCGAGGGAGAGAGGTAGAGATTGTGCAAATGGCGGGAATTTTTCTGGGCCGATTGAGGCAACAAATATTGGGCCTGGGCTCTTTCGTAATGCCAATCTCACTTCTCCCAAGAGGCCCAAACATTTCTTTTTCTATTTCATCTTTTTTCCACACCAAAATATTTCTATTCAAAATCAAATTTTATACAATAATTCTAAGTCCATAGATTGTGACATATGAAATTGTCGAGTATACAAATTCAAATATATTGTCTTGGGTTTATGAGTCAATTTATAAATTGTCGAGTATATAAATTAAAATACCCCTCAAAGGTCTCTACGTGTTCTATTGTTTTTCCAAAGAAAATCTAGTTGTTAGCTATTACGGCACGTACCAGAGCAATTTATAAATGTGAACATTCGTGAAGAAGTCTGGCTTATCATTTATATGGCACATTTGTCAATAGACTACTGAAGTGTCAACGAAGGTCGACAAATCAATTTTATTATGCAACCTGATGTACATGCATAGTAAAAAAAGTCAAAATTCGTATCTTCACATTATTCTTAGATACGTCCCCCGACTTTAATATACATTTCTAGTAGGAAATTTAACTCAATCAGAAATGTAAACAAACACTTACATCATACCCATGTTTCATACATGAACCATCAAAGATGCATGCCCTAAAATTTAAATACTGTCAAACATACATGAAACCTTTTTATTAATTTCATTGATTTTGTAACTTCTTGGGAGATTCACACATATTTTAGGAATGAAATGCAAGTCAAACTCTTCATTTAACTCATAACCAAAACTAAGATATGAATAAAATTGTCAAGGTGAGTGCATCATATCAAAACCTCCAAGCATTCCATTAAAAAGTGTGCGTGACAAAGTAGCTCGATAGGGGAAAAAACAAACAAACAAAATATCTATCAATGAATATTTTAAAATACTCAGAAGCATTTCTAATTTAGCTGTTAGTAGACAACTGTTTAGATAAGTGATTGGCATAAATTTGTTCGGTAAATTTAACTGTTAAGCTAACTGATTAATATAAATTGACATAAAAAGATATAGATAATTTTCAAATCTGAAATTTCCAAAGGATATTTTTTGGGCCAAAAAATACAAAACGCAACTTCTGATCGAATGTCAAAAGCTAATACTGTTAGTTTTTCAAAAATGTTGTTTAAACGTTAAACGCTATTTGAAATGTTAATCAAAATACTAGGTTACCGAACACTAAAAATTGACCGATTAACGTATTAGCTTTGTCAAAACACTAAACATTACTCAAAACGTTTTTGCCGAACACAACCATTATCTTATGATACTAGTATAAACTCGTGCTATACACGGTGCATGATGAAACAAATATTTAAAAAATATGTATCATTGAAAAAATTTAAAAATTTATCTATAAGTAGTTAGTGGAAAAAATAAAAAGTTGTGAACTTCATAAATAGCAACTGAGATAAATAAAGTCAAACAAAAAATTAATTGAATCATGGCCCTGTTTGGTAAACAGCTGTTAGCTGTTAGCTGTTAGCTGTTTGTGTTAGCTGTTAGCTGTTAGCTGTTTGATTTAGCTGTTTGTATTAGCTGTTTGAATTAGCTGATTGCAAAAAAAGTGTTTGGTAAAGTTAGCTGTTTCTGGAATGTATATTTGATAAAATTTCAATATTGCCCCTATGTTCAAATGAACTGCCAGGGAGAGGAAAATGTTAATTAATGGCATGGGTGTAATTTTCTTGAACTTTTGGGTAGTATCGTAATTTCAATAAAAAACTGTTCCCAAAAGGCTATTAAGATTAGCTGTTTGAAAAAGAGCTGTTTGAGGTAAAACAGCTGTTTACCAAAAACCTCTTTAGCTGTTTGACTTGGTCAAAACAGCTAAAGAGGTGTCAAACAGCTCTTTTTTATCAAACAGCTGATGCAACCAAACAGGGCCATGTAGGATAATTTAAAGATATAGAATTAGTGGTTTATATTTAGGGATGAGAGCTCAACCCAAACCCGAAAAATCCGAAACGAACCCTCTTTATTTATGGTGGATTCGGGTGCAACAAATGGAGGAAAAATAGGTATGGGGCGGGTGTACCAAAAATGGGTATAGGTATAGGTACGGATCGGGTACAGGAATACCATACCCAACCCCACCCCATATCCAAACCCGATTTTTTTCAAAAAAAAAAAAATTGAGGCTGAAGCGAGTAGAGATTCTCCACGCTTATCCTCTCACCAATCCAACAGCATGCCATCATTTGTCAAGTCTAATATTTTATTATACACGCGTCCTAATAACATCCATGTATATATTATCTGTAATTTCATAAAAAGACCCAAAGCGCAAAGTATTCAGCGGAAATAAATGAGCAGGTAGATATACTTTGAGTTGACTGGGCCAACTTCAATTTTCAGGCTGTACAATTCAGCAAAATACTACTACTTCCAGTCCAAACATTTTACATGCCAACTATAATATACTCCTAAAGTACCCAGAAAAATTGTATAACAAGGTATCCCAATGAAGATGCCGCACGGAACATTACATAATAAAGCACACATATTGTCTGATGCTCATGCAAAAACTTTTTTCGGAACATCAACATCCCATAACCTCCTCCCATATATGTGGAAATGTTCACAAAACGTATCTCGCATTTTGGCTAAGTATGATTAGGCTTGTAAATACGGACTTAAGTATTAATTAATCAAATGCGTAACAGTAAGACTGTTTGACTTTCGCATTATTTTGTACTAGTATAAACCCGTGTTATGCACGGTGCATGATGAAACAGATATTTAAAAAATATGTATCATTGAAAAAATTAAAAAATTTATCGATAAGTAGTTAGTGGAAAAAATAAAAAGTTGTGAACTTCATAAATAACAACTGAGATAAATAAAGTCAAACAAAAAATTAATTGAATCATGTAGGATAATTTAAAGATATAGAATTAGTGGTTTATATTTAGGGATGAAAGTTCTACCCAAACCCGAAAAATCTGAAACGAACCCTCTTTATTTATGGTGGGTTCAGGTACAAAAAATGGAGGAAAAATAGGTATGGGGCGGGTGTGCAAAAAACGGGTATAGGTATGGGTACGGATCGGGTATAGGAATACCATACCCAACCCCGCCCCATATCCAAACCCGATTTTTTTCAAAATTTTTTTTGGGGCTGAAGCGAGTAGGCTGTAGTGAAAAAAAGGCCCAAATCTGTACCTAAATACATATTGTGCTATCAGATTCAGCTGACAGCTACTCTACTCTTATGCACCTACAAATTTGATATTTTTTAGGGACACAATGCATTTCAATTATGAGTATTATTTTTTAAACTTAATAAACCCGACGTGTATTATTTTAATTTTGAATATGTAGGCAGAAATTTAATAAGGGGAAAATCCATGTAAAAAAGTATTTTTCATTTAGTTTTAAACATTTAAAAATTAAACTTAATGAACCCGATAGGTGTCAGTTTTTACAATGTATATGTACTAAAATAAAACTTGAATAACTCGAAAAACCCAATGGATATGGGTAGGGCATGAATTTTTAAAACCCGATGGGTACGGGTACGGGTATGGGAATGGTTTTAGAAAATGAGTATGGGTGCGGGTACGGCTCCACTCGCCCTGAACTCGCCCCATGCCCATCTCTATCTATATTTAATAGATGGCTACCCCGTAAATAATAGGATTATTATATATTCTTTACGATTTTTTTAAAAAAGAAATAATAAAGACATGATTTATTTGGGAAATGTACATTTTTTTAATAGATATAATCAAAGGCTTTGATTTAATAGGTGATTAACTTTTACGGTTGAGATTACACCAAATTAATCACTCATGTTGTAGCATTTTAGGTTTTTCCAAAAATTATAATTTTTATTAAATGTTTGAGATTTGTTCAAGATAATAGGATTATCATATAGTCTTTTTCACATATAAGTGACATTATCAAGAATTTTAAAAAAAAATTATAAATGGGTATTTTACTTAGATAATGTAGTTTTAACTTTAAAATCTACAGTTTAGATTTAATGAATAAATATAATTGCCTAATTTTTTCCGTAGATAATTTTCTTGATTGAATTTTTTTCCTGGATAATTGGATCGTCATTTATCTTTTATAATGTATATCCAAAATCATGGGGAATTTTTCTTAAAAAAATAAATGGATACCCTAGTTTTAAAATCAACAACTTAGATCTATTGCATAAATAATTTTTATCGCTAAGATTGCACTAAATCATGCAAATCACACTTGTTGCAGCATTCTAGGGTTTTCCAAAGACTACACGTTTTTTAACTACTTAATATGTTTTTAGATAATAGGATTATCATATATCCTTTATCACATAACCAAAATTATGATGGATGGTTCTAATAATAAAAATTATAAATCTAATACATAAATAATTTTTAACTGCATAAATAATTTTTATGGTTAAGATTATACTAACTCCACAAGTCACACTCATTGTAACATTCTAGGGTATTCCAAAGATTATCATATTTTCTAACTGTTGAGCATTTTTTTAGATATTAGAATTATCATATATCCTTTATCGCAAATAATCAAACTTATGAAGGATTTTTAAAAAAATAAAAATTATAAATTAGTATTTTGCTTGGATAAAGTATTTTTTAACTTTAAAATCTACGATTTATATTTAATGAATAAATATAACTACCTATTTTTACCCTAGATAATTTCTTTTGATAGATTTTTTTGCCTCGATAATTGCATTATCATCTAGTTTTTATCATGTATATTTTTAAATCATAGAGGATTTTTTTATTGAAAATAAAAGGATATCTAAGCTTTGAAATCAACAACTTAGATCTAATGCATAAATAAATGTTTTATGGTTGAGATTATAGTAAATCTCGTATATTGCATTCGTTGTAGCATTCTAGAATTTTCCAAATATTATCACACTTTTTAACTGCTCGGGATTTTTTGAGATAATAGAATTATCATATATCCTTTATCACATATAATTGAAATTATGAGGAATTTTTTAAAAATAAAACTATAAATTGGTATTTTAATTGAATCAGGTATTTTTTTTAACGTTAAAATCTATGGTTTAGATTTAATAAATAAATATAACTACCTGGTGCTTTTCCCGAGATGTTTTTAATAGAATTTTTTTCTTGATAATTGGATTATCATCTATCTTTGATCGTGTATATCCGAAATCATAGGAATTTTTTAAAATAAAAACAAAGAGATATCTTACCTTTAAAATCAACAATTTAGAACTAATGTATCAATAATTTTTATGGTTAGGATTACACTAAATCCCACAAATCACTTTTGTTGTAGCATTCTAGAGTTTTCTAAAGATTACCATATTATTGTATCTACTTGATATTTTTTTAGATATAGGATTATAATATATCCTTTATCACATAACCAAAATTATGAAGGATTTTTTAAAAAAATAAAAATTATAAATGGGTATTTTAGTTGGATAAAGTAGTTATTTTTAACTTTAAATTCGCAATTTAGATTTACTGAATAAATATATCTGCCTAATTTTTTCCCTAGATAATTTTTGTTGAGATAATTAAATTTTCATCTATCTTTTATTATGTACATCCGAAATCATGGGGGATTTTTTTAAATAAAAAAATAGATATCTTAACTTTAAAATCGACGGCTTAAATCTAATGCATAAATATTTTTATCGTTGAGGTTGGACTTATAATATTATAAATTATATAGATATAGATATAGATATAGATATAGATGTAGATATAGATTACATTATAGATATTATGGATATAGATAGATTATAGATAGATAGATTTTTTTAAATTAATTTGATTTTTTATAATCCAACGGTAATTATTAAAAATAATCTCAATCTAATGATTTAAAAACTCTAATTATTGAGAATTTAGATAAACAATAAGACTCATAAGATTATAGATAGTATGGATATAGTTAGATTATAGATAGATAGATTTTTTAAAATTAATTTGATTTTTGTATAAATCCAACGGTAATTATAAAAAACAATCTCAATCTAACGATCAAAAACCTTTAATTTTTGAGAATTTAGATAAATAGTAGGACCCACAAGATTGCTATTATGTATTATATAGATATAGATATAGATATAGATATAGATAAGAGAGATTCTTATCTTTGTTTGGCTATTCTTTATAAGATAAGAATATAAGATAATATCTTCCAAATAAGGTAATTAAAATATTATGTAACAATATAATGAATAATTAAGGCATTACCATTAACAGAAGAATATTTTGTAATTAATGTGGTCACAAAATTTCGGAAAATTAATTAACACGGTTGTACGTTGAACTAGAATTATTAACCAACCTCCTGATTCTTCATCTTTTTCCTCAATTTTAGGCACTAAAACAAACCAAAATTCTCTATTTTTAGCTCCCAAGATTCTCATTCTAGTTGACACAGCCTCTCCCCTTCACTTATATATAACAACTAATTAATCCCTTTCAACTTTGCTAATTACCCTCTCTCAAACTACAATTAAGATTGTAATCAACCCTAATTACATTGATCAGTGACACAGAGGAGAGAAAACAATGACTCAAAATCAAGATCAAGACGTCGAGGCATCTTCTTCTGCCGTTAATAAGCAGAAGAAGAACGTCGACGATTGGCTGCCTATTACTTCATCGAGGAACGCCAAATGGTGGTATTCGACGTTCCATAACGTTACTGCCATGGTTGGGGCTGGTGTTCTTAGCCTTCCTTATGCCATGTCTGAGATGGGATGGTACGTGCATTAGTTGACATGTAACGCCATATATATTAATTGTTGAGTAATTTGTGTTTTATCTTGCCATTGTCAAATGTTGTTTTCCATGGATCTTTTTTAAAGGAAATTAGAGATTATGTCTTGTTTTAAATTGGTTGTTTTTGATATTGCATTAATTAATTAATTAATTTATGTTAACAATTTAAATAGTAGATGCACCTTAATGGGTTTTATAATTTAATTATATTTTTATATAAAATTAAGATATACCGTTTATTTATCGTATTAGGTGAGATCATATCATGAGAAACTTATGATGTTATTCTTAATTATCATGACCTATTATTGTATGTCTTATCATGTCACATTAGATATCTTATATATATGCAATAATTCATTCCCCGTCATACAACGTCATCCAATTAATCTGCCTTTTATTTACCAGAATTTTAAAAAAGTGAATAAGTAAGGTCTAAAGAAGTTGTAACACCCCCCCCCAAAAACAATAAAAAAAGTCAACATAGTTAAGTGTATTACTAGAGTTTCGAAATTTCACATTATGGTCCTTTTGGCAAAATCAGCAGCTTAGATAGTGGATATTGATTCAGGTAACAGATAGCTGTTTAGATGAGAAGTTGAAATAAATTTGATCGGTAAATTTGGCTATTAGATTAGTTTATTAGTGTAAATTGACATAAAAGGGTATAGACAATGTCCAAATATAAAATTTTCGAATGATATTTTTTTGGCCAAAAAATATGAAAACGCTATTTCTGATTGCCAAAAACTAATATTGTTAAACACCAAACGCTGCTTGAAATGTTTTACCGAACACTAAAACTAATTAATTAGTGCATTGACTCGTTCAAAATACTAAATGTTACTCAAAATATTGCTGCTGAACACGGCCTATATGAGTAATGACTATCCTAAGTCAAATATTCACTTTCATTTGGCGCAGGGGACCAGGGGTGACAATAATGATCTTGTCATGGATGATAACACTATACACACTATGGCAAATGGTGGAGATGCATGAGATGGTGCCGGGGAAGCGGTTCGATCGATACCACGAGCTAGGGCAGCACGCGTTCGGAGAGAAGCTAGGGTTGTGGGTGGTCGTGCCACAACAACTGATCGTCGATGTTGGCACTGACATTGTGTATATGGTCACAGGGGGCAAGTCATTGCAGAAGATCCATGAGTTGGTTTGCCCAGATTGCAAGCCTATTAAGTTGACGTTCTTCATTCTCATATTTGCATCTGTCCATTTTGTTCTCTCTCACCTCCCTAATTTCAACTCAATGTCCGCCATATCTCTAGCAGCCGCAGTCATGTCCTTGAGGTATGTGGGCAACTAACAAGTCTCAAAACGGTCGAGGACTTTACTTAAACGTGTGTTACTTACTATGAATTAATCTTTTAAATAACGTTATTTGGTTCAAATTCTACTTTTAAATATTACATTTTATTAGGAAAATGGAAAATTATTTCTAAGCTAAGTAGTTCTGAAAGGTAACTAGGCATCCTTAATGAATTGAGTTTATTGAACCTGATTCAATAATGGATGTCTGGGAATAATATAAGAATCAGCCGGCCTTTGTCAGCCCACTAGGCTACCCCTGGATCAGGGAGATGAAACTCGACTTACAAACCCAAATTTTGTGTGTCAATTTCCAAATTTGAAACTTATTGACAAGTATCCATATATGTTACATATCCATGATTCCAAAGCTACTCCACAATTGCATGGGGAGCATCCCTAGTGAAGGGAATCCATGAAGACGTGAGCTACACCGCAAGGGGGAAGACCCCATCGGCAAGGACACTGAACTTCTTCACGGCGTTAGGCGACATTGCGTTTGCGTTTGCCGGTCACAATGTGGTGTTGGAAATACAAGCCACCATACCTTCAACGCCGGAGAAGCCGTCCAAGGGTCCAATGTGGAAGGGAGTCATCTTTGCTTATGTTGTGGTGGCTGCTTGCTATTTCCCTGTTGCTTGGGTTGGTTTCTACATCTTTGGCAATACTGTTGAGGACAACATACTTCTTAGCCTTGAGAAACCTACTTGGCTTATTGTCATGGCCAATGCCTTTGTCCTTATCCATGTCATCGGAAGCTACCAGGTAAATTCTCTTTTATCATTGGCCGGCCTTCAACTATCAGTTCAAAACTTCAGTTATGCTTTGTTCTATAGAGCTTTAACGCATGTGATTGGAGGACATGTATATGATATCCTTTTCATATTTCACTTTTGCTTTTGTTATCTGTACCTGGGGAGAAATGCAGATATACGCTATGCCAGTGTTTGACATGATAGAGACTTTCTTGGTGAAGAAGATGAACTTTGAGCCTACCACAACACTTCGTTTCGTTACTCGTAACATATATGTTGGTACGTTTATTTCGTGAATAATGATAAAACCCCATCCTAGATATTAGCGGAATTTAACATGATTAAAAATTAAATTAAAAAGAACTTATAAAATGATAAGGAGAGTTTTCACATTTAAATTCTACATGACGAGAACTTCATTAGGTTGAATGTTATCACAAAAATATTCCTAAGTAAACAACATATATTTGAAGCTTAAAGACCAAAAATAGCCAACTTTTTTTAAAGATTTTATTTATTTTAGGCATATTTATAAAAACTAACTAATTTTCTTTGTTTCATTTCAGCTTTTACCATGTTTATTGCCATAACTTTCCCTTTCTTTGGGGGCCTTCTTGGTTTCTTTGGAGGATTTGCTTTGGCACCTACAACATACTATGTAAGCATCAAATTTTATCTTTCACTTTTTTTTTGGGGTCCCATAGTTCCCTAAATTCTATGAATTTATATACAAGAAAAGGGACAGTTTTTGACGGAAAAAAAATCTAAATTTTGACGGAAAATTGACCTATTGACGGAAATTTTGATAGAAATTATATCCGTCAAGAAACCATTGGTTGAAATAAACTTATTTTCTTCTCTTCTTTTTTTTTGGTTAATAAGAAAACCCACTTAGATTTAACCTAAAATATCAATGCTAATTAAAATCCTTCCACTAACTAGATTAGTGATCCTCAGCCTAATGTTGTTTGCATGGCATATTTGCAGCTTCCATGCATTATTTGGTTGGTGGTTTACAAACCAAGAAAATTTAGCTTGTCATGGTGGGCTAACTGGGTAAGTGCTAATCAATTGATATATCTTCAATTTTGTATTTGGTTTTCTGGATTACTAATCATCAAAGAGGGAAAAAAAAATTCGATTTTATTAAGTTGTTCAAGTATTTTAGTTATTCTGTTATTTCTATGCGTCTTGACTTTTTCAAATATTTTTCCTTTTTTTTTTCAGATTTGCATTGTGCTTGGAGTGTTGCTGATGATTTTGGCACCCATTGGAGGTCTGAGGACAATAATAATATCTGCCAAGAACTACTCATTCTATTCATGAATGATGCCTTTCATTTCATTCATAAACAAGCTTGGAGTTGATGATAAAATGTTGTTGTGCTTGTACATATGAGTAGAGCTAGGAAACAGGTCGAGTCAGGTTGACCTATTTAATAAACGGTTCAATTTCATATCGACATTAAAAAAAGCTTAGAGTTGCTCAAAGTTTTAAAAAAAAAGCATGAGTTTTCATACTAAGCGGTCAAATCTTGTCAACTTTAGGTTGAAATCAATTCGATTCAGGTGAGATTCGTGTTACTCTCAGTAACTTCGGATCGAGTTATTGTATTGAATTAGGCTTTTCCCAGCTCTACATATGAGTCAATTGCTTCGTTATTGTGATTGTACGGATGAACTTTTTATTGCTTTTCTACTTAATGATCAACAGCTTTTCTGAGTTGGTTAATTTTGAGGTGTCCCAATCAAACTACAATTATTTTAGCTCCCAATTCAATTAGTTTAGCTTTAATTTTGAGCCATTACCCACAATTTTATTAGTTTTAGCTTATGAACTGTTTTTTAATGATTTACAAGGGTTAGTTAAGTAATTGTCAATTTTGAGGTGTCCTAAACTATAAAGGAGGATAAAATTTCTAGTACTTCGAAATCAACCATAGTTTCTTAGAGCACTGACAACCCTTCGTTGAAAATGGAACGCAAGCCCTCCCCTTTCGCCACTTGTCCGCTTATCAATATCATTGCATGGTCAGACCAATGGCGTGCGTGATAAAACTCTACCCAATTCCACCGCAAGACCAACTTTTTTTTTAATATAATTTTGCAAGTTTCAAAAAATTAAAACTTTTGCTGATATGGCAAGCTTAAGTTCCAAAAAATGAATTGTGATTAGGAATGCTCTTATTCTAGCTGTATTTATCTCCTAATTTAATTATTTAAGTTATTTTTCTAGCTAATAGCATAATGATCAAATTTTGTCACTGTCCGCAATTTCAATGACTGCTTAATGATTTCACTAGCTATTTTGATAAAACTAGAGCTTGATTTTGCTGGTAAAAAAAAAACGACATTACAACATCACCATAGAGGGGTCCCCATTAGAGAAGGTGAGGGGCCACTAAAGGGTGGATGAAATGTCTGTAAGTGAGTCAGTGAGTCACTTACAGACATTTCATCCACCCTTTAGTGGGCCCTTACCTTCTCTGTAACCCCTTCAATGGGGACCCTTCTATGGTGATGCTGTAACCCCTTCAATGGTTATAGGGCTCCTCCCTTATCTGCACTCCTTATATGGGGGGCCCTTGCCGGTAATAAAGTGTATTATGATATCAATGTGTATTTAGTCACTTACAGACATTTCATTCACCCTGTTGTGGGCCCTCACCTTCTCTGTAACCCCTTCAATGGGAACCCTTCTATGGTGATGCTGTAGCCCCTTCAATGGTTATGGGGCCCCTCCCTTGTCTGTTACTCCTTATATGGGAGCCCCTTGTCGGTAATAAAGTGTATTATGATATCAATGTGTATTTTTTACATCATAAATTGTTATCAAAACACAAAGCAAATAAATAAAAAGTTGTTTCTTGGTGTATATAAAGTTGGTCATGGGGTTGATGTAGATGGATTAGAAAATAAACTTTTAGCAACTCTTCTCAAATAATAAGTAATTAATATGCCCCTGAATATGGTTAGCTATTACAAATACTTGCGAGCAACAAGAGCGATCAGAAGGGTTTTGTATTCATCTCATTGTTGGCATGAATTGAGAAAGAGAATGTAGACAAGAGTGAGTAGCATCAACTTCATATATCTGTCAAATTTTACAGAAAAATTCATTAGCAATGAACTAAACGACTTTCAAGAATCACAACTATAAGGATCCCTCCCTCAGAAAACAAGCCTCCTGCAACGGCGATCCCCCGGTCTGTTTGCAACTGAATCCTCAACAACCAGACCTTGAGCGCCGAAACAGAGGTACCGATTCATTAAACTCTTGTTGAAGGAGCCAACCATCCTGTGCTTATCGCCCCCTTGTGACTTCCCACCATTCAAAGGTCCACTGAAGAAGGATGATCTTGCAACATTGTCGGTTTCTCTATGATCACGCCCTAACTTTTCTCGTACGGAGGGAGAAGATGTCGATGACTTGGAAAAGGGGCTCCAAGGGGAGAACCGGCCTGAGGAAAAGCACGATTTGGGGGGTGTTGCTTGGATCACACCGTGCATTAGGCTTGCAGTGAATCTCTCCTTGGCGGAAGGGCTTGCGAACTCACCTTTGAGGGGAAATGACCCTTTGTTGCTTCTAAGGGAAGAGGCTCTTGAGAATTTTTCCCTAAGAGGGGTTGGAATGTCTTTAATGTTTCTCCCTTCCTCTTTAAATGACTTCATGGTATCGAGTTTTCTGTCAACTTTCCTTGGCCAATGGGGAAGAAGCTTGAACCGCCCTGAACCATTTCTCTTCTTGCTACCTGAGAGATCTAACCCACCAGGCGAGCCAAGATGGCTTGTGGGTTCACTTGAGCAAGAACTGAACCTACTACTCGGTGGTTCACAGCTAACTTGAGAGTCATCATCCTCGTAATGGCCATTGCAGAACTCTGCATCAAGAAACCTGAAAGAAGTCCCGGGACTGGTACCAATTCCCCGAGCACCAAGATGCCCAACGAGGGGATTTCGGTCATCATCGTCCTGCCAAGTGGAAATTCCCCCGGCAGAGGTAATCTGTCTGATTAGGATTTCAGATGTGGTAGTTCTTGGGCATCGCTTCAGGAGGTCGAGAGGGGTAAACCCGTCAACATCACAAACGTTCAAATCAAGTGAAGGAATACTCATCAAGAGTTGCACGACATGTAACTGACTGTTCTCAACAACAGCAATGTGTAGGACAGTTCTGCCCTTGTTGTTTCTCATGTTAACAATGTCTTTCAAGCTGATAATCTTGCCACTTACTAGATCCTTCACAAGGTTGAGTTGTTGGTCGATACGATGGAAACCAGGGAACCGGAATCCAGCCACTGCAAAGTGAAGAAACGTATCTCCATCATTGTTTGTCGATATGCCCAATGAGGGAGAGGCATGAACTAAAGCCTCCACTGTAGAAGAGTATCCTCTGTAAGCAGCAATGTGTAGCGCTGTGTTCCCTTGATTATCAGTTGAGCTGACAATATGATTATATGTTGCAATCAAGTCTTTGACCACCTGAATATATAAAGTTAGTTAATTCATGCAATTTCTACTTAAGAAGTCTGCATTGAATATCTAAGTGACATTGGTGGGTCAGCAACACAGTAGCAAAGAGTAAAATCACAATCTGGGTGAAGTGCCCTGCTAGATGAGCATAGAGATGACAAAATCTAATGGTAGCTGGTTAACTCATCCAACTTATCCAAACCAGAATCCAAGGAAGACAAGTGGATTTTAACTTAGACCCAGATTGAGACAGCAAAACCAAAATAGATCCAGTCCACACAAAAACCAGTAGAAGTTATATAAACCGATACCAGACTTGGATATGACCTGAACACAAAACAAACCGAACCCAAGTATTTCATCAATCCGTTCTGACTGGATCCAATATCAACCAACCAGAATGACCTAATGCAGAGCAACCAGAAAAATAGCAAAAACAGAACTTTTACCTCAAGTTGGCCTCTGCTAGCGGCAGAATGGAGAATAGTTGAACCTTCAGCATCTCTATATTCCAAAACATCAGAACAATCTAACAGAAGCTCCTTGAGGACCTCTAAATTCCCTCCTCTTGCAGCAGCATGAACGGCCCTGTTCATCATCTCCCACAAAAGATTGTCCACTGACGTGCCACTTCCTTCGTTACCTCCCTCATTGCTCCTTACCACATTCATGGCCAACTCAAACAAAAACCTAAAAACCTCAGTATTCTTGCTTCTAGCACCAGCATAGAGAATATCAGTGATCCCATACTCCCCCTCCCCAAACACACTAACTTGCTCTTTTTCGAGCAATTCCTTGACAAAGCCCAAATCCCCAGCTGATGCAGCAGTGTAGAGGAGCCACCCACCATAGCCAGCCCGGATAAGCGGGTTCTCCCACGCCCCTCCGCCACCCTTGCGCTTGCAGCTCAAGAAGAGGGCTCGGGCCGTGCAGGCCCTACACCGGGCAACGCTGTTGATGGGGACCACATCGTCCCAAACAGACTCGAGGCGGCGGATCCGGCGGAGGGAGGTGAGTTTGACGAGGAGGTTGGGGTCAATGCGGAGGAGTTGTTTGACCAAGTCAGAGAGCCCATTGGCTGCTGCCCAGTCAATGGGGGTGGCATACCACCATTGGTCCCCTGTGCTCTCCCACCTCAGGGGGAGATATGATGAAGTGGGCATTTTTGAAAAACAGAGAAAATCAAGGTTTTCCAAGATATGGAAGGTGTAAAGGGAAACAAAAGGGTAGAAAGAGCGGCAATTTATGAGATAAGATAATGGGAAAAAGGGTAACTAAGTAACTGTTTCTTTGTATAATAGAGGATTTACAGTTACCCAACGTGGAATATTTATTTGGGTATTTTTCCTTATAGACAGGAATACCGTAAAGATCTTCAGAGGTGTACAAAAAGATGGAGATTCTTTTATGCCCGTGATTAGGTCACAGGCAAATCTAGCTACTGAAAGGACAGTGAACAGCGGAAGAGGGAGCAAGAGAGACAGTAAATTGCCCTCTTTTTTTTAAAAAAAAAAAAATAACAAGGGAAAAGGTAAATGGCACCCTATTCCAAAGTGATCTGTCGCGAACTTATCAAGCAATGGGTGGCTCCTAGTTCATCTTCTTGTCACGGAAGCAGGTGTCTTGTTTTTCCAAAGAGTTAATTTTTGAGAAGAAATTGGTCTTCTCATTCAGAAAGGACAAAAGCATAAAAGTCTGACCTAAAAACCCATATTTGATTTGATAATTTTTCTTTTCAGGGAAAAACTAGCAACCACGTGCATTAAATTACTTATGACTGTGTCTAGTAGCATCCAAAAACAAGGACGATTCAATTACGTTATTTTTTCTAAGAGACAAAATAACACGTCATTGACTAAAAAATTATATACTAAACAATATATTAGCTACTCTGATCAGTACACATGATATTAGTTAGATCCAATGTCATCAGTTCGGTTGACGGTCTACCAACCAACCTCTAAAAAAAGGGGGCCCAAAATGCTTATTTAAAAAAAGGCATCTCTAATCCATATAACAACAAACAAAACGAGAATGGGATTCAGAAACAATGCAGAACCACTCAATAATTAATTGCAATAATGTAATAATACTACCATCATACAAGACAAACGACGAAAAATAATTCATATATGTGTGCATGAGAATCTAAACAAAAATGGAGAAGAATTTCTTAGGAAATTTAAACCTCTGATTCCTTTTTCTTTTAAAAAAGAAGGCCTCAACATTAACAGGCTAAGGGAGGGTCCACGCAGCACATGGTAGAGTCACACAGAAGAGAGAGAGAGAGAGAGAGAGAGAGAGAGAGAGAGAAACCTCATGGAAATGCATTTTTGTCAATCTTTTGCTTGTCTTCACCTTCATGTCCATTTATTGTTTTTAAGTGCCCTGGATCAAGTGAATTGATTCCTCCTCCTTTTTCTCTATTTAATCTTTATTCTCCCCATCTCATCTTTTTAATGGCTCATATGACCCTGCATCATGATTCCAGTGTCTAGCATTAAAGACATATGGGTTAAATTTAGGTATCCAATGCAATGTACCTACATCAGCGCATTACAAAACAAAGACCTCAGGGAAGTCTGGCACTTTGGCACCGCCTATGCCAACATAAAAAAATTAAAATACGAAAAAAAAAGAGGACAGAAAAAGAAGTAGCATACCCAGACGACCAGACTTTATAGCCTGTTTACTTGCTAGGGATTAAGGCAACTTACATCCGACTAACCCCAACCCCAATTTCATACGATCCACATTGGGTAAGGGTGGTGGTGGTATTACCGGTGATAAAATGGACTATACTAAGCACACTATGTGACACTCTTCAGCTCCTCTCATATTCATATACCCATGTCTGCTACTATGACACTTTGACATGGATATGACACCCGCAACCTTCATTTTAGACCAAAAATATTCAAGTGCTTATAAAATGGCCAGCTCTAATGTATTCCTGTTTGGTATTGTGGCTTGGATCAAGTATTGTGAGCACTGACTAGTACTAATTCCTGAGATGGACTTGAATGGAACATTGTACTACTTTTTTCCGCACAGGGCCTGCATGAATAAAAGAACTTGTCCAAACTCTTTGAAGGACAATTGCACATGTAACTGCAATGAATAGTGCTCATCGAAGAAGCTGAAATTGCTTCACCAAATAACAAGTAACAAAGAGACAATAAGGTTGGCAGTCACATACTCACATATGCAGATATTCTATCAAGAGCATCCCGTTTAATTTAGTTTCAGCAACGGCCTCAGTACAAAACTTGAATGCCATCAAAAGGCTAGAAAAGAGAGCGGATTTCTAGGCTGAATTTCCTTTTGGGGGGGGGCCCCCGCGAGCTTGTTTTTCAACTAGCTAAATGTCAACAGCAATACTCAAGACATCAGTTTCCTTATGAAAAATGCTCACTCCCAAATCCTATCTGGGCTTTTTTCCAAGGAAATCCCAAAAGATCTTTTGTTTTTTCTTTTTTCTTCAGGGGATAATTCTAGTTTTAAAACTTTTTTGGCGTATTAAGGGCATTTTTAGCCCACTTAATGCCTCTATGATATACGTAGACATGCATGATAAGTGAAGCGTTTGAGATAGATGTTCTATCTTAGATCAAGAGGGCATTGTGAAACAGCAAATAATGCCAGTCCCCGATACTAACAGAGCCACAAAGTGAGCAAGTCACTGTAGTCCCAACAGGAGGTAGCTCGACCTTCAGAACTAGACACGAACAGCAAGAAAAATAACCATTGTTGGTCTCAATGAAGAGGGGTAGGAGAAGGTTCAAATGTATGCAGCAGGTCATGGCAAGCACAGGACTCCGTTTTCAAAAACTATATCAAAACAAATTTCACGGTATAACCAGGGACACTAACCTGAACCAACCCTAAACCAAACAAGAGGGAAACAAATGAATGCCTCAGAGTCGTGCCTAGGGTGGTGTATTGGGGAGGGGGGGGTATACACAGCCTTAACTGTACAAATAGTTCCAACAAGGTTGTTTCTATAAGAGCAGCACAAATTGAAAAATATCAATGTTCAGACTAGTAGCACCTCAGTTAGACAATAAATGCTCAATCATCAAGGGAGCTCAATCCAGGATTCCCCCAAAGCCACAGTGCAGTCATTATTTCATATATCCCCCTCAGAGTTGGTTGTCTAATATGGGGAAAGAAAAGAGGGCGAAACCCTAACCACTTGGCCTGAGAGAAGCCCTGGCCACCAGATAAGTCCTGTCCCCCCCCCCCTAATTCCACTCTAATTGAGGGCTTATTTAGCGTGCACAATTTATTTCAACAACTGAGAGACATAATGAATCCTCAATTTAAGCTTCCCCAAAGTTCATACAAAGTTAACGCACCAGTCTCCAACTCCACCACACTACAACAAGCAATAGTAGAATGCATGTAGAAACATTGAACACGGTACAAAATCGCAAATGGGCAATGAATGCATATCCACTTGAGTTGCTATGAATGCCACAGCTTCAGTATAATTCAGCCTAAGCCCAGTTTGTGCAAGGAAACCAGCATTGTGAGACGCTCAAATTTCTCAGGGAGCCAATGTCATTTGCTTGATTCCTTCTGAAATGAGATTCAATACCAATTTTGGGCACGAAAAATCCATGGAATACTGAAGCAACAAAAGGATATTTACTACTTCCACAGAAATCCTAAAAAAAGATACTTCATTTAAGCATCCATTGAACCCCCCCCCCCCCAAATTTTCTCGTTTCACTAGTAGGGTTTTATTGCCCCAAAACAATTGCTTCCTGAAGATTTAACTAATAATAGAGTTTTTAGGGGGGGGGGGGTGTTTGTCAACTACTTCAGCAATTAGAGATTCAGAATACTATAAACCCAACAAGGAAAAGCAGTAGCAGATATTGGGGAACTGGAATTAAGAGGGTGATGAGGGAAAAAGAGTGAGACCTGCGAATGTCTAGTGCACTTCTGTGTTGACACCCAATGCCCAGATGGTATGCCCTTCAATCTGCTTTATCAACTCCTGACTACTTATCGATCTCCAATTTGGCCTTCCTGACTTTCAACCTTTCCATGATCATACACAGCCACCCGGTTCCTCCCTGCAAGGTGTGCATTGCGCACAATTCTTGTGCTTCTAGAAATAAGACTGTCTTGCTATTGCATCTACAACACCGGATGATTTATCTCTGACAATCACAGCTCAGTCCCCAACCCAGATTCGACCACCTTAAGGGCATTGTAGTCCATCGGCACATTATCACCATATGTGCTTGGGAATCAGGGTCGCTGAAGAACCCCCAGGGATCAGAACTACCAAATTGTCCCATCCACCCCGTACTCCACCACATTGCCTCTAAATAAGCTCCTTCAATGGATGCTCATTTCCTCTTCAACAGTGCATGGCTTGTTGACATGACCTGAAATGCACAACAGCTGTCCCGAACTAGCAAACATTCTGGTCCACATACACTTCAGAATGGTCAGTGCTACAGTGACAGTAGTCGGGCATCATCCATACAGCCCAGCATTAGCTGGAAGAAGGTGCTTCAATCTTGGTTTCGCTTGCTTGCCTTCAAGACTCTCTGCAATAGATGGCATCCCTTCACCACAGACGTAGGCACCAGCACTGTGGTGGAAAGAACATCAAAACCATAGACAGATCCATAGGCATTCTTTCCCAACAACCCAGCAGCATAAGCTTCTTTTCTGGCCTTTCCAAGATTCAAATGCTCATTCACATATTGAGCTCTTATGTAGATATTAGCACGGATTCAAAATGCGGCAAATCCGCTATAAAACGGCCACATTGGAAAGGTTTTTGAGTTGACCAAATTGCGTTTAAGCTGTGATATGGAACTCGATTTCTGCATTAGAGCAATTTTTCTGTATCGCAACCGAAATCGCATTTTGAATCCCTGGATATAAGCAGCGAAGCCTCCAGCGGTTTGTGTGGATCACGCCTCATCTGCATTGACAACATGGCATCAGGGACAGCACCATCAGACACTTTTGGCATGAATGACCGCTTCCAATTGAGACCAGATCGAATTAAACTCAGCAGCACCATATTCTCGAAGGCCAAACCTTTTGATTTCACTGACTATCCAATCGACGCCCTTCAAACCTAAGTTCTTGACTCTATACCAGTCACCCACTCCATTGTACCTGTGAGAAAGGGGGTCATGCAACCCATAGAAGATAGCGAAAATAACATCCTCATCTCTCAGAACTCCAAAATAAGTTCTCTCTGCAGAAGGAGGGAGTGGAACCAGTCAGGTGTTAAAAGAGGTTCTCATTATAAGCGGCGCACTGATGCTTGACGAAGTTAATCTCCACACCTCGTAACTTAGAGAATCCAGGCCAAATTGTCTCATTTGGGTGTGCCATTAATCCTGAATATCTGCGATTAAAAAACCCATTGGAGATAGCAAGTTTGGGAATTACTCATAAAAAATAAAAAATAAAAAGCAAGAAGCTGCTGATACACGATATCAAAGAGAAATCTCATAGAAGGCAGAAAGAGAAATCTCATAACAAGCAGAACGATATCTCATATATACTTTTTAACACATTGGGGCACCTAGCAAGCTGACCAAATTCTAATCTGCCGTTGAAAAGTCGTTCTTTCGGTAACTCCTCAGCTATAATGCAATCCAGTGACCACAAATCACTGGCTCCGAAATGGGAGCTGTGGTGCCTTTGCAAAGAAAGACAGTTAGACAGGAGATAATGATAAATCTAAGACCCTGATCCTTCAGAATAGGTAACGAAAAACACAATGAACTAACGAACTATTTCAGTACTACATAAACATCAAAAGTTCAAAACCACAGAAGACCACATCACAGCTATCGTGAAACCTAGGATATAACAAAACAATGAACTGTCACGGCAATGAAACTAGACGTAACAGTTGAGACTTGAAAGCATGAATTAGAAATGGACAATACTGGGACAAATTGGCCAAAAGCAAAGGGAAATTTGGCTACATTGCTACAATAATCATTCACTAACCAAAGGCAGTATAAAGTATTACCATGTACTACCGTGCAGGCCACATTCAGAAACATCCATGAGGAAAATTTAGGGAACATGGAACAGGGTGGCAGAAAGTTCTAACCTTTAAATAGTCACAACTTCAGAGGAAAAAAAAAAACTCAACAGACAAAAAATTGTATTAAATAAAACAAGTTACATAGGCCCACACACTCAACACACGAGAGAGAAAGAGAGTTCTGCTGCTCACTTTTTACCAAAGAGTAACAGCCAAACAAGTCTATGGGTTCAATTCAATGACACCAATACTGACAAAATAACCCAAACAAATAATCATTAGTTCATTCACAATTAATTCAAGGTGATAACAAATAAACCAAGCAAACAACCATCAAATTTGGTGTTGCTTCTATGATCAGAATACCAAGAACTAGCCTTAGTTGGAGCTCTAGCACTGCAACGTTCTAAGAGATGGAAGGAATCAGAACGCACTTCTCACATATGAACCTGAAAACATAACAAAGAGAACATCAGGACCATAATAACGGCAGAAATACGTACACTTGCACAACTTTAAACAAAACATTGTTAATGACAACAAAGAGCAGAAAGAAGCTCAAAATGGAGCAATAAGTCCTTAAGTAAAGCACGAGATAAAGTAGCGTTAGCTAAGACTTGTTTAGAAGACCATTATCCCTTCCCAAACCAAGAAAACAAAAAAATTAAAAAAATCGTCTTTTAGCACATTCTTATTGATGATGTTCCCATCCTGGAGCACATCATAATGCAGCCCCTTGCTGCCAGGCATCAAGACACCTTTCCGATGTAAATGATTAGCATTCAGGCATCAAGACACCTTCCCGATGTAAATGATTAACTAAATGCTACCCCCCCACCTCTTCAGGTATTCCTGTGCGAGACTCTGCCACGCTTATATTGCATAACACCCTTTTTCTGGGAAGGGGGGCATTAAATGGATATCATTCAAAGCCAAATAGGCCAAACTGAAAGACATCACTATTAACTCTAAACTATCTTCGAGGAAAGAGCTTAGAGATAAACCCGTCAGGTATTAGCATCTTGCTCACAACTTTTAAAAAAAAAGGTACAATCAGTAGCGCATCTACTGGAAGGAACTGAAATGTCAATAAGAATAACAGGTTAAATGTTCTAAAATATTCTCCCACTTTTGCATTGCTTTCTTCTAAGGTGAATGAATGAATAATCACTAATGACCAAAATTAGTCCTAGTAGACTCATCAGGAACAACATTTCAACCTGGATCTGAAATTTGTGGCATGTTCGAGTGCCACCAATTATGCCACATAGTCTTCAACTTCCCCATCACAAGAATAAACCAAATGCCAGGGGTATATCTAAGAAGCTGGGCAAATGACAGTCGTGAAGCTTCTGCTAAAAACTCAACGGCAAATATTTATATTTTAACCATTGTCCATAAGCAAGCCCACCTGGTGAGTTGACCATGGATTAGTTTGCCATTTCCCTTTAGAGAAATCTGCCGTTAACGCTCTTTTTTTATAAGGAAAAAGTACTATATTAACAAAAGGTATCAAAAAGTTGGATGTACAGTTCGCATACTACAAAAGACCATATATATAGCCAAAATGTGAATTATCCAGACAATCAGCCACATCAAAGGAGGAAAAGCAGTTCTTCTCATTATCCCAAAACAGGGAGTCTTTAGGAAATTTGCCATTAATGTTTTAGTCAGCGCCTCTCAATTAATATCCCTGGGTGAACAGCTTATTCAGTAATTCTGTAAATCAACTTTAAAGTCTAGCAAACGGCCAAACATTAAAGCCTCATGCATAAGGATCAAAAGCAACACTCAAGTCCATAAAGATCTGAATTAAACCTTGTAAATCATGAAAAAAATTGAGCTTCCAAAATCTAAAAGGTAGACCAATAAGCAAAGAATGGGGCGCACCAGTTGGGATAAGAAACAGAAAAAAAATGAGACAAAATGGGGACAAGCATTTGAAGCTATCTGCTAACCTGGAAATGCAAGGCGCCGAGAAGCTTTCAATTCTTTCAAGTAAAGTTCAACCCTTTCAAAAGCATCATGCATGCTCTTTTGTTTAAATTCATCCAATAGCAAGCGACATGTTGGATACCTTGCTATCAACCCCTTACCTATCATCTCCTCAAACAAATGGAAAGCCCACTCGCACTTACCAACTCTACAGAGACCATGAATCAAAAGTGTATATGTTGAAACATCAAGACTGAGATGATACTTTGTAGCCATATCATCTAGTAATTTTTTCAAACAGCTATCTACTGTTCCCAGCTTGAAACAGGCCTTCAGCAATGGGTAGAATGTCTGCATATCCAGCTTACAAACCGCTGACATCTCTATTTCTTTGAGAATGTTGAATGCCATCTGATCTTGACCATGATGGCAAAACATAGCAATTAACGTATTGTATGTGGAAACATTTGGAACAACGCCATTGTTAGGCATTTCCACCTTAAAAACATCCAAGGCTTCCCATATCCTTTGAGCTTTTCCTAATGTATGAATCAATGCATTGTAAAATAGGGTATCTGGCTTACATCCAGCCAATCTTACTCTAACAGGTATCTGTAGCGCACCTTCAAGGTCTTCCGCTTTTGCCAACGAACTCATTATGGTTGTGTAGGTAACAATAGTTGGATGACAGCCCTGTGCTCTCATTACTTCAAGTAGCTCATAAACGTTAGACCAACTGGACTGCTGGCAGTAGGACTCGATGATGGTTGAATAGCTAATCACACTTGGAGGAAAGCCATACCCCTTCATCTCCTGAAGCGTCCAACGTGCTTCCTCAACCCGCTTGATCTTACACCAACCGTGTATGAAGATATTAAAGGTGTGAGCACTCGGTGCAATATGCGACTTAAGCTCCAAGAATATTTCACGTGCTATCTCAACCTGTTTCTCTTTGCAGAGGGTATCAAACAGCAAATTCATAGACTCGGTGCTCTTCTCCAACCCAAAAGTCTCCAACTCATCAAATGTCCTCACAGCATCGTTCCATCGACGAGCACCACAAAACCTCCTCATCATTTTAGCGACAGTTTTAAGTGTGACCAATTTTCTCTCATGCATTTCACACACCAGCTCCCTCATCTTGTCAAACTGCCTCACCTTTCCTAATATGTCGACAATCAAATCACACGTCTCAGGCAAGTGCTCGAAACAAGGGCACAACTCTGCCCACCTGTAAATGCCCAGTGCAGATTTCCAATCATCTTTGAAACGATGGAGCAAGGTATTAACAAGGGTATGACTTAAATTGATTGCACTACAAGTATCATCATTCATTAAGGAATTCAAAATTCCATTTTCATCAGTCCCCGCATGAAATTTGTTAATAACTGCTTCAAGGTCAGATAGTCTTCTCTGTTCTTCAAATTGACCAAGGGGGGTACGGCATAACGTGGAAAATTTTGCATAAACATCACATCTAGCAGAAGTATAATTCACCCGACACAAAGGCACCAAACCAATCAAAGGTCTCAAAATCCTTTCATCCAAACAATTTCTGGTATGGCTCATCAGCAACCTATGCTGCATTGGTCTATAAGGTTAGAAAAATTTGTGTCTCGCAGAAATCCTAAAGCAAAAATAATAAGATTAGAAAAACCAGTGTCTGATTTCCCAAATGAGTTTCAGAAAAGGCTCCAAAAATTGAATGCCCAGAATTTTATTCAGCCAAATGAATCAAAAACGAAGAACAACTAACAACACTTGATAATCTCAATTGTTCTTCCTCAAAAACACGCTAGGAATTTAAAGCAATGAGTAAGATGTGGAGCTCACGGTGAATCTCACGATGGTCGGCTACGACTAATCCTGAAAACTGGCAAAAATTTTTATGGATTTTGTTGGTACAGCATGTTTCGTGACGATTCAAGGGTGTTTGATGTGCAAGCGGTTCACTTTAGGATTTCGAAACGTCGATGCCGATGCCGAAACGTTCCGGGTTCTGGGGTTGGTCGATAGGAGAGAGAAAATCGTCGGTGGCGTGGTCTGGCAAGTGCTGGTGGTGGAGACAGAAAATTGGCGGCGAACGCTCGACGGCGGTGGTGGCGGCGGCGGTGGCTGGTAGAGGTGGAGCTTTTTTTTCTTTTCTTTCTGGTGGAGTAATATGGATTTGGTAAGATTTTCTGGGCTGGCCCGAGTTGCTCTCTGGCTTCAAGATTTGATAGATACAATCCGACCCGAATCGATAACGAGGAGATGAGTTTTTCGGCCCAATGGGCCCGAAAGGCTGAAGCATGTTCTTTTTGTCATGGACTCATCCTAAGATTTCTCGTTAGCTTTGATTTGGACATTTAATTCCTTTTTCTGATTGATTTTGACTAACTTTTTAAAACGAAAAGTTTATTTTATTAGGTTGAATTGTGTATTTAATTCAATGTAGTATAATTTATAAATACATTTATTTTTTATTTGTCATCAAAATAAATTTTTTAGGTGTTTTACTCAAAATAAAGCAAAAACTATTCCTAGTACTGGTAGGAATTTTTGTGTGAATATAACACTTGCTCTATGAAAGGGAAAAAATCCATCATTTGATTAGTTAAAAAATTGAAACGAGCAAAACCCCAGTATATATGTCCGAGAGGGGGAAAAAAGTATCTCCTTCAAATATTTATGTTGATTGCCTTTATCAACTCCGCTTTTGATAAGTTTTATGTGCTGAATTTTTGCATCATTAGGAGGTCGATATGTTGAAAAGTGGAAACTGGAAAGTTTGTCCTTCAACGTCATAACTGATAAAATTTCAAGCAAGCACGTCAAGATTATTTCTATTGGAAGCAGCCGACCTCTTTGTAGAGATATAGATAATTGCAAAGGTAAGGCTGCTTACATCTAAATCTCCTAAAATTATGAACAAGTGGGACCCAGAGAGTTGCTCCACCAATTATTTATCTTGAATTGAACTTCGATTTAATGGTCAGAAATTTGAGGTTAGAGTAAAATAATTAAAAAAAGAAACATAAGTCACACATTTATTTGTTCATAATCATCTATGTTTTATCCACTCCACCACCTCCCTCCAAAAACAAAAACAAAAACAAAAACAAAAACAAAAACAAAACTTATACGTTTTACCACAATGGGTTGGAAGTCCGCATTGGCCCATACTCTCCACTGACCTAAAGGCTCGATTGGATCAAGCGGTGCACTTGTCAAGCCCAGACCACACTGCCAACCGTTGGATCACCAGATTTTTAAAAACCGACCGTTGTAACATAGTGGAGCCGAAAGCAGAGCAACTAGCCGTTACTCTGGCCCCCATTTTGTCATCGATTCACCCATCCATCGATCAATCGAATTAAACCCCAAACCCTAAACGTCTTTCTTTCAACACATTCACAGATTTCTTCCAATCAAACTCAGTTTCTTCATCAGCCCTTTCGGAAAATACCCTGAAATTTTCTCTCTCTGTTTTTCATTCTAATCTCACAGATTCAGATTGCCCCAGTTGAAAATTCCTGAAAGGGTTCTCATGGCTTCAAGAACTATCGCCAAAGATATAATCACTCTCCGTGGCTCTGCCGCAATTGTCAGCGAATTCTTCGGTAAATTTCCTTATCCACCATCTTTTTTTTTCTTTAATTTCAAATTCTGGGTATTGATTTCTGGAGAAATTTGCTGAAATTGACTCCAATTTCTGAACCCATTCGCTTGAATTTTTCAGGGTACGCTGCTAATAGGTGAGGGGGAAAAATCCCACTTTTCTCCCATTTTTTTGTGCATTCTTCTTTAGTTGTTGATTTGCTATTTAGGGTTTAAGAAAGAAAAAAAAAGATCTTACCTTTTTTTCTGATTTATTATTTATTATTAGTATACTGTACAATCGGGGCGTATACCCAGAAGAAAGTTTTGTGAAGGTGAAGAAATATGGATTGCCGATGCTGCTTACTCAAGATGGAGGGGTCAAAACCTTCATTGCTAATCTCACAGCTCAACTTTCAGGTATTAAAACTTTTTTCCCTTTTCTTCCCCCCCCCCCCCCCCGCCCCTCTTTCTTCTCAGATTTCTGTGTTTTAAGTTTTGATTTTGGGGAATTTGATGTTCATTTTTGGATATAGAATGGCTTGAAGCTGGGAAATTACAGAGGGTGGTTCTAGTGATAATGAGTAAAGCCACCAATGAAGTTCTTGAAAGGTGGAATTTCAGCATTGAGACTGATAGTGAAGTGGTCGAAAAGGGGTAATTTCTTTTTCTAAATTGAATATTTGTTCCCCCAGCAAAAAGAAAAATCTTTTTAAAAAAAGCATCAAAATTTATAAAAAAAAAAAAAACTTCTAACAGGGTTCTGGGTTTAATTATTGTTTCAGAGTTTCAAGGGAGAAGAGTGACAAGGAAATTATGAGGGAAATCCAAGCAATTATGAGGCAGATTGCTTCCAGCATCACTTACTTGCCTTGCCTTGATGAACCTTGTAAGGGCTTGTTATTTTGTCTTAAAGTTGCTGATTTGCATTCCATTTTGTTCAAAATATGAACAAATTCAGATAAATTTGTGAAAAGCTATATAGCTATGAGGAGAAATATGGAGAAACCTTTAGGAACTAATGTGGAAATAGGGCCTGAGATAAGATCGATGTCACATATTTCAGAGCAAATGTTGTGAAAAATGTCATGTTTTTTTCAAAATGTCGAAACCCTATTCGAGAAATACTTATATGGTGTCACTTGTTATGTACTTGATACAGGATATGCTCTAACACAACACACAATTTGGTGATTACAGGTGTGTTTGATGTGTTGGCATACACAGACAAGGATGTAGCAGTGCCCTTCACTTGGATTGAGAGTGATCCCAAGTTGATTTCTAACCCCCAAATGGTCAAACTCCATTCTTTCGATACCAAGGTAAGTTTATATTTATCCATAATTCCATACTTTTTAACCTCCTTGCTTCAGAGATCTTTACCAACAATTTGTTACTCGTTCTTTTTATCAATTCATTCTTTGATTGACACAGATTCACAGGGTTGACACAATCGTGTCTTACAAGAATGATGAATGGGACGAAGAGTAGAAAAGAGTAGGATTGTAGAAGAATAATATTGTGTGATTTTGATAAAAGTAATGTTGTACTATGTTTTGAAACATCTTGGTGTGTGAATCATTGATTCACAGTTTTTGTAATATGTCTTGGATTCAGCCAATTCAAGTTCCACAAGTATCGGCTATGTCACATTATTGTTCATCCTTCTAACTCTCACAATGGATTCAGCATTCCGCATCAACCTTCATACATCTCTTTGTTGTAAAACGTCAGAATTATCTACCATATCTCCCCCCCCCCCCCCCACAAAAAAAGCACAAGAGATCCAGAAAATTGTATTAAAAGGATACAATTCTGTTTAATACTTTTGTTTTTTTGAAAAATTGCACTACAAATGTGAACTTTTTAAAAGCAATATGAAAATATATGGCCTGCTTGATCAAAAAAAAAAAGAAAAAGGTCTGTCATCCATGTGAATTGCTCTTGTCTTATAATACCAGTATACCACCAATTACTTACAACCTGACGAGGTAGGATGAAGACAAGGTTAAGAAGTTAATAGTTATTTTTTCAGTTACACCATTTTGGCAAAGTTACAAAAGCATAGGTAAACTATGCAGATAGATGAAAACTTGACTGAATTGACAGAGTTCCTGACATGTAATGCTACTTCTCCAAGGAAAACGTACTCTTAGTTTATCATTTATCGACATATAACTCTAGCTATCACTTGTAATAACCCTGTACATATAGTGCATATACTTATCAAGATGTTTGAAGCCATTGAACAACTCAACTAGAGACATATTGAGGGCGGTTGTGACATTGTGCAGTGACGGATGAGATCAAAATACTCATCCAAATCTACAGTATCATCATGTCTATAGATCCAGGGGCCATATCCATGGACTATAATCTATGGTATCTATCCCCTTCGGCCCTTCCCCTTTTCAAGGTCAAATTCCTCAAAATCCCGAGTTTTATTTATGGGGTCTATAGACCCAGATACATAGTATCAAGGCCGGTCATAAACCATAACATACACCAAATATGCATGTGTTTGCAAGTTTATACATTATTTGCCAGCCGATATAGTCTTCATATCTTGTCCCCTGTTTGTTTGCGTTTTATCCCAAAATAATTTATTTGTAGGATGTGATTTTTTTAATGGGTAAATTTTTAAGCAAGTGTACAACTTAAAGAAAATTGAACCGTAGTCTTCCTTTTGGAAACCAATCATTCTACTTCTACCGTTAAACTGCCCAAAAAGGTTAAAGGTGGGATGTAATTTCTTTGGAAAGTATTTGCTGAATGTTATTATATTGCTATTACACTATAAGAAGAAACGTTCCATATTACATATAACATACGTGGGAAGCATATATTAGGAATGTATCAGAAGGGCAAACCAAGAAGGATTTTACTGCTGATTCACAAGTCAATACAACGTTACAGAACTACAGGTTTATACAGAATTCGCCCTTCCCAAAACCCTTAAATCACCCTGCTTACTCGCATTACTCGGGTAAAAACAGGAACAATTTTGTTAATGTTTTCAGATTTCTTTGATTTCATGGCTGCTAGTTTTGCACTTATATACTGTTTTCCTGTTATCTTTAGCAATTAAGCCTGCAAGTTATGATCTTTTTTGGTTTCCATGAGGTTTTTGCCATGGAGAAAGCTCTAGAGATAGACAATACAATAATTACAGTGTGTTCTATATGTTATTTTTGACGTGGGCTATTGACGTTATCTTGAAGGAATGGAGAGAGAGACGGTAGACAATCTTACATCACATTAGAAGTCATGAAAGAAAACAAAAGGTTTACGCAATGATATTGAGTCCTCTTGGCAATGCTACAATGCTCATCTTGTATTTGGGTTTTTTCTTCTTTTTTTTTCCCTTGCTGAGTTTCATGAATTTTTTGAAATTTTTCCAAAAACTTCTTCTGGGTATCTTAGAAACATCCTTGCCAAGGGTAAGGTCACATAGTTGTGGATGCCCCAAGACCCTACCTTGTCCGGATCCATATTGGGTTGTTTGTTGTCGGGTGCACTCACTTATGGATTTCCCAGGTCCCAAGACCCTACTTTTTTGGGATCCTTGATGGATTGTTTGTCATTGGGTTTTTTTTGCTCCAAAAAACCATGTTTCTTGGTTTAGTTTCCAATGCCTCTTCATGGGTTTTGTCCACTTCAATCCTTGTTAGCTGTCAATGTGCATATATGGCCATCGTTAGAAATAGAATACAAGTGGTCATCTGTACTTCTTTGTGGGTCTATACCTTTGACAAAGTCAAGCTTTGACACTCAGATTTCCTTGGTATTGTATTTTCTGATTCCTTGGCATGCCGATTTGTAGCAGTATGGGGAGTCATCAGCATGAACTCGAGCAACTGTTGTTATCCCCCCAACAAGAGAGAACTAAGGAAGTTTCGGCTTTCAGCAACTGTAGCATTTGGAGCAAGCTCACTTTTTCATGGGTTGACCCCCTCTTCAGAATTGGTAGGAATCAATTGCTTGAACTAGCTGATGTTCCGTTGGTTCCGGAGTCTGAAACTGCAGAAATGGCCACAGAATTGTTGGAAGAATCACTTTGGAAGCAGAAGACAAATGCCTTCTCATTGCCAAATTCCATATTCTGCACCATGTGGAAATCATTGCTGGGCAATGCCTTCCTAGCATGTATGACTTCTTTACTCATCAATCTCATTATTTTGACCTATGTACTAATAATTGTTCACTTCTGCATCAGTGAAAGTTACTTCATTAATCTGGCAGTATTTTCTGCTTTAAATTATGGTGAACAAAAGCACTTGCCTCAGAAACTATCATTCAAGGATAAGATAATTTACAATGCCCCCTCCAAAAAAAATAAAAGGCAAAAGAGGGAGGAAAAAAGGGCACACATTGTTTCCTAGACATGACTCAAGCGGGGTATTGATCTGCTTTGGCTTACCTATACGGTATTCGTTTTTTTTTGGGGGGGGGGGGAGATGGTCTTAAAATCTTCCATTTACACAGTTGTTTACTTTTGCAGTGGCCAACACAATTGCTTCCTACATTGGCCCTCTGCTTATCACTTACTTTGTTGATTTCCTATCAAGGAAAAGTGATGCTACTGGCTATCGCTATGGGGTGATCCTTGCAGTCATCTTCTTCCTAGCTAAGTGCATTGAATCACTAACACAAAGGCAGTGGTATTTTGGTGCTGCACGTATTGGTCTCAAGGTCCGAGCAGCTACCATTTCCTTGGCATACAAGAAATCTCTTGATCTCAAGCTAGTTGATTCCAGACAAGGCAGTGGGAAAATCATCAACTTAATTAATGTAGATGCTGAGAAACTTGGGGACTTCTTCTTGCACATTCATGGCATTTGGTTGTTCCCCTTGCAGGTCTTCCTTGCACTTGTAATTCTTTACATCAATCTTGGGCTTGCACCTGCTTTTGCAGCATTTTTTTCGACTGTCTTAGTGGTGATTTGTAATACCCCTTTAGCCAAGAGGCAAAAGAGCCTGAATTCCAAGATCATGGAAGCAAAGGACTCTAGAATAAAAGCTACCTTGGAGACATTAAAGAACATTCGAGTTCTTAAGTTACATTCTTGGGAATCCAACTTTATGTGCAAGCTTCTCAACCTGAGGGAGATCGAGAAATCTTGGTTGAGCAAATATCTCTATACATGTTCTGCAGTTGCTTTTCTGTTTTGGGCTTCACCGACATTGGTTTCAGTTGTCACCTTTGGTGTTTGCATTTGGGTAAAGACACCATTGACCTCAGGAACTGTTCTTTCTGCTTTGGCAACTTTCAAGATTTTACAAGAACCCATCTACAATCTCCCTGAGCTGATATCAGTAATAGCACAAACAAGGGTCTCAGTTTCTCGGGTTCAGAACTTCATCAGGGATGAAAACCTGATGACATTATCACAGCAACACAAAAAACGGCACACCCAGTATGGAAGTGTGCATAGCATTGCTACAAGCAAGCATAAGAGATTTTCAGCTCATAGCCAATCCAGGCCGTCTGATATTGCTGTCGACATTGATTTGGGAGAGTATTCTTGGGGCACAAGTGATCACGATTCACAAAAATCAACAATCAGAATAAATACACAGTTCAAAATCAAAAAAGGCTCCAAGATTGCTGTTTGTGGGCCAGTTGGTTCAGGTAAGTCAAGCTTGATATGCAGTATACTTGGGGAGATTCCAAGGATCGCAGGGAAGGAAATAAAGGTTTTTGGAACGAAAGCATATGTTCCACAGACTGCATGGATCCAAACTGGTACTGTTATGGACAATGTGCTGTTTGGAAAGGACATGGACACTGCATTTTATGAGGAAGTCATAGAAGCATGTGCCCTGAACAAAGACCTCGAGATGTGGGCGGGGGGTGATATGTGTGTGGTGGGAGAGAGAGGGATCACATTGAGTGGAGGTCAAAAGCAGAGAATTCAACTAGCCAGGGCGATTTATAGTGATGCAGATGTCTACTTCCTTGATGATCCTTTCAGCGCTGTCGATGCACATACCTGTTCACACCTGTTCAAGGCAAGTAACTTGGCTTCCCTATTATATCCACCAAATAAGGTGATTTTTGCCGGATTGATTTTGGGTTAATCCATTTTCGGTTGTGGTCATATCTAGGTCTATTGTTTATTAATAAGAATATCAATTCGAAATATCTCGATTTAGTTCAGTATTGGTTGGGCAAGATAGGTTGCTTTTTAGCCAGGATTAGATCAGCTTGAGTCTATAGTCTCTCTGGTTTGGTAATTGAGCGTATGCTAGTTTTTACAAATGTGCAATTTTTGCTTTCACATTTTAGCAGATTATTCTTTTAACCCTGTGTGACTTGATGTATGCAGAGTTGTCTTCTGGAAATGTTATCTGGGAAGACAGTGGTATTCATAACCCATCAGTTGGAATTTCTAGGTCTTTCGGACCTTGTTCTGGTACGGTTAACATTATCCCTCCTTTATTAACTGTTAATGTAACTCGACAAATAGCTGACATTTAGTTGCATAATTTCCAACCATAGGTGATGAAAGATGGCAATGTTGTTCAATCAGGAAGATTTGAAGAGTTGGTTAAAGACCTAGATGGTGAACTTGCAAGGCAAATGAACGCCCGTCAAAAGTCACTAACACATGTGAACAATTTTTCTGCATCTCAAGCAGAACATGAAAAAAAGCTTTCTCCTTGCTCAGTTCTTCGGTACAACATACCAGAGAAAGCCACCAATAATGAAGATGAAACAGGAGCAAGAGGACGCGTGAACTGGCACATTTATTCTTCCTTTGTCACCGCTGCATATGGGGGAGCTCTTGTTCCTATTATTCTTCTTTGTCAGATTCTTTTCCAGGGACTGCAAATGGGCAGCAGTTACTGGATTGCCTGGGCAACTGAGGAAGAAGGAAGAGTTGGCAAAACACAGTTGTTGGGTTATTTTGTGCTGCTGTCTGGTGCCAGTTGTCTGTTCATATTGGGGAGGACTATTTTTCTATCGACAATTGCCATTGAAACTGCTCAACAGTTGTTCATAAACATGATTAGGGCAGTTTTCCGTGCTCCACTTTCGTTCTTTGACTTCACTCCTTCAAGTCGAGTACTTAGCAGGGTAATGGCAAAACCTAAACTGTGAAGGCTCAATGTTCGTAACATGTGGAACGTAACAGGACAAATCCATTCCTAGCTATTTAGCCTGAAACTATACTTAAATAGCAATGAATTTTTTTGATCTGAAGCTGAATTGGTCTAACCTGAACCCAAATAAATGACCGGTTTTTCAAGTCTTCATCCTTTAGTTTTCTTGGCTCCTCAACTATCTTTTCAACGTTCCTGTTTTTTCTTATTGTGTTCTCTTAATTGCAGTGTTCAACAGATCAGAGCACCGTGGACACAGACATTCCTTATCGATTAGCAGGATTGGTATTTGCTCTGATTCAACTGCTGAGTATAGTTCTCCTTATGTGCCATGTTGCTTGGCAAGTCTTCCTCATCTTCAGTGTCGTCATTGCCATCTCTCTGATGTATCAGGTAAGGAAATTATTGTAGTGTTCAAAATTCTCATAACAGTCTCACTAGAAATAGGGTGTCATCGAACTAGGTGAAACTAAACCGGGATTGACCATGCAACACGAAGCTAGACCTGCCTGTTCCCACAAGCAACCTGATTTTACCAACAATTAAATTCACCTAGCCAGAACTAAAGCAACTTAATTTTCTTGATGTATATATGGATTGTGCTTTATTGACAAACTCATCAGATTCAATGCAAGTATTCGAAAGAAAATTCAATTGGAAATGACCCCGGACCCATTGAGCCTTGGATGACCAAACCCAAACCCGATTCAAATGACATGTTTGCTATGTCTAGACTATTACTGCATTAGGCTACACAGCCCCTATGAGTTATGTGCATTTAGTCTATGGTGCAATGCATTAACAAGAGGATAATTTCTTCATGTGCTTCAGGCTTATTATATAACATCTGCCACAGAGTTGGCCAGGATGGTTGGGAGTCAAAAAGCTCCAATTCTTCATCATTTTTCAGAAACTACAGCAGGTGCTCCAACCATTCGGTGCTTCAATCAAAAGGATCGCTTCTATAAAAAGCTCCTAAACTTGGTCAATGATTATTCGCGCGTTAGCTTTCACAACACTGCCACTATGGAATGGCTTTCTTTGAGAATAAATTTTTTGTTCAATGTTGCCTTCTTGGTTGTTCTGGTCATCTTGGTGTCTTTGCCAAGGTCAGCCATTGAACCCAGTAAGTTTCTCTAATACCCACCGATCAGTTTTTTTTCTTCTTCTTTTTTGTTTGGTAGTTTGCTGGAGCAGTAAAGCATAAGATAACCAGATGTATTTTGCATGTATGCACACTTATACCTTGTTAAGGTAGAATCATGCGTTATCAGCTTTCCTAAGTGACTCATGCATCCTGTAATTTTTCATTTCAGGTTTGTCAGGACTAGTAGCTACATATGGACTAAACATGAATGTTCTTCAAGCTTGGGTGATATGGAACTTGTGCAATGTGGAAAACAAAATGATCTCAGTAGAGAGAATCCTTGAATATGCAAAAATACCTAGTGAAGCTCCACTGGTCATAGAAGAATGCAGACCAGACCCTCAGTGGCCAAGTGAAGGCTCTATTCAGTTTGTCAACTTGCATGTTCGGTATTCCCCAGCTTTGCGTATGGTGCTTGAAAGGATCACCTGCACCATCCCGGCTAAGATGAAGGTTGGAGTTGTGGGCAGAACAGGCAGTGGAAAGTCTACCCTAATACAAGCTCTTTTCAGGGTTGTCGAGCCTGCTGATGGGAATATTCTCATTGATGGAATCGACATTTGTAGAATAGGATTGGATGATCTGAGGTCTAGGCTGAGTATAATTCCTCAGGATCCAACACTTTTCCAAGGAACGGTGAAGGCTAACCTAGATCCTCTTGAGCAGCATTCTGATCAAGAGATTTGGAAGGTATGACTGCTTAGTTTGTGTCTCTTGCTGCGATTAAAATGGTCAAAAGAAACTATGTTTCCATTTCATGGCATTTTATGATTTGTGCAGGTGGTGAACAAGTGTCATGGGCTTGCTGACATTGTGAAGCAGGATCCAAGGGTACTGGATGCACCTGGTATGACATTTCACTCATTAATGTAAGTCATATGAAGGGAATAAATTCAAGGCAAAGGAGTTAAAATTTAACAAGATGAAGACTTTTGTATAGCCCAGCAAAAAAAAAAAAAAGAGAAGGGGGGAAAAAATCAACAAGCCTGAAAGTCAACTTGATCCTAACCAGAGTTGATCATTTCAATCTGACGACTCTGAACCACAAATAACTTGACTGGAAAGTGATTTGACATTAAATATCAACCCACACCCATAGTTACCGGATTGGAATGAAACTGACTAATTCTGGCCAACTTGGTAATACTGTCCCAACAAAGTTCAATGACCGGAACTGCCACGGGTTTGACTCAACCCAGTCCAAAATATATGGTACTTGAATGCTATCCAATCCTGAAATGAAGGACATGATCTGAACATGACAAACCTGTTTTACTGTGATCCAAAGTTCCCCTGACTCCTACTCCCATTTCCTAAGCGTACTTCGGCCTGTTCATATTTCCTTCCCTCTCTCTAATTTACTACTCCAGTCTCCAAGTAGAAGTGACCGCCAAGAATGGAATGAGAACATGTAGGCTGTAGCTATGTGGTCGTGTATGTGAATCTCTCTTGCTGTTTATCGTGAAATCTTTGCTTGTGCGTTACAGTTGCAGAAGATGGAGGAAATTGGAGTGTTGGGCAAAGGCAGTTGATTTGTCTGGCTAGAGTGCTACTCCAAAGGAGGAGAATCTTGGTCTTGGATGAAGCTACAGCATCTGTAGATACAGCCACTGATAATCTGATTCAGAAGACAATCCGAGAGGAAACAAGTGGATGTACTGTAATTACAGTTGCCCATAGGATACCCACGGTCATTGACAATGACCTTGTCTTGGTTCTCGATCAAGGTGAGTAGATCATCAAACATATCAAAATGAACCATATCCAATTACTCAACCCAATATAAATCCCAAGCGGGTAATCTGATTCCTATGTGTATCCTAGACAATCCAATCCATCCTAACCTAATATTGGTCTAACCCAATCCATACCTGAGATAACCCAACTTTGATCAAACCAGTCCAACTCCTGACGTAATGACCTGACTTAATTGAACCTTGATACTCATCTGCATAACATATAACAGCCTTACTGAACCTAGGACATGCTGGACCTTAAGTGTACCAGAATTTGAGATGGCTTGACCCAATCTGACCTAAGTATGGCACGAAACTGTTTAACCAAACCCAAGTAGGACGACATGGTTTCCATCTCTCTTTAAGTCGACATGCATACTTTCAACTCATGTCTATGTGCAACCTCATGTTTCCGCATTGATCAACACAGGTCAGGTGATCGAGTGTGATTCCCCCACTGAATTGCTGAAGGACAGTTCCACTGCATTTTCAAAGCTGGTGAATGAATTTCTGCTGAGATCAAACAAGACTGACCAAACTTCGCAATGAGACATACAAGCATGGGGTTAGGGACTAACGAAAGTATTATGTGACGTTAGTGTAGGCTTGACTACTGACAAGAAAAATAGAGGTGAAATTCTTTGATTTAAGGTACAATTGTACAAGTAGCGACTTCGGCTCTGGCAATGTACTGTTACGCTGGTGTAGATTTCACACTAACAGTTAGAAAAATAAAGGTGAATTTCACTTAGGCTTTATCTGATCCTTGAAAAATTTGGTGGAAAAAAAAAATTGAAGGAAAAAAAAAGTAAAGGAAAATAGGTAGGAAGAAAGTGGGTTTTTTTTTCTCTAATTTGGATTGAGAAAAAAATACAAAAATTCGAATAAGAAATTTAAATATTGATGAATTACTTGAATCATATTGATATTATCTAAACAGTGCAAGGTCGGAGGAGGTTAGAAATTCTTTGAGAAACTTTTCCCAAACTTTCCACATAATTTTACGAGGAAAATTTTATACTTATTTCTAACAATTTTTCCACCTACTTTTCCTGCATATTTTTTTCTTTGTAATTTTCTCTAAACTAAACACAAGAAAAAAAAGTTACTTTCTCAAATTTTTTTCTTTCACCAAATTTTTCAAGGTTCAAACGAAGTCTTATTCTTCATTGAGATAAAAGCTATTCGACATATGAATTTCATTTGTTCTTTATTGAGATAACAACTATTCATCTTTGGGTATATATGTCAATGCTGCTTAGATATCTTATTGGACGATAAGTGGAAAAAAGTGATTACAAGCGATGAAATGTCAGTATCTTATCAGAATGGAAAATGTGAACACATGACTATGATAAAAGTGGAAATGCTACCCTTCGATACAAACCATCTCACATTCGTTCACAGATTGTGCAACTGCAAGTCAAAAACCCAGCACATTCTCACCGGCAATGAATAACCTACACCCAAAAAAAGGTGAGGGGTTAGGGAGGCAATGAAAACATCATCGCTCTTTATTGGATTCCAGTACTTCATCCCGACAGTTGGGTCATGCTTGAAGGAAAAGGCCTGAAGTCTGAACTCTGAAGTTACGTTACACGAAAGGGCTGAAACTTGAAAGGTTATATACAGGTGAACACAGATGCCCAGAATGACGGAAAATATATGTACAAAGCAGAGACAACAATATGAGGGTCAGCAGTGCTTAGCTACATGCATCATCCCCAGGTGGACAAGAAAAGATAAGAGTTACATTGTATAAGAAGCACCACCAATTGTAGGGGGATTATCAGGTCACCCCACGATATAAGACATCAGAGCGAAGGTCATCTAAATTAGCGATATTTCTGTACCCGTTTAACTCCCTAAGGCATGACCATCCACGATGATGCAAGAATTCGCGAAATTCATCCTGTGAGTAAAATGTCCACTCCTCTGCGTGGGATATGGTTTGGCTCGAGTATGGAATGTGATCAGACTCCTCATAGTGACACAATTTGATTGTCATCCCTGAAAGTGAAAAGAAGTTTAACTCAATCCATTAGGGAAAACATAATAATAAAAAGAAAACCTCAAGTGGCGAAAAGATATAGGGAAACCCATTTTGTCAAGCAATGGGGCACTAAAGGGAGAAAAGGGTGGGAGAGAGGAGGATGCAGTGGATAATACATCCCAGTGACGAATACTGAAAACTATCAGTATAGGTAACATTTTACCTTCATCAAGGCGAAGAGTGTAAGTGCCTGGTGGCATGTCTCTATCAAGGGAACGAGCAACCTGATCTTCATCCTCCAACCAAAATGCCCGCCTTGTCCTGATCCCAAATAGGGATCTTATCACATCTTTTATGGCATCAGCAGTGCCATCTACACCAACTCTTCTAGTGTAATCACCCAATTTGACTGTAATCACCCTTCCTCCATAAGAATGACTGTCATCACCTATGAAAGAAGTCAAATTTGAGCATTAAAACCAAACATGGCAGCTTAAAAATCCAGAAGACATTGAGAGTTTCTAATTAACAGAAATGAAACACACCCACCCAGCCACACATATATACACACACACACATGCACGCACGCACAAATACACACACACACACACAAATATATATATATATATATATATATATATATATATATATATATATATATATATATATATATGATATATACAGAATCACACACAGAGAGGGGGCCCGTTTGGGTTTTTTTTTTTGGGGGGGTTGGGGGGGGGGGGATGCTCATGACATTTCACGCTTACCAAATATCTACACTGTCCTACTACATCCTGGCTCACACTAGGATATCTCTAATTGATACTATGACAAACATCCCAGTGCTTCTGACCATCAAAGGTGAGGCCTAGAAGGATTTGCCCTGCCTTCCCTAGAAGTGTGGGGTTCAAATTCCACAAGTAGCAATCAGGGTGTAAGATGCCCCTCCCTTGCAATCGCCTTTGGCTCCTGCCAAATAATTGCCAAGGGGGAGTCGCCATGACTCATGGGGCAGTGGGGCCATCCCACAGGGAGGGAAAAGGGGGGGGGGGGGAAGACACCAAGTTCCAAATCCTGAACTAATTTTATCACAAATATTTTAACAGGAGCAGGCAATTTTGGACAAGTGGGTCAAATAAAGACTATGTAATGGGTATATTGTGCTGTTTATTTCAGATTTGGGCAAAATAGGGGCTGGTTCTATTCTGGTTTTCCAGGAACAAGACATGAGTACAGACACCATTCCATTTTGGCCCCTGAAAGAACAAAAACGAGGGGGATGAGCTTTTTGCCTGCTTGAAGTCACAAATAGATTAACAATGGTTGCGTGCTCTAAACATAGGGGATAATGCGCTTCCCATCTGTTAGAAGTTGCAAATAGATTAATTAACTTACTGAAATAGCATATCTAACATGGTTACGTGCTCTGAACAGGATGTTAGATCAAAAGCCATACATCTTGTCCCACCCTCCCAAAGACACGTTAAAACACACGTGGAAGGAAGGATTACTTCAAGACTTCAACTACACTGAACCTAGCCCACAATCCCCAAGGGCAAAGACTGTTTGTCATCGAAGCAAAAAGATTTGTCTTCCGCATTTTGTGTTCTCCATAATTCTACTAATTTCAGTATTTCAGCATATAAGAAGCTGGTTTAACAATGGCAGGCCTCTGCATTGATGCTCACAATACCTAAAAGACACCCACTTTCACTGCAAATCATCATGCTACTGAGAATCACCACAGCATCCTGTCATATCTGTCCCCACAGAAGCGACCCTGACAAAATGAGGAGATGTATGGAAACTGCAGGTGTTGGATCTGATCCAGTTATGAATGGGGGAGGTAGAGGGGCGAGCTAGAGGCTGAGAGCTCATAAAGTTCGCAAAAGACAACTCTAGACTTCAACATGACATCGTCCTTTACTCATGAATCACTTAATACCCAAATTGGACAAGACAGTGAGGATCCTGCTGAAGGCAACCCTGTGGCCCACTACTTTGAAACCAAGAAACTCATTCTGTTGCCCATATCCCTTTAAAGTCATTTTAATGGTATCAAATTATTCTTGAGGATACGGATTAGAATTAATTTCAGATTTAATTCAGATATAGAAACAAAAACTGAAACCTAAATAGAGCCACAGATACAGCGGAAAATGCTGTAAAAAACTACATCACAACACATGCCTTTCTGTCTGTCGCCACCCAATTTAAGAGGAAAATCGCTGCTGCATATAGTGACATGTAAAAAGCATGTCAAGAGCGAATCGTAGAATCCTGATAGTTTTGAAAATCCAGCAGCTGAATAATCAAGCCAAAATGTATAACTAACCCTTCATCTACATGTGAAGTGTGAACAACGCAATGCTTATACACGATAGTCTATTTACTACGGCAGTCTCTTTCAAAGCTTAGATTTTCAAGTATGCATCGAAACATACCTTCCATTTAAAAGAACAAAACAAACCACAAATATGTGGCTAATAAAACCTTTGGTCTCCCAGGCTTCCTATACTGGGAGCCCAGGGCTAATTCCACCAAGCCAACATGCTCGTGAAGCCAACATCAAGTTGTTCATAAATGTACCATCAGTATACTCATAAATATGTGCCAGTTCTTCCCAACTATTTTACACATAGTGAACAACCTACAAACAGCTAAGCAATAAAGCACTAAGTTAGCTGAACTAACCATTTCCAGCATCCCGCCAAAATGATGGGGGAACTCCCCCTCCTGTCACGGCATCGGCTGCAGTGATGGCAAGAGGATGCCCCTCATGATCCAGACGTCTCTCCAAATTCAGGGTTGGCCTCTCATTAGCTGTAAAAGAAAGGCAATAAACCATATTAGTGTTAGAATCCAGAACTAGTTCCCACATTTAGTGCACAAAAAGTCAAAGAAGAAATAAATCTAGAGAAAATGCAAAGGACAAAGACAATCACAGAAAACATAAAGGGGCATTCTGAGAGAGAAAGATACATAAGGAAATGATGAGATACAGAAAAAGATATTATTGCTATTTGCTAGTAGACTTCCAAATCTTTCCAAGCCAGTAATGGGAGAGAATATAAGAAATGATTTCAACCCCATCGATCCCTGAGGGAAAGGGTTACCTAAATAACAAGTGTCCCTTCATCCTCTAAAATAGGTATACACCATTCATCATTCTGAAAACATAGGGGATAAAGGTCAAACAACAGTCATTGACCAAGGAGTTGCAATGGTGGTAATTTGACAAGAAAATGCCAAGCATATTATAAACCCTGAGAAAAATGCTCTGATCTTAATAACAAGGCCACAACAAAAAAGAGTCAGACACAACATTAAGCAAAGTTCTCATGACAACCACATCACTCCATTCTTATCTTTCAGATCATTTTGTATTTCGCATAGCTCTGAACAAGCAATGAAGTCCAGGTCTTGATAACATGGAACCTCCTGGGGTTGTATGTTCCACAAATCACACTCAAAGTCTAAAGCAATATATGTTGAAGGTCATCAGTAAGCAGGTTGGATTAAATGGAACTGGTAGGCCCAAAATTTTAAAATTATGGACTAGCATATTGCAAGAATTATATGCAGGATTTCCAACAAATAGTGTCATATTTAACTTATGTTATGCATCTTCTGAATTATTGATGGCATACAATGTTGGACACACAAGGCAAGGACATGGATCCAGACTTGGGCTGTACAAATTAAACTGAAACCATCAAAATTCCTTGAAAATAGCCATATGTGACACTTGGATACGTGAAACTATGCCAGAGTCCAATCAACATTTTGCGTGACTGATGTTATGTTTTGCAATAACGAAATTAGATTACCAAATATGGCGGCACTAAACAACTACAGATCATATTCACAAGTTAATAGTGTCTTTAACAGATAATCTCTCCATGGCTATAACTGGTCTCATTGTATGGTCAAACGTGCTGACCATTCATAATCCAATTTCAAAAATGAACTGTTTATTTATTAAAAAAGAAAAAGGGGAAACATAGATAACTAATTCACAAATGAAAATAGCAGTAGCAATGTGGCTCAGCATTATTGTGCAAGTGTTCATTGCAACTTGCAAAGTGCATCTCAAGGCCGCATGTTAGGTCTCTTCGATAGGCAAATTTTTCAGTTTTTATCTCAAAATATAAAGAAAAACTGAATTGATCAAAAATTGCCTGTTGTGTGAGCAGTTGACTCGTTAAACCATTTGTCTCCATCAGTTAAATAGTCAAAACTCTTTTTTGGCATTTTCAGAGGACCATGGTCCATCTCCTAGCTCAAAGTTAACACAGCTACTCTGATCCGGTTCTGGTAATTCTGTAGATGTTTAAGGTCTGCATATAAAAAAAAAAAAACACCCAAAGAATGACGCATGTTGCATACACAATAGTTATGCAATGGCTCAGTGGGAATTGGCAAAGGAAACTGAAGGCAAAAGGTGAGACATCATGCATGCAATGCACAAGCGCAGGGTTAAAGAAGTGTGCCATAATTTTAATCTTCAGTTCAGTGCAGACTCCCAGACTGTTCCACATCGTCACTTTGGCTTACATTGTTTTTGCATCTATGTTAAGGTTTTGCTGTATTGTTAGTAATTATTCTGTTGCAGGACCGCTAATCGAAGCTGCCAATAAAAGACAAGATGGTACTACTAGCTATCAATATGATGACAGCAAGCAAGATGTGGATGGTAAAACTGAACTAGTCCATGACACAGCAGAATAATTTTGTGAGTCCCTATTCCAGGGGTTCACAAAGGCCAAAATGTTTTTGTTGAATTCCTTTTATTAACTATCGCTCAAAAATTGCTATATCACATGGAGCAATTATAGGCATTTTCTTCCAATTTGTCGGCAAAGATGGTTCTATCTTTTCTGGTTGGATCAAGGGTCCCTTTTGGCCACCTCTTGATTCAATACTGATTGAATCAAGGGTCCCTTTTATCTGATTTTAAGCTGATTAAAAATAAAAAAGAGACGACTGATGTGACATTAGCCAAGGCATTCCAGTAAAGTCTTTCTTTGCAATATCTAACATCTTATTTTAGATTGAACGCTCTCTCACACAACTCTTGTTAGGCTTAACTACATAAATCCAGACCTCACCAGACCGTTGTTGCCACTGTTGGTGGCAGTGGTGGTGTTGGGTTAGACGGCCCATATTACTTGGAACTAGAGAAAAATTTTCCATGATGTCATTTTATCTGGCATTACACAATTGTTGTCAATCTAGTAATAAAGCTTGGTGCCAAATCTTAGTTTCAAAGATAAAGAACATCCTACATAAGAGGGGATACTATTGCCTAATTACATAGGACATATTTACATTAGGAATGGGAAGATAATTATTATCTGCTTAGAGAACCAGAATTGGTAAAAGATGCAAAAAAGCGATGTTGAAGATCGTGACAAGAGAATTAGCCATCATTAAGACGAGTATAAAAAGTAAACTTTTAATCATCGCAAGAGTATTCAACTTCACAATGATCACCAAGGCCTCTACCCTCATAGATGCAGACTTATCATCTGAATCCTTAGTGGAGCCTATTTTAAACAGCATCTTTCTTGTAGCTGTCTAGATTGAGCTACTCACACATCTCACAATCACATTTATGTCGGTTTTCTGCAGCAAACATTAGATCCAGTAGGTCCTATGATGCATTGAACATTCCATGTAAGTTCAAGATGCCAATTGATTGAAATTCCGGAAAAGGTTTGAATTTATTATACCTTCAATGGGTCCAAAAGGAATACTAGCATCATCAATACCTGCACAGAGGACAATCAGTTAAAGGAATCCATGATGGAAACATCAAAGCGATGGAAGTTGCTTCGGATCAGTTCTCATGTTCAACATATAGAAGATCAACGTCAACATGAGGGAGGGGAAACAATATGAAGCACAAGCAACCTCAAGCAGGGTCATGACCTAGGCATGATTAATGTCTAGTGAAAGAAGGGCTTACAGTTTACATAATAAGCACAAAAGTTCAGTCAGAGAAGAAATGCAATTATATAGGAAGCTGATGGACATAAATCTCAAAATATAAACACAATTTGACAAACCAAATAACATTCTAGCTTTTCCACGTAAACCACAGAGATTTCATCGAGATAACACATACATAAGAAGTTGCATCTCCATCAGTTTATTTCAAGATCTTTGGTGAATCAACTAGCAGGAGGATAAATACTAAGCAGGGTGACAGCTAATACACATTGCCATGGAGGCTGCCTATCTGAACCCCCCCCCCCCCCAAAAAAAAATGGCAGTCATGAGAGATTATCAAATCTGGGCATGGATAGAGAGAAATGATGAAATCAAAGTACAAATAGTTTACAGATTTTGTACTCAAAAACTATGGATCCCCTCTACACCATTCAACACCCCCCCCCAAAAAAAAGAAAAATAAATTTGAAAAGTCAGGAGTTGCTCTCAGTTACATGGCTTGATTCTAGCCTGCAGATCAATTCAGCATGTAAGATACATGCTGATTTAGGTCGATTACAATTCATTGGCGTGTTAGCAAACCACTATCTGTTAATGTGTTCACACATAAGCTGGAGTCATTATTTCACATCTAACTACAAAGTCTCTGTCAATGCAAAGGCACCCACGCCACCCAAACCATGATGAAACTGGGGAGCTTCTACAGTTCCACTCTTTGTTTTAAAGTTGTTCTTTAAGAGTAGTAAAATATGTGGGCAATGGCAGTATAAACATGTAATCTTTATACTGCAAAGTGACTCTCAAGATAAATCCCCGCACTTGTAAGACTTGGCCACTGTGAATCCAATTGTCACAGAGCCTCAGCACTTTGTGCAAAAATCCATTCTTTGCTTTTCTTTCCTCGGTAAGTGTAACCAAAGCAACTAGCTAGCATTTTGCCTTACGAAGCATGGAATTTGGCAGTTCAATGTACAATTGCGTATACACATAAATGCACACCCATGCAAATCCAATAACCAACTCAACAGCAAAACCAACATTAGGAAACACCTTGATATTGAAAAAAATTACACTTATACATTGCCACAATCAAATCTTCACTAGTAAAAGACATGAAAATTAAAGAGAAGACAAACCTTTGTCGGAGAATTGCAAGAAGGGATCAACTTTGGAAGAATGATTAGCATCATGATTATGCTCAGCATGATTAGCAGCAGCACTAGCAGTGGCATTAGCATTAGCAGAAGAACACCGATTTCTCTCCCTCAAAATCTCATCAATCTCCTTATAATACGACATCTTAGCAGACCCATTTCCGGCCCCATTAGCATTGAGCTGTTGCTTGGCCTTCTTGAATTCTTTAAGAAGATTCCTCCACTTATCAGTACACATAGTTGGAGATCGATCAAACCCTCTTTCTCTCATTCTCGCAGAAATCTGCTCCCATAGATGCTTGTTCGACTTCGAAGTATTGAATAGCGAATCCATCTCTCTCCTCAAGCTTATCAGACTCCTGGTTTCTTCTTGCACCCACGTTTCAGCCCGTTTCTTTGGCCCTGAAGCCGGACCCGGACACATAATCCTGGTCGGGCCGTGCGCGGAGGAGGAGGGTACCACCTCGATCATCATGTCGTGGTGGTGGTTTCCGGCGCCGGCGCCGCCGTCGTCGTCGGAGAAGTCGATTGACGGTGGAGGTTGGGGTTTAGGGTTGTGATTGGCGTCGGAAATGTACATGATTTTCCGGTTATTGGATAGATTTTTTTAGGGTTTTTGCGGAATTAGGGAGAGGTTTAAGAGTCGAGTTGGCAGTGTTTGAATTGGGGGGATGACTGAGTTTCAGAAATTGAGAGAGGGAGCAGGAGATGAACAGTCATGTTTATCCACCACTTACCTTACTAATGGAAGGTTGCTCTCTTAAGTGATTAATTTTTCTTTTTTTTTATTGAATTCAATGAATAATTTCAGGTTTTTGGAAAATAGTTGGTCCATTGTAATATTATTCATTTATTTATTTATTATTTATTTTATCTATAATAGGTTCCAAAATTTATATTTGAATCTTTCTAAAACCTACAAAAAAAAATATAATAGATATTCCTATTGTTATACGAAAGATTGAAAAAGCCGACATAAAATACATTTTAAAGTAGAAGAAGTAAAATATTTGCCAATAAATCTCTAACGTTTTTACCAACTGTATTTACCAAAGCTGAGGTTTTTATAAAAACAATAAGAAAACGAGGGATTTACTCATTAATTAAATTAAAAGTGTGTCCATTAACAGATAAACTTTAACGTATCTACAAAGATTTTAAATTTGGGTTTCAAAATTTAAAAGAATACAGTATAAGGTCCCTCTTACTTGAAAAGATATATAGAGCATATAATCACAATGGTTCTATTTTCCTTTTTTTTCACTCACCCTAAAAAAAGAAGTCGACAATATGAAATCTAAAAGGAAAAAAAAATCTCTATAACAGCTTTTTTTTTTTCTCTCTTTATTCTCGCTGTCACGTATGCATAAAAACAGTTACAAGATCGTGTAACATTTTCAGTAAACATAGCGTAAAAGCCTCAAAATAGTAATGATCTCGTTTCAAAATCAAATATACACCACTAAATCATACCGTAAAAAAATCAATTTTTTAAAAACTAAAAATGAAAGCACTAAAATTGGTAAGGAGACAAACTATTTAACCAGATCCAATACAAGCAATGAAAAAATGTGCAGATTTTAAAGAATAAAAGAAAACCAAAAGCCTTGAGGAGAAGACGGAAATAATGGATTCCAGACTCTCCTCGGCTGACAATGAACGCGACCACCATTCTTCTCACTCTGAAAACTCCCATGCCGACGTTGATCACTTAGAACACTCAAAACCCAATGATGATCTGCAGGGTAACAACTCAAACTCAAATGGCGACACTGAGATGAAAGAGAAAGATGATCATGATCAGGATCAGGATCAGGATCATGATCATGATGATGATCAGAAGAAAGATAAAGATGATGATGAAGAAGCAAAGGAAAAAGATGCTGAATCTGAGAAGAAAGAGGATGAAGGCAAGAAGAAAGACATGAGCAAGAAAAAAGAGGGCAAAGCATCCAAGTTGAGAATGTTCATGAAGCTTTTCAGCGTGTTTTTCAAAGGAGAGAAGGCTGAAAAGGGTGAAAAAGCTGTCAATGGTAGTGAGAAAAAAGGGGAAAGAACTCACAGTACCAGTGAGAAAAAGGGTGAAAGAACTGATGATAATACTAATGAAGAGGTTGAGGTTGAGAAAGAGAAAGAGAAAGAAGAGAAGATTGAAAAAGATGAAAAGATTGATGATAAAGGTGATCAACAAACTGAAAAGGAATGAGAATGAGCAAGAGAGTTTGAGATTGTTCAACTTATTGTTTCACTTGTGATGTGATGAGGGGAAGCGTTTGGATTTTGACTGTTTAAGATTGTCGGCGTAAACATTTCTTTGTAATTTACATTTTATTCTGATCGATGGATTTTTTTATCTTTTATATGGTTCGTTTCATAATTAAACATGACTTGTTTTGAATGGATTAGCTAATTAATATTCCTTTTTTGTTAATTTTTTATTATGATGATGGAACAAGTATAATTTTTCACGAATCAAAGGTTATGATTTATAATTCTTAGTTCTCAATGAATACGTTCTCGTATGTGTGGATAATTTTGCGTTGCATTTGTTGCAATTCCCCAATCCTCAAAGCTGAAAAATGTGTTGGATTCTCACCGTAAATTTTCTAGTTCACCTTGATTAAGAAAAAAGCGACTCCCCCCGCCCCCCCCGAACACCGAAAAGATCCTTTTTTTTTTTTATCATGGTGTAATAAGCAAAGGGCGATAACAAATAATATTCTCGATCAAAACGTATATAATAGAAAAGAGTTTACATAGACGAGGGGGAAGGTTAGGTAAAGTACCTAATTCAGGAAGAAAATTGCTAATTACTAGATGGAAGAAGTGAGTTGGAACTTATAGGGCCAATTTGTTGAGTTGGAGCTCAATAACAAGGACAGTAGGTTTTATGCTTTCTTAGGCAAACCGGTCTCTCTCCCTCAACTTCAAGTAAGCAGCTAACTTGCGATTGTTGTCCCCCTTTGAGATTGCTAGTGTTTTTTGGCCGGAGATAGTAATCTTTTGGTATCTCCGGCCCCTTTCCTCATTTCATTTTAGTGTCATAAATACTTTTCTATAATATGATAACTTGTATGTATTCTTTCCCCGATTATGAGATTTATTAATCATCTTATCTATCTTTATAATTCCGTGGGAGTTTACGTTTGGTTTGTCTAGATTTATTGCATTTTTGTTTGGTATTTGTGGAATGAATTTGGAATGTTTGGAATGCAATCCTCCTTGTTGGTTGTTAATCTCCTCACAAAAATCTACAATAGATCAGTAGATCTCCATTTTGAAGAAGCGTATATAATAGGCGTGTGGGTCTCTTCCCGATGTTCTAATGAAGATAAGAAACGCTATAAGGAAAGACGACTATTCAATGTATTTCAAGTTAGATTTTTGGAGTCATATTTTATTCTGAAACTCATAATTGTATTCTTTGTGTCAGATTTACATTATAGATATCAGTTGGCTTATCATTGCTTAATAAAACTCATTCCCTTTATTGCAGGGAGGGGGGGGGGTGGAGAAAAAAAAGGAAGAAGGATGGTAAACTCTATAAAATCATACTTCAATGTTAAAAACTTTCACCACCACCCATGAATGGCTATAAATCAGTCAGACTTAATTTGCTTCACTTAATTAGTGTGCCTGGCATGCTCCCCATATGCCAATAAGATACAGACTATTGTAGAAGTCTTCCCCCTATTGATGTGAGTCACCGATGAACTCATGGAATGGTCCTTTGGGCCAATAACCTTCGAAAGTTCGTAAATGTTACAATGAATAACTTAACGTGTTAGAAAAACAACAACTACTAATAGTTTTAATATACGTCCCGCTTTGTAGAGTTTGTGGAGATTCAGATATAGGCAGTCTTATATCTTATAAGTACTCGTGCAAGTAGAGAAGTTGATCTCAAGAGATCTACTAAAAAAAACTCAAAAAACAGTTTCTTGGGTTGAAATCATTTGTTAACAAATGAGAAAAAGAAAGCACTCGATAATTTTATTTTATTTTTTACAATATCCATAATTAGATGCTGATGGATGATTTTTAAGGTCCAATTGAGATTGTTATCAAATAGGATTTTAAACACTAATTAAACTTATCGTGCTTACAAAGAAGAGTTTATACTAATTAGACCATAGTTTTGTTCGTCCTTGGATTTTTAGTTTGTTGCAGGTTGTACTCAATTGTGATCAACATAAATTTTACATGATGCTATTCTCTCAATATTTTTTTTATAAGTTGTACTAGTTTTGTTATTTATCGAATGTTACGACTTAACAAAAAATTATTTTTTTGAAATATTTGAAATTTTAGAAAAGCAAAGAGATTCCCTCCCCCCATCAATCTAAAATAGATCGAGAATTTTTTTTTGTTGCCTTACACATGTTTTAAATCTATTTTCACGACCCACTTTTTCAACATTGAATAATTTTTGATAGTTTTTCCGACTCAAGACTCAAAATTTGTTATTTGAAAAGGCATTACTTTTCTTGTTTGAAAGTTTCATTATTAATTTGTTATTTGAAAAGGGTTTACCTTTCTTGTTTGAAAGTTTCATTATTATAGTGTGTTGTGTTTCTTCTTTCTCTTTTTTTTGGGGGAGAAAAGGACGTATATACAAATGGTCCAATAGAATTTTTTTTTTTCATGTGCCAATCAAAATCCAAAAAGAAGAAAATAATTAAATTAGTGAAAATTTAACTTTTACCAAACAGTGGCCCCCTTCTTTGGGTAACCACATTAGCAACTAAAGCATTTTCTAACCAAAAACACAGCATAAAAACTGAAATTCACAAGTGAGCACAGGAATGAGGGTATGATCTGCCAAACTAGAAAAATGTACCGTGCAGTTTGACACGGATCCGAAACCCAAAAATACAAAATCGTCACGTATATATTAACTACACGTCTCTGATTGTAACCAGGCTTTTGAACAGTAACCTGCTATATACAGCTGTAGTTTAGCACATGTACCTGAACAACACAAAATTCGCAGCTTCTCCCATGCCCATGCACGAAGGGGCGCAGGCAACGCACCCCACAATCAAGGGAACAAAGATGCAATTTTATCAATCAGATTATTTGCTCATATAATATCGAGATCTGAAGATATCCCAATCAATACATAGGTTTAAAAGTACTGATATAATGAAAGCATAACATGGGGGTTTGCGGAGTGCTGAGACACCAGCAACTCAATTACATTGTCGCTGAACACAATCAGACTGCAAGAATCCTCCTCTCAGGAGAGCAACATACAGCATATGCCGTTCCATAGCGGAATATGCTGCGCATCACAGGCAACCCAACCGTGCCCCTGCATGGCTTGGCCAACAGCTCAGAGCTCAAGATGAAGGCCGCGAGCCCCCCTGATGAAGGCATCCTGAAGGATATCCTTCCAGCTGATCACAGGAAAGATCTGCTTCAAATATCAGGTGCGTCGATATCCATCTGAGATCTTTGAATTGGTCGCCCTGGTTAGAACCCCTGAGGTTTCCAAATGGTTTGAGACTAAATCCACTTCGCGCAAGCAGCACAGACAAATGCATGATATAAGGGGCAGAAGGCAACTCCTCTTGAATCATGATCACAGCATCTCTGACCACCAAAAACTACCAAACTGCTCTGCCCATGAATCAACAGCCTCATTGGCATTGCCTACATCGTACAAGACCACCCCTCACAACTTGCATCACTGCCATAGGGAAGTTGACCTCTCCTCAGCTGGCTCCAATATAACCTGCGCGATGAATAGCTGCCCTCTCCATTCTTTCACCGCCACCAACAACCAGGATCTTCACCAATCACCAGGTTGTCCAGAACATGACCCCCCCCCCCTCTTTTGTTTTTCTTCTTTTTTCTTTCTTTTTACCTACTACAATGACATCAACACAACAACAGCTGCTCCCTAACTCTAACCACCCTGCCATTTTTTCCCCTCCCAATTTCCATCTTCACCGCCTCATTTCAGCACTAAAAGGACCTGAATCTACTCCATCCATGTGCTGCCCAAGCAAATCAATGCCAATCTGTCATTCGAGATGACAAGGGCAATAATAAAACAGCAAAACCAAAATCAATATCAACCCCTTTTCTTTGTTGCATGCCTTCTTTATGGATCTGGTTAGATTTCACCTCTCAACACCCAGCTACAGGCCGATACCAAACCTCACCACATTAGAAAACCAAGAGATATCCCTACAATCTCTAGCCATGGAATAAGGAAACATGCTCCTGAGCAACCGTGCTGGACGGACTAGGCTGAATATCATGCTTCTCTTGACACTTGGATGACTGTTTCCAACAAGCTGAACAAAGGAACTCAAGACAGAAGTTCTCCACATACTCACCATCTATAATACACTTTCCGCACTGAACACAACGGGGGATGCAGAGGGTGCATGCCCTGCATAATTGAGTAGCATGGTCCTTGCCCTGACAGCTTTCCGCCGGGCAATCATAGACCAGCCTCAATTTTTGGCATCTTGGACACGTCTCAATGTCAATAGGACGCTCATCTTCACAGGATAGATAAAAGTTTCCCCTATGATAGAACAACGGTTTATTGTAATTTGCTTGTGCATGATTTTGAATGCCCAGTAATGACATTAGCTCGTCGAAATGCTCCTGTTTCACTCCATAAAGTCCTCCAATTCGAAGATACTTTATCCCAGTGATAGCCACTGACTTGAAAGCTCTTAGACAACTTACAACCCCATCAATGCTGAGCCTTGTACATCCCGGCACACTCAGCTGCATGATAGGATAAAAATATCAGCAGCGTACCAGCAAACTGAACATCTTTCGCACAATCAGCATATGAAAGAATAAAGATACTGGGTGGTGTCAGGAAAAATGCCACATTTTTCTAAGAGAATTCGGAAAATTGCAATCACAACAATGAAAGCCAAATTGAAACAGGTAAGTCGGCAAGGTTCGCAAGTAATTGTCCGCAGAAGTCAGCACCAGAGAACTCACTTTGATATAACTGGTGAAGAATCAAGATCAACTGAGAATCCAACGGACGTAATGGAAAATAGACATGAGCATCTAAAGCTAGAAAACAGAGCAATAACTAAAAAGACTCACTCAATCATCAAAATCTAGTGGCTGAGCTTACAAAGATGCCATAGTTTGGCTTATGCAAAATAAGGGCAACACTATAGTTAATTACTACACCGTGCAAGTATTCACCTTTTCTGAAAATCATGTTTATTTATCAATGAGATATAATCATGATCATATATAACCTTAAGAAAAAACACTACAACAGTCAGAAACATAAGTGGTGGAAATTCCAGCCTTGTTAGTTAAAATACTAGGGAGATGGAGAACCGCCAAAAACTCCAGAGATGGGGAATCATACAGCGTTATTACATTGGATTTTCCCTCAGCTGCGCATATTGTGTTTGCATATTACTATCTTATAGTATGGATCCCACCACAGAGATCCTTTCTCCTATTTCTCAGTAGAAATTCTCTTCACCCCAAACTGATCAATTTGAGACATGAGTTTATCATAGCAAATCAAAGCTCACTTAATGTCCATGCATGAATAGCATAAATAATTCAGCAGTTCCATAATACACAGAAGTTGGAGATAGAAACCCTTTACTATGACAAGGTGACAATCACTGAAACACTCAGCAGCTCACAACCCCCCCCCCCCCCCAAAATAAAAAAAATAAAAACCAAGGAAGGGAAACATTAGAGATACTAAGATGAAGCTAGTAAATTCAAGCTGGGCATATGCAAATCAGGACACTAAACCTCATAATGTAAACCAATCCTCTTTTCATACTCCTAACCATCATCAGGAAATTCAGAACAAGCATTCATGCACAGTTCTTGCTGCAAACACTGACAGGCAATATAAGTTAACATAAAGTGTCTTTCATGTCAATATATGTGATAACTCTGCATCAATAACAATAGCCAAAAAACAGGCAGGGGTTATAAAAGGACACCCCCCCCCAAAGCAGCAACTTAATATATTACTAACCTTGGTCAACCTCGGATTACTCTCAAGGATACGCTTCAAACCGTCATCTGTGATCTTTTGGCACTCCACGAGGCTCAAGCTTTGCAGATTTCCTTGAGATCTGCTGGTTAATTGTAAAAGAATGTCATCAGTGATCCGATCATTCAGTGGCTGATCAATGTGCAGATTCTTCCAAAGGAGGGGATCATTTTGAACTGTGATGCGCAAGGACTTGCAGACTCTTTCAACAGAGAGAAGATCACGAACACCCAAATAAGCAAGAGCATAGCTCAAGGCCGGGTGAGCAGCCCCATCATCTGGATCAGAAGCAAACCCAATAAGCTTCTGGTTATCTTCATTAAGGTCCAAGGCACAGGCAAAGTTGAAACTGCCATCATAGAAAGGATAGCCCAACTCCTCCCCGCAGAAATGTTCATCAATAGTGTCAGCTGTTAGTATCTTGTCATCCTTCTGGCGAATTTCAAGCCGGTCAGTGGTACAAGTAAAGTTGAAACAACCATCGCCAAAAGGATGCCCCAAGTCCTTGTCACCAGTAAATTTGTCAACCACATCAGCTATTATTAGCTTATCATCCATCTGAGAATTGTGATTCAGGTCCATGGTACAAACAAAGTCAAAACCACCATCGCAGAACGGATGCCCCAGCTCCTCACAGAGATGTGCATCAACAGTGTCAGCTACAAATACTTTGTCGTCCACTTTTCTGTTCCCTGGAAAGGGGTGGAAGTCCATGGCCTTGCTGAATAGAAAATTTAACTCCGCCAAAAACGAGCAATCTCCTTTACTCACCCCAACCTCTGACCTTCCACATGCACCATACTCGAGGCTCTCGAGCAAACCTGTAATAGCTGTGACAGTTGAGCTTATGTTCATATCTATATCCATACCAAAAGGATCGGCAGGCAACACATTTTCCCAATCCATATTGTCCCCCCGATCTTGTACCTCCCTAGTAGACGGCCATTGCCTGGCATACCCGTCTCTATTCCTCTCAGGAATCCCCTCCATAAGATACCCATTGGCAATCCTCATTGGTGAAACCAGATTGTCCTCGGACAGATGAGCGGGAAATAGTGGGCGGAGCGAATAATTCAAAGCCATACTAAAAATTCACCAAAACCCCAGAACAATTCTCTCCTACAATCAACCCCTCAAAAACCAAACCAAAAAAAAGGCTAGATTTCTCCTCTACTTCCGTTTTTGTATTTTTCTTTTTAACAACAGAAACAAAGATCGTGAAATAGACAAACCAAAAAGAGGGCCGAAGGAAGGAAGGAAGGAAGAAACGAATTGGGCAGACGGAAAGGGAATATCGAAAGAAACCCTAATCAAGGTGGAAAAGAAACGTCGACAAGAATACCCTCAATTTTTAGATGACAACTAAAAAACGCACCAAAATATCACGGAGCTTCTTGTTTGAAAAGAACTCGGAGGGTCGTATATATGAAACCCTAATCGAACTATACAAATTTGAACAATCGATTGTCGCCCTATCTTGGGTACGACATGGCAAAATTGGGGGAAAAAGGAACTAAGAAAGAAACCCTAATCCGTCATCAAAGAATTACAAATATACGTCTAGAATCAATCAATCCATACCAGTACGAATCCAATCGAATCGGAACAATGACACAACAGTCCCGACGACTGACCCAAAACCCTAATTTTTTCCCTTTTTCTCGGTACCAAAAAAGAAAGAAATCAAGAAAAAGTGAGAGATTGGACGAAGTCACCTGAGAATACGATCCGAATCCGTACGATGAAGAACAAGGAGGTTGAGAGAAATCCGAGGGGATGAGGGTAGAGAGAGAAATAGAAGGGGTCGTGAATAACGAATGAATGAATTGGTCAGGAATGAAGAGGGGAAGGAGGGGCGGAGAGAGAGAGAGAGAGAGGAAGGGGTTTGGTGTGTCTAATTTAAGAGAGGCAGAGAGAGGAGAGAGAAACGGCGGAGAAGGACACGTGTGGGGAAAGAAAGAAAGAAAGAAACAAAGGCAAGGAAAGGGCAGAGGAGAGAGAAAATAAGGGTTTTTCGGGTAAACGGTTGTGCTGTTTCTTCGGCATCAAGATGTGGCGGGAGCTCCCTAGTCTCACGCTCATTGGCTACTTCCTCTTCCTCTATCCTTCCTTCCCCTTCTCAAACCCCAAATTTGAATTGGAATTGGAATTGGAAACCCCCAAGAAAATAATTATTAGTTTTATTACCCTTTGTAATTACTTGGTTTTGACTTTTTCTTTTTTTTTTCTTTTGCCTTTTTCCATTGCATTGATCAATACATATTGGTTCAAGTAATTTTATATTTGTTTCCCTTAAGCGAGATCTCAAGTTCGAGTTTTATAAATAGAAAAAAACTTGTGATGGGAGAGCTTTACCTTTTATTGAGCCAACAGTAACTCGAATACAGTAAAATATATTATCCAAAACAAAAAAAAAAAATGTATATATATCTACAATATAACTTTCCAACGTTTGATCAAAAGAATATATATAACACTTTCCAATTTGATTTAGGATTGTTGAAAAATATTTAGTGTATTATTTATTACCACAATCTTACAACAATATCGATTAAAATTGTCCATACAAATTAGAGAAGTATACGTGTACTTAAAATCAATTAATTTTTCATACGGATAATCGAAGATATGATATAGCGGTAATGAATATGCCAAATTTTATGTTATATAATTAGTTAATGGACTTATATGTAATGTCTTAAAAACATAGATAATTAATTGTTTAACAAGACTGGGTTGTATAGCTTGGTTCGTAACCTACCATTGCATGCTTATGGTGAGCGTAGATGATAGTTTGTCTTCAATCTGTTGATGTACTTAGTCTAATCAATAAACTATGATATTTGATATTGGCATACTTTAGTTCATATATACAACAATTTCATATTGGAATTTCAAACTTGTTGTCTCATACATAGCAATGATTTTTTATGTTTGACATTACTTGTTTGGTTCAACTTATGGATGGGACCAATTGATCTCATGATGTACGCTTATGTACGTAACTCATGGGGAGGGAAAGATTTATTCAACAGTACTTTGCATACAGTTTTGAGGGATTTCTCGTAAATGGGATTCTGATTAAAAATGCGAACCAAGTGTCACCTATAGAGGTAAATCCCATATCAATATCAAAAAAGATGATGAATCAAATGACCCGTTAGCATTATGACTGTGTACATACTATTTTTGTGTAAATTTTTTATGACAAACAGTGTTTCATGCAATATTTGATTTTTGTTAAGGCATAAATCGCTATTTGTATACATATTCATTTATATGTACATACTATATTATATGATTCGCTTTCCACATGAGACAAAAGTGTCAGTCCTATAATAATTTGCATGTTCCACTTGTAATTTAGCTTATGATAAATGTAAATGACATCATTAAAAACGCACCAATTTGGCATGCAAATAAGTTTCCATTGCAATGATGTACATTAAAGTACCAAATATTTATGCATTTGTAAACATGTGTTATATATATAAATATTGGTATATGTATTTGGACTTAATGAATAAATTATAAATCATCTACATGATTGGTTACGTTGTGATATAGTTAGTGACGGATCTAGGCATGTAAATTAAGGGTGTCTATAAATTAATATCGTTAATAATATACACTGTTTTTTTGGGAGGTGTCCATAAATCAAAAATTACATTTTTTAATATAGATTTTTTTTGTGGGGGGGGGGGAGAGGGGTGTCCATGGACACCCCTAAGCCCCACATAAATCCGCCACTGGATGTAGTAATAACATAATGTATTTATAACTACACAATTTTGCAATACATCATAATTGCTGGGCAAATATTTAATTATAGTAGCGCATACAATCAAATATGCACATGAGCGTATGTAATAATAAATTTACTTATATTACACAATGATTATGTCGATTCAAAAAAGTATTTTTGTAAGGTAATTGTTTGTTTTTCCTTTTGATTTTGCTATTCAAAAATAAACATTTAGAGCTGACCGGTGAAAGGATATTATAATATAATACATTTATTTGGATTCAACCACCATTAAATTTATCAAGAGAGTTACTGAAAAAGTAGAAAAACTGTTGTCTTAAATGCATTTAATGCAGAGTTGTCAACTTCAAAAATGATATATATATATATATATTTTTTGTCAATGTTGACTTTATTACACTTATTTGACTCTAAATAAATTGAACATTACACTTAAATATCATCGAAAATCAACAAATTGACAAATATCATACGATTTAAATTCAATCCACACCAAATCTCTACCACCATTAATAAATTGGTGGGCACTCCTATGAAAATCAAAGTGTCTCATTCAAACAATAAATAAATTATTAAAATCATTTTAAAATTTCTGTCACATTGCAATTCAAATGGGCTTGAGAGGTGGACAAAGTACGGGCCGGCGAACGAAACCACAACTCAAATATTTGGGCCCTTCAAAATCTTCCCCTCCTCTCAGAGATTGACACCAAAGTTTCCCTCGCATTTTCCATTTAGAGAGAGAAAGAGGGAAACCAAACCCCATTAGCAAGCACAGTACGTCAACTTCAAGCGAGAGAGAGAGAGAGAGAGAGAGAGAGAGAGAACAATGGAGGGTGAGGACGACCGCCATAGCCAGAGACACAAGGTATCAACAACGGTGAATAGCAGTAGAAGATGGAGAAAGATAGTCGCATTCACTGGAACAGCTGCTATCATTGCTATCGTTGCAAATTTCGCTTTCCTGGCATTCAAATCGCGCAAGAATAGTCGCAATCGCAAAGGTTTTGTGCATTTTAATCTTAATTTTGGTATTACGTCGCTGTTTTGTGGAGTTGCTGTTGGTTAATTTTCGTTGATTACGATGTTTTTGTACACTGTGTTTGACCACCTGATTTTGATTTGTGTAGAACTTGTTGGATCAAATGTCAAAGTGAAGCTATCGGCGTCTGAAATTTGTAAATTGGCGGAGCAGATTGTTGCTGAATCGAAGGAGGTTCATGATGCTCTTGCTTCAGTTCCAGTTGACAAGGTGCTGTGTGTAATTGGAGACTTTATTAGGGTTTTTCATTTCAGTCTGGAGCACCTACATAATTGATCTAGGCTGATTTTAGGCTTGTATTATCGTTTGTAAATTTCAATCCATTCTAAGTGGCAATCCATTGGTCTATTCCTTGACTAGCTCTGGTGCATGATGATGTCCTTTCTGAAAATAAGAGAAGGAATTTCTGAACTGTAAACTGCAGTCAAGAAGTATGTTATCCAAAATAAGGGATTTTTGAAGTGGGGTTAGTATGTTATCTTGATGCATGATCATAGCGGACCCGGTCCCTTATTGTTCCACGGATAAGATATGTTGAAAGTTGAAACCCCTTTTCTACCAATTGAAGCAGAATTACTTATCGCCTCTGTTGAAATCATATGCTTCCTCCCCCTGCACCCCCCCCCATTTGAATATTTGATAATGCCAATTCATGCTCATGTAAGCAGCTTACGTTGTTTTTAGTCTTAGTCGTGGTTATTTCCCTAATTTGCTATGGGTCCCCCTCATGCGCGTTGTTGGCACAGCTTATGGTGGACTCCTTAACAGGTAATCTCGCTGAATAGAGGGTGAAACATGATCTGTCAGTTGCTTCAAGTGCATATTTGCTAAACTTGTTTAGGAATGCTTCCAAATAACTAAGTGAATTTACTAGCTGAGAGATAGCAGATGCATGAATCTCATTACTGGAAGTCAGTCAATAAAGTATGATAAGAATAAGGAATCATGTTGGTTGTGTGAGGGTATGTTACTATCTGAGATTCCATCAGAAATTAAGAAATACGGATTGTAGGTTAATTCAACAGTACATTTGTCAAGTTTGATCAGACAAGGATTTCATTAGGTGGGTTTAAAATCATGAATGATTGTTTGTCTTTGATCCTTTTTTACGATCATGGACATCTCAAGAGCCTTTTCAGTGAGTTATTGTATAGCGCGGGAAGAATAAGGAAGTCTTATTCATTCCCAGCTGGTAGTGTATATAGCTGTCTGTCACTCTAGTCAGTCAGCTAGTCAAACTCAGTTTTCGACATCTTCTTGTTCATTTAAGGTCAAATATCAAGATGTTATGGCTCTAGCAGAACTAGAGGCGCAGCAGTTTTCAATGATCCAGTCTTGTATTTTCCCAAGGTTGGTGTCCATGTCAGATGATGTCCGAAAAGCTAGCGCAGAAGCCGAGCGACGAATAAACATGCATTTTGCATCTTCCAGGTTTGTTTATCTCTCCATTTCCCATATTTGCACCCTTTCCATTCACTAAGCAAATAATGGATGACAGGATGCAAGGGGGCAAAAAGAGGATTTGAATCAATGGCGTAGCCAGGTTTTAAAGCAAGGGGTGTCGAGATTAAATATACTCATAATATAAAAATTTGACGTTAATAGCATTAATATCAATTGGAGTTCTACCGGAGGACGAGAGATTAATGTTAGCTAGTAGTTCATTGCTAGATGGAGGTTTAGTACTTAGTGCTTATGTCAACAAACAAAGTAGACTAATTCCGTTTAAAAATAAAGAGTAAAAGAATTCAAAAAGAATTAACTAACCAATTTCTTAGGTTCCTTTTAGAAATCAAGAGCATAACAATTCAAAATTAATTAACTAACTAATTTCTCCGAGAAACAACGACCAACCAAATTACCCCAAGTCCCCAACCAAGAACCCTAATTCATTAATTTATGAAGGTAAATCACTAAGTCACCAATTATTTAAATAAGTTTGACTAAATCAGGAAATTGAACTTGGTAATTTGCAAAAGAACATAATTACAAACTAAAATTAATAGTACTAGTATCAACAAATCCATAAAAAAAAATTTAAAAATGGCAAGGGGGAAAAATTTAGAAAAAAGGCCCACTAGTGGGCATTTTGCTTGGAAATCGCGACTAGAAAGTGCAAGCACAGCCAACAAGTCAGGGTCATAACAACCCCCCCCCCCCAAAAAAAAACCTTGGGGTGTCAAGTGATACTGCTTGGCCTAATGTAGCTCTGCCTATGCTCTGAATATCTGCTTTTGAATTTTCCTTTCCTTGGTATTTTGGGTACAATAACCTTATTGCATATTAGACAATAGATCTTTGGCATTAAGATATATGTATAGTGCATCATTTCCATGAGAGGTTGATGACTGCTTAACTAACATAGAAAGGTCTCCTTCGTGTTCCTATAAATTTCAATAACTATGGAGTTCTCCCTCAAATACTTGTTAATCGTCATTGGAAAACTTATGACCATGTAGGGAAAGGGAGGATATTTATTTATTTGTTTATTTTGATCAGAAGGGAAGGGGATGATATTATTATGGTGAACCAAGACAATGTTAGAGAGTAGAGACTATGTGAATTTTTCTGTAATTAATTCCAATTTCATTCAAACCCTAGAGTTCTTTCTAAGCGGTTTAGATGTGGCACTTAGTCCCAAAGTTTCCTGTTCCTTTGGTAAAGACTTATTGGATGCCTATGATTCAACACCCCCCCCCCCCCAAAAAAAGAAGAAGAAAAAGAAGATGTTTTTGAGAGACATTTTGATACAGTCCACTGTGATCCAAGTTGAAATAATTGTATCGAAGTATTTTGTTGGCTCTCCAAAAAGCTGACAATGTTGCAGGATTGAGTTGAGTGGAAGAGATAGAATCTTTATCAAAGTTAATTGATAGTGCTGTGCAATTACTCTTTACCAATGGATAGGAAAGAAAGGGTTGATTGACATCCAAATTGCATGCCTGTTAGGTTGGAAAGCCTAGAGCAATTTGTTCCCTGTCAATGAGACGGTCTTTTGTTTTCAAAATCCAAATCCAGACCCTGGAGTCCCAGCTGAACGACATGTCGGGGGAGGGTAACCTATAACAACCTTACTCTTGAAATGCGGAGGGGCTAATTCTGTTGGGTCCTACATTAAAAACCTTTTGATTGCGTACTACTCCACAAAAAGAAGTGAGGACGATTTTATGAGATTTTTTTCCTATAGTTCTAGTATGTTCCGAACTGAAAAAAAAATCCCAAAGGGAGTTTCTCATTGTATGAAAGGGTGTAACCTGATTTCCTAGACAAGCTTGCATCGTAATAAGAATTTTAGAAGGAGAAACAACATCTCGTAGTAATTTCACATGATAGGATCTGGACTCAAAGGAGGCGCTTGGCTTTTTGCATTCTTTTGGGAGGCTGAATAAAGCTTAATCCAGCTTTGTTTTTTCAAGATGTGCATGGAGTGTTATGTGAGTCAACGTGATTCGACTGATTTAGCTGTAGTGTAGTGCATTAAAATGTAACCTCACTGTTTTTATTACAACAACACCTCCCGGTGTGGGTCCCGCTTTCATGGGGTCTGGGGAGATCTAACTGTAGGCAACCTTACCTCTACCGGTATTCCTACCCATAGAGAGGTTGAACTGTTTTTATTTTTTATTGAATATTTGAAACATGAATATAGCAGAGTGCCAGACTACCTTTTATGATAGTATCCATGGCCAACCAAACTCTGAATAATGGTGTTTATTGCACATTTGACATTGTAAACTGATGTATCTGTTGTTGGCTAGATGTGATGGTACATAAAAAAAAAAAAGTAAAACTGACAACCAATTCAAATCTAAGTGAGTATATCAAATTGAATACCCTAACAGTCTTCTCTCTCCCTACCCCCCTGTTTCTGTTAACAATCTTGTTCCTCAATCAGCACCTATATAGGTCACTTATAAGCTTGTTGAAAAACATTGCCTTCTTGTTAAATCTAATAAGTCGAGTGATAGACTGATGCCTATCTCTTGTCGACTCATCAGAAAGCGCGAGGATGTTTATCGTGTTGTCAAAGCTTTTGCCACTAGAGGGGAATGGATAAATGCTGAAGCCAAATCCTATGTCCAAGTCCTGGTATGCATATAAATTAACAATTTCGTCCTTTGATTTGTCTTCTTCTTGGTTGTTTCTTTTAGGGTTTCTTTTAGGGGGTTGGGGGTTTACTTTTCCCCCTTATGGTTTCCTACTTCCTGCATCATTTGCATCAGTATGCGTGCACTACAGCAATTCCATGTACCGGCTTGAAGATCTTCACAATTTCAAGTTTTGCAACGGTTGACTGTTGTTTGTCATGCTGTATAATTGGCTTTACATTAACATGCTGCAACTTGATTATTTAATGAACTGATTAAGGAAGAAGCTATCGAGAAGGCATTAATCCTATAGTCAACCAAGGAAAATTACAGCACATATGAATAGAAGATAGAGAAAGAAATTAATTTAAATTGAAGAGAGAAAAGTGTAAAGAAGCTCTATGGTGAACAAAAGGAGGGCGGAAAATAATTTTGAAACACCTCCTGCTGCTCTGAGTTCTGAAAGTGAAAATGCCAGTTGAAGCACCAGATGCCGAGAGGGCAGAAGTGCTATCAGTAGAGGATTCTGATTAAATATTTTGAATTAGTTGGTCATAAAGATATTTGGATATCCCATTTACTTTGATTTTAAATAATTGATGTCAGGCATAAACTGATCTTTGAGACTCAGAGTATGTGTATAGAAACTTCAATTATCTCATATGTTGGGATTTCAGAGTATGCAATTCGTACAATTCTCCTGAGCTATTGTTGTCAATCTATACACTATCTCAAACTATGAGGCCATGCTTTTTATTGAGTTCAATTACTTCTTATAAATTTAGATGATGCCAAATTACACTTCAAATTCTGTCAAGTTCTTGATTTTCATGTTGAAGTCTTCTTAATATACGTAAAAGTTGAAGCATATACTAGTTGGATATATGCCTTATTATTTGCATGCCGGTACGGGCAGGATGTAGGAGTTATGCGGTTTTGAAGTGTATACTAGCTGAACATAGGTCTTATTATTTGTGTACTGGTATGGAACAGGAATACAGGATGTATTACCCCCAAATTAGGTTGCTAGTATGTTCTGCTAAGACTTGGACAAAGTCTAGATTTTCAGCGAAATAGCTGAAGACCTGCTTTGGAATGGGACGCACAAGATGTAAACTTCCTTACCCTGAATAAGGCTAGACTAGCTGTGTGATGTTTGATGTGCATGCGTTATTGTGGGCTTCATACTTAATTTCTTTGATGCATATATGTTTGTTTAATTACTTCTCGTGTGGCAGGTTAGAGATTTTGAACGAAACGGATTGAACCTCACTTCAACCAAGAAAGAGGAAGTTCAACACTTAAAGGCTCAGATAGATGATCTAAGCATGCAATATATTCAGAATCTCAATGATGATCGTACTTTACTTCTTTTCACTGATGCAGAGTTGGAAGGATTGCCAGCAGAGTTCCTTCAGGTTATTTTTTCAAGACTTTCAACTTTCTAGCATGTTAGCTGTAGTCTTCCGACGTTTGTACTTCAGGTTGAAATACCTGTTACCCACTGCTACAATCTAAAGCTTTAGGTTCAGGTTACGGATATATCAAGGAAGAATGGAGAAATGGCCCTAGCTAAGTTATGGATCCATTGACATAACTCAGCCATATGTGCACGGGTCACTCAATTCTTTATCCTTATATTGGGAGGTGTTGTTGGTTAACTTAACCATCTTTGATACTTTGGAGTTAGTGTACATTGTTTCCATTCTGATTTGTCTGCAATACTAATCCTATGCTTAATCCAGAAATTCATCTTTATTTCTTTTTCTAGTTTGATAGCTTGAAATAACATATCTGCTACTCCTTTTCATGATGACATCTCGCATGAGCTTCTACTCATGATATAAGAATGCAAGTGCGGGGGCATAGACTATTATGTACAACAACAACAACAACAAACTCCCAATGTGGGTCCCGCTTTCGCGGGGTCTGGGGAGATCTAGCTGTAGGCAACCTTACCTCTACCGGTATTCCTACCCATAGAGAGGTTGATTCCATAAGACCCACAAAATAGCTTTGAGAAAAAGGGTTGAACAGAAAACGATTGCAAAAACCGTTGACCGCTGTAAGAGAAAGGGGGAGGGGGAAAAGGATCCGGATACGCGGAAAGATAGGGAGCGGTGACATACCTCAACAAACCAGGGGCGCTTGGTGCCGTGGCATCCCGGGAAAGCACAACCTGCAGACAAGCAAAACAAAACAAAAAAAAAAACCCTACCCACCCCACCCCACACCGCCTAAGCTACTGCCTACTGCCACCTACGGAGACGGTCCCCTACAATCAGGGACCTTAATCCTGTCCCGCCACAAACTCCTATCCTGAGCCATGTCCTCCGTGAGACCGACCACCCTGTGATCCTCTCTAACCACCTCTTCTAGACTTTTCTTCGGCCTGCCCCTCCCTCTCTAACCACCCTGAGACCGACATAGACTATTATGTATTAGTGAAAATAATGAAAGGTGCTCTGTCCTAGTGCCATTTCTTAATCAATTAGTGCAGTTGTACTAAGTTTCTTCACATCAGGAAGTAGGACACCTTCTATTGGGTAGAGGGAGCATACATTGGGTGTGGGTTAATGGTGCAGAGAGAAACCTTTCCTGGCAGTTCTCATTATCGTTGGGCTCGTTCATTGGAGTCTGAGCTTCAATGGTAAAAAACTAGCCTGCAGTAATATTGCACACACCTGACCTCCTTAGCTGTGTTCAAAGTGCTAATTTTCCTACTTCATTATTCTATTTTGAATCTGCTCTATTCTTCTTGATCTCCAGATGTTGGATAGAGCTATGGATGATAAAATCAAGGTGCCTTTGAAAAGCAATTATGTATCGCCCATACTGGAGTTTTGTAGAGTATGCTTTCCTCCTTTAGTCCTTTCCTCAATAAATAGGCTTTTTTTTTACGTTATCATTTTTTTGCCCTATTAATGTGCTTCTCTCTACCTCGCTAATGCAACAGCTCTTTACATTTTTTCCTGTATTGGTGTGACTTTGATGTAGATCTAGGTTTTAAAAATCTGTTTCTTCCATAATGCTGTGACAGTGGAGCTAAAAAAGGGGGAAAGAAAAGAACGGGTTGGAAGGGCAAACATGAGGAAATAGCTTATTCTCGTGTCTTGCTGATGAGCAATGACGGAGGAGTACATGAGTGATATTAAAGAGCATACACAACCTTCAACATCTTTCTCCTTGCTATATTTTACCGTCAAATTTGAGTTGTAGTGTTGTACTACAACTTTTGATGATGGGACAAAAATATGCTGGTTACATGTAAAATTGAGTCTGAAAGAGTCCTTTTCACCCTTTGATAGTCTATTAAAAGTTTCAACAGACAAAAAATGCAAATGCTTGAAACAGGGATTCATTGATTCTGATCCAGGTTGTGATACTCTTGTTTTGAATATGGATGAGGTAGCCCCCCCTAGCACATCCAAATACTGCACCCTGCACCCATGCTGGGAGTTGTAGCCCAGGTGAGGTGGGAAGTCATATGGCCGTAAGGTTGTGCCAGATCAGAATTGAACCCCTAATCTAAAGGTTGGAAGGAGGCCCCTCCAAGTAGAGGACCCCTTGATTCTTGATCTAGGTTGTAATATGGGGTGTTGGATATTGCATTTCAGAAGTGCATTGTCAGGCTGCACCCGAAAAGGCTTTGTCACTCTTTCCCGAAACTTTGTTCTCATAAGCTAGAGAATGAGGTAATGGTAAGGCCCAATACAAGATCAATGTATTCATCATAGATCCATGAGATTTATGCCAACTGAAATACTCTTGATTTGCATATTGTTTGATGTGAATGTCAACAGCAGCAATGACGACTTTGGTTTCATTCTTGGTGGTGGAGATGGCCACTTTTTTCTTCTAAAGGATCACAGTAGTGTGGAATTTTTCTTCTCATGTATGCTGCAGTTTGGCAGACAATCATTTAGTTGTAATATGATTGAGAATGGTTAAATGTTTACAGTGAGATTGTCTCCTTTTTTGATTTTCCAAACTAGTGCAGGTAGGAGCATCCCGGAGAAGAGTAGCAGTGGCATATGGACAAAGATGTAAAGAAGTTAATGTGCCTTTGTTGGAAAATTTGGTAAGCGAGTAAGAGAACTTGTAAGATGGTCCTTGTTATCAATATAATGGTCCTGACTGACTCAGTCATTGTAATAGAGCGTTGTGATACAAACCCTTTTTGCCCCCATTATTTTTGTCAGGTTGTTCTTCGCCATAAACTTGCTAGGTTGCTTGGCTATGATAATTATGCTGAGTATGCTGTTTGTTCTAGAATGGCGAAGACTTCATCGAAGGTTTGTAATACAACTCTAAGCAAAGTTCTGAGCTGCAGTTTTGCATGTTCATTCGGGAGAGATCTACAAATTGAAGAGATTTGAATTTCTTTTTATTCTTTTGTATGCCTTTTTGCTATATAGTCTGTTTTTTTTTTCTTTCTAACACTTATTTTACGATTTTTCCATCAAATTGAGCTGGTTGGTCTGTTCATCAGGTTTTTGAATTCTTAGAGGACTTATCAACAAGTTTGTCTGACTTGGCTGCCAAAGAACTTGCTATATTGCAAGATTTAAAAGTTAGTTCCACTTTTAGCACTTGCATCGCTCCCATCTCCATTCCTCTTCTGCATCTTATATCCTATTTGCTTTGGGACTCAGAAAAAAGAAGAAGGGGACTGTACTTTTGGAATTGAGGACCTTCTGTATTATGTGAAAAAGTTTGAAGATGAGAAGTTTAATATAGACTTTGGAGCCCTGAAGGAGTACTTTCCTCTCAGTTTGGTTCTGCAAGGGATCTTCAAAGTACTTCAAGATCTTTTAGGTAATTATGTGATTTTTATTTCGGAGGCTAGGGACATATCCTAAATTAATTGTTACGGTGAGTCTATTGTTGAGTATCCCCCCCCCCCAGGTGGAGGGCCATTTATGATGTTGGTTATGGTATTCTCTTCTTTTGTATGGCGTTTTTGCTTGTTCAGGTTTAAGATTCGAAGAAATTCTGGGTGCTGTGGTGTGGCATGAGGATGTCCGTGTTTTTTCTGTCTTTGACTTGAGCTGTGGTGAACTTATTGGCTATGCTTACCTGGACCTCTATTCCAGGTTCTATTGCTTCCTTTTCTTCTCCAACCTGCTTCTTCTATTATATTTCCTGTTAAACTTGTGATTAGGAATTTGTTGGTCCGCCCTTAATCATTTTGGTTGAATTCAGGGAAGGAAAATATGGTCAGACATGCGTCTTACCTCTTCAGAATGGTTCATTGCCATCAAATGGTGCTAGACAGGTGAGATGCTTTTTGCATACGGTATTACACAAGTTCAACCACTTAGTGTTGGATTGAATATTAATAATTTGTCTGTATCCAGCTACCTGTTGTCCTGATGATATCTGGATTCACAAAGGAAGATGGTAACTGCCCTGTCTTATTGCAATTCTCAGAAGTTGTAAATCTTTTTCATGAGTTTGGCCATGTGGTATGTTTTATTTTCTGTTACATTTCCTGAACTACTATGAATTCATGTCTATGACTACATGTCCTGATTTCCTTATTCTTGCCTACCTTGGCTCATATATCACTGGCAGTTCTCTGGGCTTGGGCTCTGTTTATGCCTCTTTAACTGTGCTATATATGTGTCTGGTCTTCCCCAACTGACTGCGTTCTCTTTTAAAACCTTTTTTTCTGGCAACTTTCTTCCTTTTCTTTTTTTTTGGGCCCCCTTTCCTGTGGGTCTTTTGGAATCATCTTTTTTGCTTATAGGAATAAGGTTGCCTACTTTTGCATAATCCCAGACCCTGCTCAGAGCAGGAATTTTGTTTAACTGCCATCTCTATTAAATTTTTTTTAAAAGAAATGAAAATTTGCCTTTGTTTCCTCATCTCGTGTGTGCAACTGGTGATGGAGTCATGCCAGATACTTCATGAAGGAAGCATAAATCAGTCCATGTCAATGCCTTCAATCCAGTTATTTTTGTAATAGTCTAACTTGTAGGAAGCTAAACATCTTATTTATATGCATATGTCCTAAAATAGAGTATTTTCATTAGAAAGGGTGTGGCAAATATCACAGTTTGGGATGACTAGAGTTCAAAATACTTGAATTCAATAAGACAAAGCTTGCACTTCCTAGCTAACTCTGGCAAATGATTAAAATGTGGCACCATCCTGTGTGATCATAAGGACTTCCTAAAATTAGCCCAACCCTAGCTGCTAGCAAGTCAACTTTTCTTATTGTTTGGTGATAAAATTGTACAAATATTTATCGACACCATGTTGTCAGGGATTGAGCCTGTGTTAAATGGAATTTCAGGCCCACCATTTATGTAATCATGCTTCGCTTGTTCGGTTCTCTGGCCTGCGTGTTGATCCTGACTTTGTGGAGATTCCTGGTCACATGTTTGAGAACTGGTTAGTTGATTGACATCTTGTTGCTTTCTCTTATAAAGGAGAAAACAGATGCTTACTTGGTTATTTTTTCTATATTGTTCCAGGTGTTATGACAGCAGCATCTTGAAAATGATATCGGGTTACTATCAGGTGGCATCACCTTTTTATCCGTGTCAACTCTACTCTTACAATGAGTAGTGGTATTTGTATGTGGCAGTCTATTCTGCATGTGTTCATGTGTAGGCAATTTGCAGTCTTTGATTTGAAGCAATGAAATCCTTAACGTTCTACACTATTCTGCACTGGAAAATGTGGTCAACCATTAAACTGTGTTTCTCTTCGATTTATATTTATATTTCTTCTAAGGGTAAGTTCCCTTCCTCCTCCCCAGCCTGGGTCCTTGTACAAGACCCAAGTGGGGTCTGGGAGGGACTGGGGAAGGCAGGAATTGTCAAAATCCCGGCCAAAAGGGTCTGTTAATGCCCCTCATAAGCCACCCTGGAGGCCTGGACTAAAACCTGGGTCGTGAGAGAAAACCCCAAGGCATCAATGCCATCTGTAAATGCATTGGCAATGTTCTGCTGATCTATGAACTCTTTAATATGTTGAATAATCAACTTCAGAATTTACTAATGTGGTATACATGTAATATGTAATGATAGGATATTACAAGGCCAATCAAGAATGAGGTTTGCAGTTCTCTGAGGACATGGCGACATTCATTTTCCGCACTTAAATTGAGGCAGGAAATTCTTTATTGTAAGTCCCCAGCTGGTGTCTACAGCATTCCTTTGTGCGCTCCACCAAGAGTGGGGTCTAGAGGGTCAAATTATACCCAACCTTATCTGACAACAATGAGAAGTTCCCTGTACATTCATCAAGGCAATTGGTGTGTGCTGGCTGGAGATGTTCACTCTTTCCTTTTCTTTTCAATGAGTGCTATTGTACTTAGTATACTAGTATGGGTGACAATTGGGTGAAACAATGGCCTATGCTGCTATGCATGTCTCTATGGTGGTCTGATGAATCTGAAATTCTGTTAGCTATGGGAAGATCGATGATTGTGATAACTACCATGTGTTTAATTTAAAGTTGTAACTTGTTCTGATAACAGCATGACAAATTGGAGCAACTTTGATGGTTTTCATTCGTGGTAATAATTCATTAGCTTATTTACAATTTACCCCGCCCCCAAAAAAATGATGGGGATATAAGAAAAGGGAAAAAATGGTATGACAGTGAGCTACTCGAGCTTGTAACTGAGTTGAAGTGGAGCTCAATTACTCTCTTGTTGATTCAAGCTCAATTTAGCTTCTTGTCAGTCCTAACTGTTGATTTCTGCATTTTCACCTCCCTTGCTAGCATCATCTGCATTGGGTGTTGTGTATGAGTGAAAGGCATTCTGTGGTAAGGTTTTACATAAACGCTAGATTTATCCTTTAGCTGGTTTCACATGGGTATGTGTTTTGATTTCTTCTATCCTATGTCTTTGTGCTATTGCTATCTCAATTTCCAGAATATCTTGCAGCTGTATCGTAATCTAGGGAACATGTGTTTCATTTATGATTTTGTTTGTCCCTTGGACGACACTGAAATTTCCACGAGTTGTGCTCTTCTACATACTATGGATCTGTTGGTGGCATTTGTTTACTGTAGACCAAAGTCCTTAATGCCAGATTGGTAATCACAATATCAGTTTTCTAGTAGAAGTCTAGAATGTAATGGTTATGCATTTCATTGTATGTTATGTTTGGAAGGGTGCAATGCAGTATACTCAATACAAGAGAATTGATTAAAGTCTATTATTGATTACACTGCACTGCCAAACATGACATATATGAGAATGCTGCCATTTTAAATTTAACTAAAACAGTTTTATCTGATACTGGCTGGTAGCTGCCTGGAACTGTCTGACACAGGTTGGTGTCATCTGGTTTTTGATCGTACAGAATCAGATGGTGCTTTGTATCAATTTCTGACACGGGCTTAAGATTTATATGGCACTGCTGTAACCTAAGCCTAGGAGCTGTGTTTGAAATGCTGAATATTATAACACTGAATTTGCATGTAGAAGAGTGAAGCGGGGGGGGGGGGGGGGCGAAAGAAAAAACTTGAACTTGGCAAGCATGACTCCTTGTGTTTGGCAGCATGCTTTTATCTATACTAATGCATTTGGAAGGCATTGTCTTGATGAAAAATTTAGGCATGACTATTGCTGATTTATGGTCTACATAGCTAACAATTGTCACCTTTTCAGGCCTGTTTGATCAGATCATACATTCTACAGACAACGTAGACTTCCTTGAGTTGTTCAAGTATCTACATCCCAAGGTGGGGACCTTTGCATAGTGCAAAAGTGAAGTTATTCAACTTTGTTTGTCTATATATCTTTCTCATTGTGCCTGGCTTCCGACTTAGTAATCTGTACATTTTCAGATGATGTTGGAAATGCCAGTTTTGGAAGGAACAAACCCAGCCTCTTGTTTTCCTCATTCAGCTATTGGTTATGAAGCCACCTGCTACAGTCGCATATGGAGCAAGGTTGATTCTCCTGGGTTTTAATTGCTTCAACCAGTTGCAGATTTCTGCTATTTTTTACCCCCTTTTCTTTATCATGTTTTGATTCTCCTGAGGTTCATGAATGAATTACTCAACCACTCAAGTTTTATTATCTTCTAGGTTTTTGCTGCTGACATGTTTGCTTCCAAGTTTTGCGATGGTCTTCTCAACCATCATATTGGCATGCAGTTTCGCAACAAGGTGAGAGTTAATGTTCTGCTGGTTATCTTGAAATTTTATATTCAAAGTATTGAATTTTAAAAACAAGAAATGGATTAATTACCATGTGGTCATAGTGCTACATCCAACTTTCTGATTGTCGGTCTAGTTATATCCTGGAAGTCCTGCCTCCAAATCAGGCAGATGGGGTAAAGGGGGGAAAATGGTTCAGGTTTGGGACATATCTCATATAAACAACTTTGCTTGCATGACAGGTACTTGCTCCAGGGGGAGCAAGGGATCCACTTGAATGCTTGTCAAATTTCATGGGGAGACAACCATCAATTCAAGCTTTTGTAGATAGCATAGCTTCATCTGGGGTGTGACAACAGTAATTTGAGCTAGTTTGGCACTTCTTTACAGACTAGGAGGTACAGTTTCTTAGCTCCAGAAAGTTTAGCCCCTGATTTTCTTTTTCCTTTTCTTTTAATCATCTTATTGTCTCACGCAAGTATTGTCCTTTGTTTTGCTCCAGTGTAGTCCTGGTATGAACAGATGTAATAATTTACCTGTTTGTATCAACTACTTTCTATACTAGACACTTCTGGAGAGCTACGAGCTTATGACTGGATCTTGTTTAGCATATAATGACTAATTAGATGCATATTATTTGCCTGTTCTCTGTCCACATTTTAATGCCCGACTGTACTGTAGGACAGCAATAGAAAATGGGCCCAAAATCCCCAGGGAGGGCTGTGCTATCGGCTTCATAGTCCTTCACAAAAAAATTCAAGGCAGAGGGCGCCAACACAGGAATCCCAATTGTGGGAGGGTGCTGTGGTGCCATATGATCATATGGCCTTGGGCATTTTTGCTTTGCAACTATGGTGATGAGATAGAATTCCAAGGTTGTGAGAGGAGGTATCACACATTGGTTCCATTGAGTGGACACATGTAGTGATTGAATCCCCATATATCATTACTGCTCAGATCTGAAAGGTGTTGCTTATCGTATGGTTGAAAATAGGCGACAAGAATTAGACGATTGTCTAGGGATCAGTTCCATGGCAAAACAATAAACCCTGAGGTACTAGTTTTCAGGGGCAAAGGGATACAAGCTGGGTGAATGCCTATCGACATTGACTGCTCTATGTTTGCCCTATGTTTGCCCGTTGGAGATGGAATGTGTGTCCAAGACTTGAACTGAGGATATCTAGTCTAACCTCTAGATCCCAAGCCAAGGGCTCCTCAACGAGCATTCGCTATTTGGCACTGTTTACTTGTTTTGGACGTCTGTTTTGTTCTTTTTACTCGTTCCATTTACATGCAGAATTTGATCATGGCTTACTACTAGCACTTGTATCCACTACTATTCATGCTCGTATATGCCGCCCAAATGCTCTCTTGCGTTTTTTTGGGCTTCATTTGCAATTGGAATTACGTAGCTATTGAAGACTGCAATGTTGAGTCAAATTTTCCTTTGAGAGGCAAGTTTCTGATGAATGCTTGTGTGATTGATTAGATACTTCTTTGGCTGGTACAGTTCAGTGGAGGATAACGCAATCTTGAAGATCCATTATTCAAGGACTGTAATCCAAATGCGTGAGACAGATGATGTACCTCAAGATCCTTGGACACTTGGAGCGATTCTATTGTTGCTTTCCCCTTAATACAATGCTAGTACATCACTAATGTAAACATATCTACAAAGGAATGGGTAGGATGGGTTGTATGTGGATGGCTTGTATTTTATACACAAGATTTCACACGTGTAACCAAATGTTCTTGTTTAATATTTTTATTTGTTTATGTTATTAAAAAAGGATATTGTAATGAAAAATCACTTTTTTTATTTTGGCGCTACTTGATCTAGGTAGCATAATAAGCCTACTACTATCTCTTAGTGAAAAAAATTAAAAATAAACCCTTATATTATTAGAAAGTAATCAATTTTTCATGAGATAGGTAGAATATGATGTTGTAATGAAAAAACCTTTTTATTTTGCCGCAAAAACAAATTTTTTGGGGGAATTTCTTTTTAATGCCATTGATACTCATATAGTCATATAGAATGAGTTGCTATGCCATCCATGCTCACGCGCTTTTGGCTTCAAAGAGAAGAAAAGTGCACAATTCTTTTAGATAGATCCGGGGTTACCAACTCTCATAAATCGATAGATTTCTCATTTTTCTTTTTCTTTTTTAATGCTCAAGCTCCTATGGCATTTCAGCACAAACATGCCGGGCCTAGAAAACAACACCGAAGAGAAAAGTAGATGCCTAGCAATAATTCAAGGAACAATGGTTTGTTAGACTGAGCGCAATTTAATTAATTGTTAGGGGCAAATATCTTGATTAAATATCAGACTATAAAGAATAAGTGGAAAAAAAATCTCGTATAAGTGAAAAAGTCAACTTTAAATGTTCAAATTAAAGATGTAAGTTTAAACTCATCACTTGAAATTATGTATTATCTCCCAAAACAAAAAGGGGGAATCGTCTTCCAATAAGTGATCTGCAACGGACCGCGAGGCTTTCAAAATCTCTTACGCCATTGGCTGTTAAATCAATCTCGCTACAAGGGTTATTCACATTTTGAAGAGAGAATTTTCCAATGTTATTTACGTAGATTGGGTTGATGGCTTGCAGGCATATCCTGTGTTCGTTTTCTTATTAACATATCAGCATTGTAGTTTTCGGGATTACGCATAAGTGGACCATCAGGTTTAACTTTTAACTGGCTATTTGACCCATTGTTAGGGGTTAGAGATGACAATAAAAACCAGTGTTCATTTAAACCAGAAAAAACATGCCCTATTTAAAACCCGAGTGGGTGGTGTGGGCCATAGGGTTTAACTTTTAGTTGGCTATTTGACCTATGGTTATGGTTAGCGCTGACAATAAAATTCGTGCCCATTTCAAAGCGGAAAACCTATCCCATTTAAAACCTAAGTGGGTGGTGTGGGCCATATGGTTTAATTTTTAGTTGGCTTTTTTACCTACTATTGTTGTTGGGGGTAGGCATCATGTTAGAGATCACGGGTAACTGTTAATTTAAAGGGTCGATGCAAGTTATATATGGTCAACATAGGGTCAGGTCAATAAAAAGCAACGCTAACAATAAATTGTCTGTCTAAAGTATTTAAATGAAATGGGAATAAATTTACCCATTAATAACTAATTTTATGACCTATACATTCGTTCTCTCATGTACTATATAGATTTAATTACATGCTAAATTTTCAAAAGATTAGCTGCATTAATGCAAATATACGGATAGGCTTTTTGAAGCAACTGACAATGTTTGAAAACCAGTTGACTTGACCCAAGTCATTAGTCTGAACAAAAAAGCCAATTTTGTTAATAGGGCATCCTTGACCGAGGCTAGAGTCCCTGCCCCTGCCCCAAGGCCATCGTATGCACATCTATTTGGACAGCTTGAGGTTGGGGTTCTTGGCACGTTGTAGGAGGGTACTGTCAATTGATGTTTGCTCACAAGTCTTCCCCTCAGCAATGCGAAGATCATCACTTTAGATCACCACATAAAATAATACAAGAGGCGAACTTAAACATATTTAATTACTTTAGTTTTATGTTTTGTTTTGTTATTTTACTTTATTATCTTTATGAACAATAATTTGCACATAATAGTTTGATAACATAATTAATTAAAAGCTCTTGTTTTTTTTTTAAAAAAAAATAATACAAGAGTTGGACTTAAAAAAAACACACGCGCGACCAAAAAAACTAAAGAGTTTGATTAAAAAATAAAAAAAAAGATATATGGTTATAGCATTCAACTAAAAAACGACACACATGCTCGACATGGAAAGAGAAAAAAATTACAAGAGTTCGATTTAAAAAAAAAAAAGATACATTGATTATAACATTCAACTAGAAAGAAGCAAAATACAATAATCCAAGATTAGGGAAACAAAAAAGTAATGTGAAAGATGTGGAGTATCACTATTATCTATGTTGTTGCCCCAAACTTCGATTGCATAGTTCCTCCATCAAGTCTCCTTGGAGGCGTGAATGCATGCTGAGGTCGCGAACTCCTGCTGATCTTTGAACGTCTGTCTCATAGCATCGATGATGATTATAGTGAACAATCGGCTAGGTGGTAGTACCCTTCACAATGTTGAGCTCAAATACAAACTCGTAGTTCTCCGCTCATCCTCAACAATCGTGTCATGAAGTATCACACGTGCTCTCATTGTACGACCGATGTCTTGTTCCTCCATGAGTTGAGTGGGGCCACGTACTATGACAAATCAGGCTTGTAACACACAAAAAGGTCGCTCCATGTCTTCCTAACTGACTCTTGATGTTTTGTGAAAGAGTTTTGTTGGGAACTTGCAAAAAGGAGATGATTTTAATGAATATCACCCATTTCGAATAAATTCCATCCAAATGAAAATATCCTATCTTGTTTTTGTGATCATTGACGATATATTTACACTTATGAGCTCGATCTTTATACGACCCCTGAAAAATTAAGGAGCAGTTGAAGACATTTATATAATTGAAACTTTCTGGTAATACAAATAACAATATCATATCCAAAGGTCGTATGATAAGACTATATTAAGAATGATACATGCTAACGATGTGAAGGTAATTGATCCTTACTAGTGTATCAAAGATCACTATTCTACATATTAGTTTTCTCAAAAAAAATTTGAAAAAATATATTTTTATGAGTACCTCTGTGCAAGGGGCAAAAAATAATAAATGTGGGTGCCAGAAAAACTTTATCCCCCAAAGTGCCTTGAAGAGAGAAGAGGAAAAAGTACCCTTGTCGATTTTTTTTTAAAAAAATAAAAAAATATACGCAGTGACATTTTCTCATCTCTTATTGATGGTGGATTTACACGTCGTTGCCTTTTGTCTATGTATTTTCTTCCCTTTGTTTTTGAATTAGGTCCCCCAAAAGATTGAATCTTCCAGCACTGGTTGGTGAAAACTGGAAAAAGTGAAACGATTTGGTGCATAATTTTTGATGGGCAGCAGCAAAAAAGCAACTGCAAGGAAGAGATGAGGCACTAGGGTTTTGGTGATGGTGAGTTTCCTGTGAACTGCTTAAGTGAGTATCTTTCTATTCGAATGCAAATCGCCGTGGTGGGTTTTCTTTTTGCTTCTCTCATGTGATAAGGGGTTCAACTGATTCACCTTTTTATGCTGTTATTCTACTAAAGAAGTGATCTTGCATTTGGTTCAAGTGTCATTGTGCTTAGATTGGCATCTGGGTTAGGGTCGAATATTAGACATATAGTGGTCATAAACATGGGCTCTTTGGATTTGGGTGTGGAAGAAATCAGATGGGTCTGTTTGATTTGCTTTAATATTAGTGGGTAAACTTGATTTTGAGGATTCTCCGCTGTACCTAGTCTTTTGGTGAATTTGGGTAATTCAAGTAACGTTCTTCTAATTCATTGGTTCCCAAAGGCTTAGTTTACTGGGAGCAATGTTTAAACAACTACTGAGCAAGATTCCGCGCAAATCATCAAAGTCATCGGAGCATAGGGGTAGTCCTAGTGCCAGCTCAAATGCATCCAGCAGTGTAAGAAAAAGTGATGTAGGTAATATGTCTGGTAACCCTAATCCAGGGGCCAATGGTGCCTCAGGTGCAGGACATAATCAGGGGAGAAAAGTATCCAGGGCCATGGACTTGATGATGAATGGCGTTTCAGTGTCTTCTTATGAAGCATTGCCTAGTTTTAGGGACGTTCCCAGCTCTGAGAAGCAGAGCTTGTTTATCAGAAAGCTTCATATGTGTTGTATTCTATTTGACTTCGCTGACCCAACGAAGAATCTGAGTGAAAAGGAGGTGAAACGGCAAACGTTGTTGGAACTGGTGGATTATGTTTCTTCTGCCAATGGGAAGTTTTCGGAGGCTGTGATGCAAGAAGTCATAAAAATGGTTTCTGTTAACTTGTTCAGGTCTCTAGCCGCTCAGCCGAGGGAAAACAAAGTTATAGAAGCATTTGATGTTGAAGAGGAGGAGCCTTTGATGGATGCTTCATGGCCTCATTTGCAGATAGTGTATGAATTCTTGCTGAGATTTGTGGCATCGCCAGAGACTGATGCAAAGTTGGCAAAGAGATATATTGATCACTCTTTTGTGTTGAAGTTGTTAGATCTTTTTGATTCTGAAGATCCCCGTGAAAGAGAATATTTGAAAACAATTCTACACCGCATATATGGAAAATTCATGGTACACCGCCCATTCATTAGGAAAGCTATCAACAACATATTTTATCAGTTTATCTTTGAGACTGAGAAGCATAATGGGATTGCTGAACTTCTGGAGATATTAGGCAGTATCATTAATGGGTTTGCTTTGCCGCTTAAAGAAGAGCACAAGCTCTTTCTTGTTAGGGCATTGATACCCCTGCATAAACCAAGATGCTTGCCTATGTACCATCAACAGTTATCTTACTGCATTACACAGTTTGTAGAAAAAGACTGCAAGCTCGCTGATTCTGTAATAAGAGGTCTGTTGAAATACTGGCCAATCACAAATAGTTCAAAGGAAGTGATGTTCTTAAGTGAGTTGGAAGAAGTTTTAGAAGCAACACAAATGCCAGAATTCCAAAGATGTGTGGTGCCCTTGTTTGGCCAAATTGCACGCTGCTTGCACAGCTCACATTTCCAGGTATTAAATTCTGGTTAATCAATCCTATTTTACTTTGATCAACCATTTTCAAGCGGAGCACGATCATACATCTATCACACTTTTTTCTTAAGTTGGATCTTACCATCTGTTCCTTTGCCGGTTCTAGAGATTCCATGTGGCTGACCAAAATAGCAGACCAAGGCTTGGTTTTGGTTGGCTTTAGTTTAATAATTTTTGATTTGATTGGCTTTATGAAAATCTCAGAATTCTATAAGCCATTGCTGCTGCTTCAAGACATTTTTGTTCCAGTGTAATATGTTCGTAGGTTCCTAGGTTATAACTTAGGGTGTGATGGCAGGGATAACTGGATAAGTTACAAGTTGAAACCTGAGGCAACATAAGACGTCTTTCCTAGGGCTAGAGCCGAGATGCTAGGTCTAATCTCTCTGTTAGATATTATTGATGAGGACCAAAGGTCACCCTCCGGAGCATTTTGAAAATTTTGGGTAGTTTGCAACATTTGGCTTAGCCAGTTTCTAGTGGTGGTGAATTTTGTGAAACAGATTTCATGCTCGATCAATTCTGTATAACTAGATTGGGCCAACATCTTGGCTAAACTGTAGAAGGCAGGTCATAGCACTATAACTGGTTGTTATAAGTTATAACACTCCTCAATACTTTGGTTACCTCTGCTTCCCAAGAAGCATATCTGCTTCAAATGCAATTTAAGATAGCAGGAAAAATGCACAGTTGTATCCTATGGGTGCTACTGCATCCAGAAGTGTTTGTACTATCTACTTCATGTGTGTCTGTGGATATATCCATACAATCTCCAGTAAGCCTTCTATTAAATTGAGAAAATGATTCTCTTGCCTATTTAGTTTACGCATTTTATGTGATGCTCTCTTCTAGGTTAAAAGTGTCACTGCTAAAGTGAGTAGGTCTTAGGCATTGATTGTAACGCCTTGATCCTTAGCCCTACAAGTTACCATGAGTCCCTCCTATGTGTTTTCCTTTCACTCACATGCTCCTTAAGGAGCTTCCTCTGAGGCCACTAGTCTTCCAAGTTCATGTATCTTGGATTTAGGGATGGGCGTGGGGCGGGTTCGGGGCGGGTTGAGCTATACCCGCACCCATACCCATTTTCAAAAGTCATACCCATATCCATACCCATCGGGTTTTGGATGGTTGTACCCATACCCATACCCATCGGGTTTTTCGGGTTTACGGGTTTTATTCGGGTATATGTAGAGTGCGCAAAGTATCACTCATATTCAACCCATATTTGCATACACGGTATGTTTGATTGGCAATTTCAAGCGATGCTACTAAAGTTTATGTCGGATAAACTCATAAAAGTTAAAAATGTAAAAAAACTTAATTTTTCAATTCTACATAAATAAATAATATACACTTAGAGTTTGCCAAATATTTTTTTTTGAATTTTACCGTATTTTGGTCCCGTTTTACTAGCAAATCGGGTATGGGTTTTAAGAATCCATACCCATACCCATACCCATTTTCAAACGCAATCCCCATACCCGCCCCATACCCATTTTTTCCCAAAATTTCGTACCCATACCCGCTATAAATGGGGCGGGTTCGGGGCGGGTTTTTCGGGTTTGGGTGCAACTCCCATCCCTACTTGGATTATTAGATGAGCTACTGAAAAAGTAGGTGCATCTTGGTGATAAACATGAGTAATCTTAAATCTTTTAAGCGTCAAATTTATATACCTTTGGGCTTTGGCGGTTACACGCGTTCTTACTTGAAGTACACAACACACGCATTGTACCTTGAAACTAACCAACTCATTGTGTGCTCATGGCTTGTGTCACTAGGCGTCCACTAGAGTAGCATGGTTGCAAGGTTACTCTGACACCGTGTACTGCCTTGATCCTTTGTGAGCCATCTTTAGTTACTTAGAACAACTGATTTCTGGATCGATGATGTGGAGCACACCAACATTTCTGGCTTGCCTTGGCCTCATTTGGTGGAACTTTCTACAAATACATCTGTATTCAGTTTGCTAAAGGCTAGTATGTTTAAAGGTGGAGTTTGCGGAAACGGTCACAAAAAGGTGTACTTTAGTAGTTTCAAATTCTTTATGCCTATAGCTTTAGGTTTTCGAAATGGTATACTGTCTTCTTGCTCCTTTTTTTTCTTGGGTATGTGTTGGCTGAGAAAAAGAGGGCTGGAGGATTTGCAGAATGCCAATCTCTGCTGTCTCAAGTGTAATTTCAAAAACATCTAATCAGCCTTGGTCATTGTTTCAGAAGCGCAAATGTCCTCTTAAGATTTAGGGCTTCTTTATTAATGTTTAAGCTGTTGGACTGTGAATTGGTATATTGGGGGGAACTATTGGACTTTGTGGTTTCCTTTTCTGGAACATTGAGCTGCTGCATATGTCTAGTGCCTAGAGCTCTCTCCTGTTGTCGCCACCTCCACAAAAGAGGGTTGATGCTTTTCATAGTAGTATGCATGGAATTTGGATCTGTGACATGACGTAGAAGACGTCTCTACTGGATTTCCACATGTTTTAAATGATTGAAAACTTAAAATCCTGAAATTATTACCATGTCTTGAGGTGGGCTTAGTCTCTTGGAAATATTTTTTTTGTGTAATATTATAGTGGGTTTAGCTTTCACCATCTCATGCTCTGTCCTTGGGTTTATTTTATCTGGCGTTGGAGTTTGATTTTGTCTGGGAGTTGTAGGATTTAATTATCTTTTGCTGAACAATGTGTTAGCTGCAAGGAGGAGGATATAGAAAGGCTGCATTGGTGAAGTTCTGGAGTTGCTTATTTGTCAATCTAGTGCTACATACAATGTCATGAAGGATTGGCAGGTGTTCGAAGATGAAAATGCAGTCTTCTCAAGAGTTTAAGACTATCCTTTCTTGAGGCTGCTTGTCTATTCATAATAGTATGGGCAACATTGTGCCAAAAAATCCAAATCCATACTCCAAGCCTCACTTGAGGTGGATTTTTTTTTGGGTGGGGGGGTTTGAGGGGGAGGGGGGATGTGGCAGCCTTACCCTTGTGATGCAATAAAGAGAGTATTTTTGTTGCACCCTAGATTGATAAGTGATAACCTTTTGACTGACTTCTACTCTATAAAAAAGGAAGCAAAGGACTGTTTCATGTACCATTTTGCTAAAGTCCACTATAATCCAATCTGGCAAAATTGCCATAAAGATGGCTTTTTTGCCTGTTCGAAAAGTGTACATGCGGGAAACATCTTGCATGGTTTAGTCTTCCTGTTGGTTTTCATGTCTTTGTGGCCCTCATTTGCTATATGGTTAGCCCCATTGCTTACCTTTAGTTATAATACTCTTGTATGTATTATTAGGGTAGAGCCACAATTCAGAGGCCGAAGGTTAGCTGATGGCTTTATTGATGAAGTCTCGTTGGTTGAATGGAAATAGGTGTTTAGCTAGTTTGATATGACCCTTCCCCCTAATCTGAAGTTGATCTTCAACATTTGTTGACCAGATGATAAGCTTTATTTAGTGCTTTTTTGCATTGTGCTGGGAAGATTGCATGATTACATTCTTGCCATATGATTGCTCAGTGAAACAGGGATGCAATGTTTCTTGCAAGCTCTATTATCTTTGTGTGATGGAGAAAATGAATGCTTAACTTGTCTTGAGTTAAATCATGGTTTTGGCCTTGGGCCCCCTCCCTTTTTTGGGGGGGGGGGGTGGTTTAAGGGGAGTTTCTTGATGGGCATTTGTGCAGAAATTGCAGCATATCAGTATCATCGTCATTGTGAAGCATAATGTCCTTTAGCTAGTTTTGTTGTAGCCCGAACTAAGAGAATATTTTTGGTGGGTTGACATTGTGGGTGCTTGCTTAGGAAGGGAGGTTTTCCTAGCTTGAGGAAAAGAAAATAAAGGAAATGAATGCCTTGAAAATGATAAAAGCTGAAAAGAAAAGTGAGCTCCCCATTTGCTTTCTAGCTCCTGTAACCTGCTGAGTGCTGCCAATGCTGCTGTAACCTTATCCTTGGCCAGTCATTGTGCAAATATGTTAAATCAAGCTCTTATTGGACCATCTCTATCTTTTGACTACTTTGTTCTGCTTAGGGTTCATGGAAAGTTATGTTATTCAGTGACTAACTCTTAATTTTGTGACTGTTGCTTCCACATTTGGGATTTTGGATCTGTGGTAAGTTGGTGTTGGCTTCATGCAACAGTGAATCCCGCCAATATATTCCTCAGGTGTTCAGAAGACGCTTTTGTATCTCTCAAAATGCCTCAGACACTGCACTCATGGACTAGTATTTACATTTGTGAGGGGAGTCACTGGTCCTTGTTGCTGGGCTGCTCCCAGAGCCTTCCCTAGGTTGTGTAAGAGTGACAACGTTTTTATGTTATTTTGTTTTTTTTTTCCAGTAGGAATGAGTACTATTAAAGATCCCCTAGGGGTTGATGCAAGCCATGCATACTACATAGGAGCTCGTGACAAACCACAAAAGATCACAAACTCTGTAATTTCTAATGAAGAAGAAAAAAGTCCTCTTTGTCTCAAAGATCGGAAGTCTGGATAAATTTGTCATTGACTCACTCTAGTAGACCTGGTAAATGGGTCATTCGGTTCGGATACGGGTTGGGTCAAGTTCGGGTTGGGTCATGTTCGGGTTAAGTGACATTTCGGGTCGTTTCGGTTTGGGTCAGGTATGGTTCGGGTCGGGTCGATTTCGGGTCAACCAATTTTTGGTGAAATACGCTCGTCATGCCAAAACAAGCAACTTTGTTGAAAATTTCGGGTCGGGTATGGTTCGGGTCGGGTCAATTCGGGTTTCGGGTCCACTTTCGGGTGAGCATATTTCGGGTGTCGGGTCGGGTATGGGTCCGGGTCATTCGGTTCGGGTTTCGGGTCTCGGGTCAGTTTTGCCAGGTCTACACTCTAGACCCTAGAGGTGTTCCAAACAATTGGTAGATAATCCAAAAAAGTTGACATGTTGAATGATCCGAGATTTTGCTTTTCTGCCGGAGAGGCCTCCCCGAACCAAAACACGTATTTATAAAGAACCCAAGAAAAGACTAAGGAGTATACTTTTCCTAGAATCTTGCATGTCGGACTCAAATGCGGAAGCCTTCCGTGAAGCCTCTGACTAGCTGGTTCCCAAGTAAACTGTCCTTGAGTCTTGATAAAGTAAGACCTACGTAGGAAGTTGAAGAGGGCTATAGTGCACTTGCCACCAGCTGGATATTTCCACCTGTCCTACAGGCAGTGTAAATTCTTTGATGAGTTTCACTGTCAGCGTTGACATACCTCAAACCACACAAGAACATGGGGAAGATTCCCGGTTGCTTACAATTGTTAAAAAAAATAAGGAGATGTGAGATGTTAATGGATGTTGAGTTCAATCTGCCAGTAAAAAAACCAGAGATGAAGACCATCCTGAGAATCAAACTTAGTTTCTACTAAGGACCTTCATGACTGACAGGAACCGGAATAAGAGTTTGTGTCACCTTTCGCATGCATCTTGAAACTGAAAAGCTATTTGCTGGGGAGACATTGGCAAGGGCCATAAAAGATGCACTAGGAGATCCAACCAATCCACTTCTCCCAAAAACAGCAATGTGTTATTGGGTGAGATTGCATCATTCCAATCTCCCGTACTCTCTGGAGGACTAAAATTGGAACTCTATGAGAAGTATCTTTGCTTGGAAATCCGTTACCTGGTCAGTGCATGTGTTGGTATCTCTAAAGCTCGCCCCCCCCCCCCCCCCGGTGATAAGGGTACATGCTTTTTAACATGATGTTGCTTGCATTGCTTCCCCATACTGTGATTTGCTCACTCCAAATTGGGTGGTTGTGCATGAATTTGTATGATTCATCAGTTAGATGAAATTGCAGGAATGATTCATAGATGTTATTGTATTAATTGGTTTCATATTTAATCCTAGAGTGTAAATGTCATCCCCTTCCCCTTCATACTCTTCTATGGAGCCTTGTCCATCACCGATAGCCTGATACAAGCAGGGATAAAGTTATCTTGTTTCCATGGCTTAGTCACTATCTTCTCATGCCTAAAGGCCCCAAACGTTCACATCAATGATTTTGGTCATTTGTGTTCTAAAACTCAGTTCAGCTAGACCCATATTGTCTTTGATCCCTTGTGTTGTATCCTTCTTCCCAGGTTGCAGAGAGGGCGTTGTTCCTTTGGAACAACGATCACATCGAGAACTTGATCAAACAGAACTGCAAGGTTATTTTACCCATCGTCTTCCCTGCACTGGAGAAGAATGCCAGAAGTCATTGGAATCAAGCTGTACATAGCTTGACTCTGAATGTCAGAAAAATCTTCTCAGACCTTGACCCTGAGCTCTTTGAGGAATGTTTGCTCAAGTTTCAGGAAGATGAGGCCAAGGAAGAGGAAGTTAGAACCAGACGTGAAGCCACTTGGAAAAGGCTAGAAGAAATTGCCGCTGAGAAAGCAGCAACAACTGAACCAGTACTTGTTCCTCTCATGGTACCAGCTCGCACCAATTCCGGGCTTTGAGCCCAGGATATTTCTCATCATTGGGGTGGGTGGGCTGTTTTTTTTTTCCCCTTCCTTTTTGACCCAAATCTCATAACTGGTGGTTCAGCTCTGAAGATGGGTTTACTTCGATGTTCATCAATTTATTTTGTTACCACCCCTCTGAACTTCAGGCTAAAATGGAAAAGAGCCTGTTAGTGGATGTTTGTAGCTTTATGGTTTCTTTCTGAATATCTTTAGCTTAGATCTACCTTTTTAGGGGCTTAAGGTATGGGTAGATATTTAATTCAAAAGAGTTAAGGAGAAATGCATAAGAGTAGAATTTTTCCTCCCTTTTTGGGTTTTGCAACTTGCAGTGGTTGAATGTACAGTTGTGATATCCTGGCCTGGCTTTATTGTTATAAAGTCTTGATTATGATGATTATGGCTGCTGGTTGTTTGTGAACATTCCTTGGTGTCAAAATTGCTTTTACAAAAGACCTAATGTTGTTGAGGGGACCTTGTGCCCACTTTTTCTTAGACACACTAATTACTACTTATTGGAATAACCAGGGTGAAGGGTGTATGTATAACTATGTTTCTTCTTTCCTTACTTCTTGCTGTTGAATCTACAGTGTGTTTAGATTTGATTTTCCAGGATGCCTTGCACTTGTAATATGGAGGATATGGAGGATTTTCACTCTAATTTGAATGGGAGTTGAAATTTTCTATCAATATTGCTTGTATTTTGAGGACTTACAACTAATTGAAACAATTGGTTACATGTCCAGAAGTGGCAAGAGCTGAAAATGACACTACTAACAGAGTTGAAAGCAATTCATAATTTCACATCGACTAGAGACTAGAGTGTGATTCAACTTTGAATGACTATTACTAATTTCATTGTCCTCATGCTCCCATCTTTGCAATAATATAATCAAGGATATCTCAATCACATTACTCATTCTAATGGCTTGTGGGTATGGTATTACAATATTACCAGAACCTAATGGTGATGAGTATTTGTCTAAGTTGGCAAGTTTCCAACCTAAATTGCCCCCAAATATAAACTAGTATTTTTTGACGTACAACTTCTTTTTCTGTTATGGGTTTTTTCACAAAAAGAAAAAGATAATTATAACAATTAGTAATTTTTCTTACATCTTTGTGCCTTCAATACTGTCATAACAACTTAACAATGTAGGATTTGCATCGTGATTTCTAATAATTGATTTTACCTCAATCAAAATTAAATTTTGGCTAGAATCACTGGAGGTATCAGAAATCCTATTAATGCAGTACAACAAGAAGAAAATATTATATCAGTCTCACCTTAATAGAGTTTGAGCAAATTTGAAGAATTAAGTAGACAATTTTACTTACATAAATAGAATATTGATGACCAATAATCCCTTTTTTTGAAAAATATATTTTTTCAAAGGTAAAACCTCCATAAATAAAAATTACTAGTACAATTAATAATCTTATATAATGAATTTATAATCAATCAACTCATTGAAAGTTGACGTTCTGATTGTGAACACTCAACTCGGTGTTGCTAAGAGCATTGGCAGCAGTGCCTCACGTGGCAACATGTGGGGCCCGCTTGTGATATGCAAGGCAAGGAAAGGCTGGTAGTGGGAGGGAAACGCGTAGGGCACGCGGGATGCCTTGTCCAGGTGTTTCCTCCCCATTTCTCTCCCTTTTGTCTTTTTGTGATTTTTTTATTATTTGTTTTTGTTTTTTCTTTTTTTTTGAGTTAATTTATAATTTTTAAATAATTTAAAAAATAGTTTGTGTTATGAGGTGAGTCCGTGATAAATATTGTTATTGGATGATTAAAAAAGAGTTTCATTGATTGAAGAAGTGATAGAATGTAAGTTTCAAAATTGTGAAATTTTTATTGATATGACATATTAGAATTCTAAAACCTGAAACTCACTGAAAATGCTCTAAATAGCAAGAAGATGAGCTTTGAATGTTTTAATCATTTTCTTACAGGTTGAGGATGTCCCATCACAAGATCAAACAGATAAGGCTTAAGAGGAATACCAAAATTATGGTGCACTGATCACATAGGATCCACAAATTACCTGAGAGTGAGTGGCCCCATCAGAAAAATTAAAAATGTTCACTGTTCTCTGCTGAACTTTTTCTCACAATGGGAACCCACATAAAAGGGAGTTTATTTACATAATCCACAGGTCCATCTCTGGGGGGCTGCCTTGGTCAGCATACTTTCTCTCTCTGAAAATCAAAAACCCCAAATTGACGAAACTCAAATTGACCCCTTATTCCTGCTAAATCAGCATAGTTCTTTGAGTAAGCTGTTGAAAATCTCGATTTTTCAATCCCCTTTTTTTCACAAATTTCTCTCTTTCCCATCTACAAATTCAAATAGTTTGCCTTTTCTGCTCTCCCCTTATGACAATTTCTTTGCCCATTTCATTCTTGTTCAATTTGTCTTTTTCAAAATTCTGACAAAAATGCTATCTTGATGTTTCAGATCACACCCAGATCTTTTCAGTTGCTTCACGCCCAGTTGAGCTAACCCCTTCATTTTGGTGGCTTATTGGGCAAATACCCAGGTAAAATTTTTCGAGGTTGTTGCCCATTGTGTTTACTGTTCATCAAAGGTTCCTTCTTTGACCTAATTTTGTGCTTTGGTTTGAAGCTTTATTTGATTTTTCTTTTGATCTTTTGGGGGAGGGGGGCTGGTGGGAGGTTGTTTGTTTGGTTTTACTTTTGGGTTGTGTTCTATAAGTCAAAGACTCAAAAGGTTGTAAATTTGTCTTGTGGCTCTTTGGAAATTGGGGACAATTCATAAGTTCTGTGGAATGGAAGATTGCCTTTGGTTTTAAAGCTCATTTGGGTTTTTCTCTGACCTAGTTTTTGGTAAAGAGCTAGTGTTTTTGGTCTTAAATATGTTCTCTGATCTAGGTTTCTGTAAATTTCTCGTTTCTTTTCAGGATCTAATTTGGATTTTGAACCCTCCCCCTAAGGGCTTCTGCAGGGGGCAGCGGTTGAAATCAGTGGAAGGGGCAACTAACTCAAATCATGTCCAGATAAGAACTCCTGAAATTGGGGTTTTCTTGTTTGATTGAAATTTTGAAGCGTTTTGTTTTTCTGGTGAACTATAATTCTGTGCTTTGGAGGAGGCTTTAGTTCTGGGCCTTTCTTGGCTTGAGCAGGATAACATTTTTCTTGCTTCGTCTGCAAAAATATGATCAAGCAGATACTGGGTAGGCTTCCAAAGAAGCCATCTAAGTCGGCTGATGCCCGTGATAGTCTCTCTTCAAATGTCCTAACGGGTTCCAGAAGCAATGACTCAACTGCCCATAAATCAGGAAATGGGAAAGATGTGCCTCATCTAGGTTTTCATTCATCTTCACATTCTGGTGGGGGTCATGTGAACAGAGTTTCCCTGATGGAGGATTCAAAGGCAAATGAAAACTCAGGTGTCAATTCCTTTGAAGCATTGCCAAGTTTTAGGGATGTTCCAAGCTCTGAGAAGCAGAATTTGCTCATAAGAAAGCTCCACCTCTGTTGCACTATTTTCGATTTCACTGACTCAACAAAGAACTTTAAGGAGAAGGAAATCAAGAGGCAGACATTACTCGAGCTTGTGGATTATGTAAGTTCTGCCAATGGGAAGTTCTCGGAAAATGTGATCCAAGAAATCATTAAAATGGTGTCTATAAACTTGTTTAGATCGCCTACTGCTCAACCCCGTGAAAACAAAGCTTCAGAAGCTTATGATTTGGAAGAAGAAGAGCCTTTGATGGATCCTGCGTGGCCTCATCTGCAGATTGTTTATGAGTTCTTCTTAAGATTTGTGGCATCACCTGAGACTGATACAAAACTGGCAAAGAGATATATTGATCATGGTTTCATTCTAAAGTTGTTAGATCTATTTGATTCCGAAGATCCTAGAGAGAGGGAGTACCTGAAAACAATTCTTCATCGCATCTATGGAAAGTTTATGGTACATCGCCCATTTATAAGGAAATCAATAAACAATATATTTTATCGTTTTGTTTTTGAAACAGAGAAGTTTAATGGGATTGCTGAGCTTTTGGAAGTTTTGGGTAGTATAATTAATGGCTTTGCTCTACCTCTGAAAGAGGAGCACAAGTTTTTCCTTGTACGTGTTCTCATTCCTCTCCACAAACCAAAGTGCTTACCTATGTACCATCAGCAGTTATCATATTGCATCACCCAATTTGTAGAGAAAGACAGTAAGCTTGTGGATACTGTGATAAGGGGTTTGTTGAAGTATTGGCCAATCACAAACAGTTCGAAGGAGGTCATGTTCCTCAGTGAGCTAGAGGAGGTTTTGGAAGCAACCCAGATGCCTGAATTCCAGCGTTGTATGGTGCCATTGTTTCGCCGTATCGCTCGTTGCTTGAGCTGCTCCCACTTCCAGGTAATTGCTCTTTCTTGATATTTATCTTTTTGGAACAGCTACTAATTTCTATTGCAAACCTAAGTTGCATATAATATGCTATTGAGGAAGGGACTATTTTGTTCTTTTTTTGTCTCGTGTAGGATGTGATCTCTGAATGCCTACGATTTTGTATATGCGTTCTTACCAGGAGTGATTTCTGAGTGCTTAAACAGAGAGTGGTTTTTAGAGTATAGTCAAGAAAATAATATTAACCTAAAGGCCTAGACAAGCAAAAAGGCTACTTCCAAAGGCCTACATAGAGTTTGGGGAGATCCACATTTATTCAGCCGTGTGAATGACCAGTGGAGATGCTATTCCCCAGAGACCCTGAAAACACTTTTGAAAGGTGGTTCCCGGAAACAAAGGGAAAGAAGTTATAAAGATAAAGCTCAAAAGCATCAAAGATGAATGGAGTAGTACAAGGCTAAGGTGAAGTACATGACACTAGGATGAGTAGTCGTAGAGGCTATGCTAAGCATATAGGTTTATTGTCAATCTATAGGCGACAAAAGTTCCTAATCTTAACAGGTAAGCAAACAGGTGGACAGACCTGAAACAAGTGAAAGGGGCTCTCATTTAAATTCCCTGCCCTTATGTGTTGTCTGCTGCAAGCTTCCCTCTTAGGTGTGGTCTTTTTTGCTTGTTAAGTATTTTATCTGTTTCTTCAATTTTGAATACTAGGGAATGTCAGCAGAATGTCTCAATAAATTGTCCTTTGCTTTTGTTTTGTGTAGTGGGCTGCGGGAAATGCTTTCTAATTGCAGTTCCTATGGAAACATTTCTCTATGATTCTATTGTAGAGATCAGGTTGTGTGTCTCTGGCCCCGTCGCATCCCTTCTTTGTTGGGACTTTGGGGAAATGGTTTGATTTGGTCTGGTTTTGTTAGAGGGTTTTTGGGAAATTGACATTTCTTTCATGGGGTGCAAGTGCTTTAGTAAGCAACCTTAAGGGTCAGCACCCATGCTTTATAGTGTCGTATGTCTCTGTGTGAAGTTTTTGCATTTGAGTTGGTCATTTGCATTTGGCTCATTGATCTAAGTTCAGTCATTAGTTAGATCACCTGTCCCCTTTAGATGGAACACATTCCTTTTTAACCAGCAGGATGTAAAACAGAAATTCATCATAATCACAATGGCACTTGATCCGTATATAAGTTTCACTGATCTTGGATGTACTTTCTACAATATGGTCGCTTGTGCAAGTTTTTTCTCTGTGGTTAACTTTTGATCAAACTTGTCTCTTCAGGTGGCAGAGCGGGCATTGTACCTATGGAGCAACGACCACATAGAAAACTTGATTAAGCAAAATCGGAAAGTTATACTGCCCATCATCCTCCCTGCATTGGAGGAAAATTGCAATACCCACTGGAATCAGGCTGTCCAGACCTTGACATTGAATGTCCGGAAGACTTTCTCTGACGCTGATCCAGAACTTTTTGAGGAGTGTTTACTCAAGTTCAAGGAAGATGAAGCTAAGCAACAACAGCTCAAAGCAAAACAGGAAGCTTCGTGGAGACGCTTAGAAGAGATTGTTGCAACCAAAACCTCAAGCCCCCAAAAAACAGCTGCCCAAACAGCTGAGAGCTAGAATGCAGAGTACATGGTTTTCCGTTATGTCATTGGTGACCTGGAGTGACGAATTCCGATTGGTATGGGTATTTCCATTGGAGAAATGCTGGGCTGGTGCCCTTTCCCTCCATTTTGTGGTGGTGGGTAGTATGGTGGCTGCTGCCCCGTCTGCTGTGCGGAATAACACAGGTATGAGTGAGCAGCTGGTTTCTGAATCCGGGTTGTTATGGAGGAGCTGTGAGGGGTTGTGGTCCTTGGTGATGGCTGATTGTTGCCAAGTACTCGAGAGCTATGGTTTCCAGATACCTTGCCTTTTCGGGTTTGTATTATCTTGTGGTTTTGTGCTCATAGAAGTCACCCCGCAACCCCAGTGTATACATTATACATATGTGTGTATCTTCTTGATAGTTCCTAGAATGATTGCAATATTTGGTTTGATTTTTCGCTTACATATTTAATTCTTGAAACTTGCAAGTTGCTTTTGATTGTGAGAAAGATTTGTGTAGGAGGAAAATGTTACTCCACTTGTATTATAGCATCGCTTGACTGGGGCTTGATTGATCATGTTTCTTTACTGCAAATGAAACTGTGTTTTCACCAGAGAGACCCACTCACTGAGTTAACCCACCCCCAACTCGGAAAAAAGTCTCCTGCACAAAACCCAGCAAATAATTCCTGAGTTTCCACCAGTATATCCATCCAATCCTTCCTCACCCTCCCATCATGACTCGACCGAGTCAACTCACCCAAGAACATTTTTCCGAAGGCAACTCGACATAGCACATCGTTTGGCTAAGTTGAAGAAGAGCTGGCTCATGTTGAGTTCTGACTCGGAGTGAGTCAACACGGTAGATAGAAGGCGATTTGTTTCCCCGTCTCGGACGAGTTGGAACGAGTTGATCGTCGTCTCGGGCTGAGTGACGCAGTGCCGCAAATCTTCCGAGCTTGGTTGGCAGGATGGGCCGTTGGAGGAGAAGGTAACGTTAGAGCACCCAAAGGAGAGATGTTGGGCCGAGATCAGCTATGGGCGGGTGCAGGACATGTGATCGTGGGTTTTGAGGACTTCATGGGCCAATTGGGCCGAGGATATTACCATGGTTGGGACTTGGCCCAACTTGAGGATTTTGTATATGCATTGGTTGATTTCATTTAATTTAATTCTATAGCTTGGCATTACACATGAAGATGAAGAAGAGATCAGAAATATTGAACAGATCCTTCGATCCAGGGACATATGAACTTGTCTGAAAAGTCAGATTAATTAATTAGTTTGTCAAATTATTTCGTAATTTTCCGACAAAGCTATTTGAAAATGATGTTGCATATAGCCGTTGGAAGGCCTTTCTTTTTAATTTGGATTAGGCGCCAAACGTGGACCCACGTCCATATGAATGGAAAGGTCGTTATGTTTTTTCATTGTTTTCAAGTGGTCAAGCACACTTACTTGGTACTTTGCTTTTCTCATTAATGATCTTTTATGTCTGATGTTTTTTTTCTGCTCTTTTGAAAATCAAAATTCCTGTCATCTTTGTTGAAGAAACTTAGAGTTTAAACTAGACTTGATCAATGGGTCGGACTTCGACCCTCAAAATGAGAGTTAGAGTTGACGTTTTTTGCCTTCGATCCTTAAATTGAAGGCGTCCAAATCTTATGAGGGTCATATTAGGGCAAAAGTTATTGTCTGATCTCACCTGCTGACTTTCACTTAAAAAATAGATTAGAATTTGAAATCAAAACAAAAAACTTTAGATTTCACGCTTGTTCGCTGATGTTTAAAATTGTTGTTTTTGTTAACTAATTATTATAGTTGTTATTTTATCCATTAGATGTTTCTAATAATTGCGATACTTTTCATTGGAACATTCTATTATCACTAGGTATTTCGTTCATCAAGATGTTTATTGCTAAACTTTGTGATAAAAATAAAGCTTAACAAAAATTTCCATTTTTTATATAAAGAAGGTTTAAGAGTCGAATGTAACCTGATAACTCGAGCGTAATCGCAGGGTCAGGGGTATGTCGATCCGCATGAGGTATCATCCTTAAAAAGAAATTTATAAATGATTTTTTATCATCTTACATCATGATTGTTCAAGAAATAATTTTACAGAACAATTACAAATGTTAAAATGTAATTTTTCTTTTATTGTGTATGAGATTTTTTTTTTTAACTTAAATATAGAAGTAGAACTATTTCTGCGTACCACTGTATACTTTTTTTTACATACAAAAAAGAGAAAGTTTAAAGAAAGTTATTTTCAGAAAAGAAGAATTAAAGAATATAATAGTTTATTTAGAAAGGGTACCTTTGTTAGTTCATATGGGTTCCACTGCTCTACCGTTGCTGTTGGACCCAGCACTTGGACGATTCAAATTAGAATCGACACCCGAGAAAATTGAACTCCATAGCCAGAAATCTTACACTACTAGCCTTTCTCTCTCTCTCCCTCTCTGTGCTCAGAGGGGCATCAATGGCTGAATCCGCAGTTCTAAGGCGCTCATTTTCTAATCCTTCTGAGTCTTGTCTCCAAGAGGTTAGTATACAACCAAGAAACTAAACCCCATTTCAATTTCTTTCTCATCCACCATTTCTGGCTATGAATCTTGCATTTTTGGATATTGGGTCTGAAATTCCTGCTCCAATTCTATGTGGGTTTCTGTGTTTGGTTCCAACTTCCAATTTCTTTAGGTTCTCTCTGCTGCCATTGCTTGCGCTTGCTCTTATTGCTGTATATGAGTTTCAATTATTTGCTTATTGGCACGTTTGTTTTTGTTAGAACAGTGCGTTTTACACATTCTTCCCCGCTTTTTAGCTGAAAATTCCCTCGAACCCTGTTGATTGTGCCTTGCAATTGAGCTATAGGTTGTTGTAAGACTGATAATTCACAGTGTGGACTGTGGATCCCGACACTGGTTGGTTTGGGATGTATGTACCTATTCTCCCCTCCCTAGACAATTCTAAGTTAACTTAAGTTTGAAAAGATTGAGGCTTTTGTAGGGGAGATGCATACTTGTTGATAGACCATGGTCATACATATTGCAAAACATCCAAATGTGTTTTCATTTAGTGCAAGCCTTCCATGTTTGGACTTTGGATCATCAAATCTTAGATAGTTTGAGGATTATTCCTCTGTGTGTGATTGCTCTTCCCTTGTTTTTATAGACGTTGGGTCAGGAATTAAACGGCAGGAGTGTTAACACTATTGAGCATAGTATCCTCCATTCCCCACATTAAGGGAGTCTCTAGGAACAACCTACCAATGTTGAAGCTTATAGTGAAACCTTCTCACTTCCCTCGCTACCCATTCATTCTTGACTTGTTCTACATGTCCTTTTGTATCTACATCTTGCACCTATATGAGTCGCTGGTAGTATCGACACTTATTTTTTGAGCAATTGCTATGAAATTAGACAAAAGTTAAGAGTTCTATTTGTTGGGGTTGCAAGCAGTACTGACCGATGGATGGTACCTGATAGGGGGATCCACTTCGTGCTCTTGGAGAGTCAATATCATTTGGGAGATACATGTCAGAATCCTTGGCTTGGGAGAAATGGTCAACTTTTTCTCACAACCGCTACCTAGAAGAGGCAGAAAAATATTCAAAACCTGGATCTGTTGCCAAGATGAAGGCTTATTTTGAGGCCCACTACAAGAGGATTGGTGCCAAGAAGCAGGCAGCTCAAGAGCAGGCCAGTGATGCACCCAGTAGCTTTGAACAAGAAGTTCAGGATAATGTCTATGATTCATCGTCCTTAAATCTGGGAGCAGCAGAAGCCAATGCCTATCCAAGTACTCATGAATCTCCAGTAAACAAGACCCCTGATGTGGAGGTTCCTCTTGGTGTGGTAGTTAGTTCATGCGGTTCTTCTACAGAAACAAAAGACTTGCAAAATGTGGGGACCAATGATGTGGAAATGGGGGAAATGGTTACATATTCCACAGGAAGTCATGGTCAGGCTGAAATATACCAGTCTAAGGATCCAGAAGTGAATATAAATGTCAGTGAGAGTACTTCTGAGAATGAAATGAATGCCAATGAATCAAATGATGCAATGGAGAGCAACTTTGTTGTCGCCACCCTAGAAATGAAGGTGCCTGTTCTGGTATAAGATCATTTGTTTCTCAGTTTTCTCGTTTGTGCTTAGGTTTTTGTTCTTTGCTATTCCATCTTATTGCTTTGACACTTCAGAAGGAATTGGAGAAGGAGAATACAGATTCAAAGCACAAGCAGAAATCAGCAATCTCATCCATTAAAAAGTCCACTAAAAGCAATGTGTCCAAGCTATCATCATCTCTTGCTAGACTTGCAGCCCCTATTCGTCCTAAAAAAGAAAGCTATGGCACTCCAAAGAGTAGAAAGTCTGCTGCAAAGGAGCTGCTTAAGGAAAAAAAACCAGCTCCAAAATTGCTTCACATGTCAGTCAACTCTGATGCCAACCTAATAAAGAAAGACTTTCAGGCTTCCCAAAAAACTCGAATGGAAAAAGTCTTCACTCCTCTGGGCAAGATTACAAGAGATAGCATTGCTTATTCACCAGCTCCTAGTCGGGTATGTATTTTCCATCTCTCTTATGGGTGCATCTAGATTGTTGCATATAAGTTCTACTCTGGAGTGGACTATTGGCAACCCCCCCCCCCCCAAAAAGACCCTAGCCCTAGCCCACCCAAAAAAGAAACAAAAGGGCAAAGACAGAGGGGACAGGGGCAGGGGGGGGGGGGGAAGATCTTTAACTGTTTGTGCAAATGCAAGTTTCACAATCTCCTAGCAGTTTGTGCGAACGGAACATATGTTTTACATACATAGAATGAGATTCGTTTCCACATTGCAGGCTTCTGTAAGCAGTGTTGTACGACTCACATGCACAACCCCTCACACAGAAACTAGGAGGTTTGATATCTGTCCATTGATGTCTTCTGCCACTGTCCTTGCTAAATTCTAGATTTGATGCATAAGTTTTCATTTTTCATTCTCAGAAGGAGCAGGGTCGCTCTCGAGAAGGCATTTGACAAAAGCAGAAAATTGGAGCAGAAATTCCAGTCTCCCCCCGTGAGGTAGGAATTCTTATTCCAGCCTTAAGTTGTGATGAATTTATGCCATCTGATGCATGTATGGCCTTTATTATGTAGGTAACAGGTTATGTACTGTCAATCACGGGGGGGGGGGGGTCATTTAATCTTACTATATGACTGAAAATTGTGTTCACTCCTTAAACACTTTACAACACAGACATTGATTTGTCGGAACATCAAACATCGATGCTTTTGTTTAATTTTATGGATGAATATTTGCTGTCTGCAACTGATTCTTCAACTGACCTTAATGCCATTTGACAGTGTTATGAAGTCTTCAGCACAATCTCCGTCTCCAACCATATTCTCTTCCTTCAACTTTAGAACAGAAGAAAGAGCAGCAAAACGTCGAGAGGTATGACCCAAATTTACTAGTAACTTTTGCTTCCCTTTGAATTTGCTAGGGGTTCTAGTGGTCCTAATCTTTTGTATCCATTGGCAGTTTTTCCAGAAGAGGATGGAGAAGGAAGCGGAAAAAATGCAACTACTCGATAAGGCTAAGGTGTGACATTTGCATTTTTTTCTCAAGTAATGTGGAGTTGGATTCGTATAAAACATATGAGATAGCCCTGAAGGTTCCATCCGAGAATTGTTGATACTCAGAAGCTATCAGTCTGTCTCCAGCCTATGTTGTTGTTTAACTGTCACAGAACTTGCACATGTGAATGGTTCATTTTACTTGTTCAAGTTATTGATATCTGCCATTTTCTGCAATAGGTGAAAGCCAAAGCAGACTTCAGGAAATCTTGTGTGAATACGAAAGTTAATCTTTCAGAGGACATCAAGACTGAAGTCTTAAGCGAAAACATGAATAAGGTTTCCTATCTTGCTAGTTTCTTGTCATCCCTTTCAAAGTTAGATGCATGTTAGTGTGACGGTGTGACCCAACCAAGATTTGTTGATTGCTGTGATTTGTTGTTGAGGTGCTTGTCAATTCAGATTTACTTAGATTAACTATCTAGTTTAGATACAACAAAGGGTCGCATTGACACATAGATGCTTTGAACTACATAAGTTGGCTAAGACAGTTCCCAATCTCCTCTTCCCAGGCACTTGAGGAATTCATCATTTTTTGAATCATGCACTTGAACACGTCATCATCAATTAATCTATTACCGCTCTGATTATTGTCAGCATAATTGAGCCATACATGATTTTCTGGCCTAGAAAACTTGACGTAGACCTCAATTGAGCACTCTGACTTTGACACGGCTATGAGATGACCCGAGCCAATCCAAAATGATCTGGATTTTGTGTGTGACCAAATTAATTGCATTTTCTTGGTGAACTAATTGACAAACTATCAGCTAAACTATATTTGCACCAAACATAAAATGCCCTAAAGCCTAAACCCAATCCGACCCAAATGTTCCATCAACTCATTGTGCAAATCTGAACCTGATGGAAACATACTGTTTGGATTTGGTTTCTAGTAAGATCTAATTAAGTTTTAATCATGAAGGGCTCTATAAGTTTGTTTTTGTTGTTATTTTTGTCACTTTGTTTTGGACAGCATTTAGGGCTCTATGGTGTGATTCTGCATACTAGATAGTAGATACCTGTCAATTTTTTTAGCATCTCTCTAATTTTTCAACACTGCTGACTTCTGGGGGACACATATTCTTGTCCATTTGATTAAGACGTCAATTATTGCTTGCAGATTCCACCTAGGCGAACGGAATCTCCAAAGCGCAGAAGTAAACCAGCTTCTGACTTAGCAGGAAGTGCATGCCCCCGGCCTCCTCAATGGATCATCGGTTCTAAGCCGGGTAGAGAAAAGGCGAAGCCAATTCCAGTCCAGTCAAGCACCCCTCTGACAAAGAAAAAGAGACAAGAAAATGCCTCTCCCAACATTCTTTGAGGATCAAAAACACCCATATGTAGAGGGACCCCTGGGATATCATGGCATTGGCTTAGCCACAATGAATGCTGGTGCTGGTTTTCGGTTTTTTTCCACGTTATGTAACGTGAACTTGTTTTCATTCTGTCGTGGGTGTAAGATCTTGTGTAGCTGTATGGTATGTCTTTCTAAGACATTGGAGTGTTTCCTTGTATAGAAGTGATGTTATGCACTGGTCCCTCTTCTTACTCCAGTACTTCTACCTGGAAATAAAATAGGAATTTTTTGTTGATTGTATTGAATTGTTGGTAACCATGATGAACTAAAATCAGTGGCGATTTCAATTTCTGACATAATTATAATTGTCAATTATTTCCTTCCCTGTTCCTTATCTTAGGCTATTATTAATGGACTTAAGTAATAAAGTAATAATATGTTGTAATAATGGAACTAAATAAATATTACCATAAAGACAGATAAAAAAGAGAAGGGCAGTATGCTAAAAAGTTCAATCATTACCTTAATTTTGGTGGAAAAATCATTACCTAATTGCTAAGTTGTATTCATGTCAATTCACTAGAATTCCCATGGAAGAAAAGATTATCTCAATTTTTGATGTTAATTCATTACCTAATTGCTGGGATGTATTTATGTCAATTCACTTTCAATACTTAAAAAAAAAAGGTAATCATGTCAATTCACTAGAATTTCCATGGAGGCTAGCAGAGATTACAAAGGTCACTCGGACCAAAGCTGATATCATAAACATGGGAACACATACTCTTAGAAGGCACATCGGAAAATAAATATTGAAAAATAGAATATATGATAAATATTTCCAAAAAAATATATAAGAGCACATACTCTCAGATGTACTTAATAATTTGTCCACTCGGACCAATACTTCTATATGGAAATTAAAGGAATTTTTGTCAATTGAGCTGAAGTCTTCCTATTCATGATGAACTAATATTAGCGATGATTTTGATTATTAACATACAAGCTTTCCCTGTTAATCCTTCACACTACACATTTTATTCTGTTGCTGTCTTCACAGTTTAATTGCAGAACTTTGGGGCAAGGGTGAAAAGAACCCTCATTGGATGGTGAAATAAAACATAAAAAGCTTGGAGTCATGCAGGTGTGAGCCTTTGATTCTCTTCAGATTGTAAGTAGTTTATACCGCCAAGCAACTGAGGACACAAATGATCATGGCAGGTCATGGTTAGAGGGAACGCTTATGTGCCATGATCTGTGTTTATGTTCTCGGCAATCCAGAGTAGAAATCTGATCAAGAAATCTACGTCAATCCAAATTTGTAATCAGGCAAGAAACTGCATTCGTGATGTCAGTAACCAAATTATTGAGGGAAAATTTGCACATAACTCCCCTCAGTTTCCCGAGGGAGGCTTTACCAATTGAGCTCTCTTCATTTCATTGAATAGAAAAGATTACCAACAAGAGGCTTCGACAATCAAAATAATCTTTATTATGCTCAGGACTTGCCATTCAATGTTCTACAGGGCACAAGAGCTTTTCCGAATACATAGGAGGTTTATAATCTAGGATCGCTAAGTTAAATTTACTACCAGAACAGCTGAATGAGCATTTCTAGTTATATATCTCATCCCGCAAGATGAATGATATTGCCAGATCAGAGAATAATAGGCGTTGATCAGCAAAAGGGTGCTCCAACCAATCAAAGGGAAACTCGCAATCGATCTCAGACCTTGGCACATATGTTGGCAAAGGAACTTCATTGATATGATGTGGAAAATTGGAGTCTGAAAGTCCCACCAAATCCAGCCCAACTTCTTTTGAAGGACCATCACTGCCTTGAAGCCGGCGAAAGACCAAATCAGTATCTAGGAGTTCCAGAGGAGATTTGCATCCTAAAACCTGGTTTCGTTGCTCAGACTCGAGACCAATTATATTGCCCTGACTGCAACTCTGACTCTTCATCTCAAATGTCATGTTGAACTTGGGCTCCGCACCTGGTGAAGTTGAGATAAGACCCTGTGAATGGAGGGGAAATGACTGAATCAACCTTTCGAAGGGGCTTTGTTCCTTGATACCATTGTCATTCGCACTAGAATACTGATTCATGTCTAGTGGCATGTCAAAAAAACATCCAAACGCTTCCGGGTACAGATGGAAAGCCTCAAATACCTCTTCTGGAGAGGATAATAATTGCCCAATGTCATTTCCACTCTGATTCACATTCAAAGGTTTGATATCAGTGAGGCCTCCTGAGTTGTTGCATTTACTTATGGATGGTCTGGGATTGATGTGTGGAGCAGACTCCAGAAGGTCAGATTGGACATGCTGCTGCACAACATGCCCTGTCGGCTGGTTGAAGCTATCCTCCAAATTTGGCTGTGATTTGAATTCAGTTTCAAACTGCATCTCTGGTATCTCTGCTGTCCAAGGGTATCGAGCAGCAACAGGGGAGTCAAATGATGCATTGTTTTTAGCAGTTTGTATAGAGCCAAAAGCATGGTTCAGTTCCACGTGTGGACTACCAACATTACTTGGAACAGAATCTTCCCTATCAACTGGTGTCTGCTGCTCTGTCAATGGCAACAAATCACTACTCTTCATATCGACATCCAGGGGTTTAGCATCCGTACTTTGAACAGGCAGCTGATTTCCAGGATAGCAATAATTGCTATTAACATCATTTTGTTGCCCAAAAGTGGGTTCCTGGAGGCAAGATCTCCCACTAGACTCCTTGGGGGAATGATCTGGATTTTTCATCCCTCCAAAAGCGCTTTCTGGTTTATCTCCCCTTCGTAACCTACTCAAGTAGAGCCGGTACTTCTGCACAATTAAGAAAGTTGTCTGAGAAAATTGGTGCATACAGTATGCTATATATTGTAGCATATATATAAGAAATAAAGGGGAAGCCCTAGGCCAGGGACAAGATCGTTAGATTTTGTCCACTTCTAAAACAGGAGGAAAAGGTCACTTTTGAGGAACTCTTTCAGCTCTGGTAAGGAACCAAAACAGAATAAACTTCTTTTGCTACCAAGAAGTATGCAAGCAACACGCCCCGGCCTGCAATCCCCCCTCCCCCCCAAAAAAACGTAGGGTCCCATAAAACAATCTCTTTGAATTTAGCGGAAAGTGAAAACTCAGTGTACACCCTCCATCCCTAAAAAAAAAAGGGAAAATCAAAGAAAACTAAGAAAAGAACCATCCAGGCGGAACTTTGGGATAGTGGTTTGGTATGGTACGCCTAAAAAACACCCTTGATAGTGTGGCATAGCCCTAGAATAAAATACAAGAAATTATCTTCTTTCCAAATGATAGAAGATGCAACAACTTCAATAGATACATGCAAGCAATGACAAGCTGTAAGGTATTGACCTGCAGATGGCTGGCGACATTCTCCCTTGACAGCCAAGGCACATCCATAAGGTCTAGTATCCTCTTCGGGCCAACTTCTGCAAAAGAGATAATCCAATGTTATGCCAGCACAGCATGATGGATAAGTCCATAAGTTGAAATTGGATGCACACAGCACACAGATCAATCTTAAGTGGTATGTTCCTATTGTGCAATCTTAGTATGATGGTCCAAATCACTGAAATAAAAAATGCCACATCCCTCTTTCTGTTTTTGCCCCCAAGAACTGTAAAGCAGTCCATGATATATTCGATCAGTTTAGAGTTCCGACGAGCATAAAATCTGTACTCACTGTCACTGTCAATTCCTATCTGATTTACGGCATTCACAAATTTCTGGTGGAGTTCTACAGTCCAAACAACTCTAGCTTTCTTTGTGGAAGAAGGATCACTTGAATCTTTCTCGTCATGCTTGTTGTCAACATCTTTTCTTTTCTTTAATAAAGTTTGATCACCACCATAGTGGCCACCGTTAGAATGGTCTGGTCCATTTCTGCCCTCAAAGCACTCAATGTCTCCCACCTCATGCTTCCACTTTCTCACGACGTGCTGCCATATGTTCTTAAGCTCTTTCATCCGTATAGGTTTGAGAAGATAATCGCAGGCTCCATGTTGAACACCTTTCATCACCCTGCTTGTTTCTCCATCCACAGACATCACTGCAGGAGTTCATGAAACTTGTCAGAAGTAAAAGACTCCTATGTGAATGTTCAATAATGTAACGGGAGTGTGAATTCAGGACAAATAATTCAAGTAGCAGTGAAGGATAACTGACTAATAACAGGAAGATCCATTTCAAGCCCAATGTGCTCAAGAAGTTTAAAACCATCCATGTCAGGCATATTGACATCACTTATCACGATGTCAAAACTATCTTTCCTCTCACGGAGCAACTTCAAAGCATCCCAGGCTAGTGCACATGTAGTCACTGGAAAACCATCAGAGAACATGAAAAGGACACAAACGGAATTAAGTAACATTCAAATATAGGAGTCAGGATCATAAAAAAGAACACATCTTCCCCCCTTGCCCCAAAAAAAGCAATTGGAGTAAACTGGACTTGTAGAAGAGCTTAGTCGATGCCATACAGACCTGTTTACCATAAAATTCAAATGTTCATGCTAAGTAATCATATTTAACATATAATTTGATTTCCAGAAGAAATGAATATGCATTTAATATTTATAAGTTGGGTGAGCTTCTTTCTCAAATAAAAAGTGAAAAGCAAAGACCCATGAAACATGATTGAAGGAATACAATGAAAGGTGACAAGAAGGCAAGATTGCTAAAAAGTTTATAATTTATAATTTATTAGCAAATATGAACATTTTTTTTCTGAGATAAATATTTTTTATTTGTTAAACTGCTCTAAGGCAAACCAAATTAAATTGAATGGCAATTAATATTTTATATTGATTTCAGTTGTCATGATGATAGGATCACCCAGCTGAGTAGAACTACAAGGTTTGTTTTAATGTTGAGGAAGGATCAATCAACATATATATGTCTTACTCAAAGCCAATCATACGTTTGCCGACTCTTCATTTTGTTAACCTAATTCTCATCTAGATTTTCTAATTGTCCAACTTTAGCTGCGCTATTCTTACGACTGAGTTAATTCACCTCAAACAACACAAGGCTTGCTCAAGTACAGCCGGTCAACTTCTGCTCAAGAAAAATAAATGCAAGGATGCTGCAATAGCTTAAGATGCTGGTCAACCATCTAGTCAGTCATGGAATGCTTGATAAGAGAAAGATGATTCCTTGCAGGCAAAAAGGATCTCGTTCAAGTGGAGTTGCCTTCTAAAGCTTTGGAACAGAACAGAACTACAAGTGAAATATCACTTATTTTAAAAATTAAGAGGCTCCACTATTCCCTAATAGTAATAAAAGATACTCTGCCAAGTTTGATCAAATTGATGGAGAGAATCAAATTCTAGATAGAATGGTATAGGAACACGAAAAAAGGAGGGAAAAACCCCCCTCATCCAATGAGTTCAAGAAAGAGAGTAGTTCCAATCAAGAATCGCGTAAAACAAAAAACACAACACGAAGATAACAGCACACCATGGTTCATTTCGCTAAGTATACAGCCGAGTCCTACATAACTAAATTACTTGATAATCCTCAGTTCCTCACTTCATGAGATTTAACGTTTCCGTATCAGGCACTTAATGAATAATGACATCAACATAACCCTGACACTGTGTTTTCAGATTAAAACCTCTTCAACACTCAGCTTAGATTTCTTTGGACCTAATGCGGTGCCCATGAAGAGTCGAATATTAGATTCCGTCATGTCTAACCACAAAAAGCACAACCCAAAACACATAACGTCATAGAAAACGTGATGAATAATCATCTCATGTTAGTTGGACCATCTATTGCATAACGGTTAACAGTAGCTCGCACCTAACTTTCTCTAGACCAAGTCATATTTGAGTCATACTCTTAAAGCCCATGTTCCAACAAGGAGTGATTAAATTAGACGAGTATTATCAAATTCCAGAAAGCCCTTCTTAGTCCGAAGAGGAAAGCACCAAATCAAGCAGTAAAAGAGAAAGTGACCATCTGGGCACCTAAGAACAGAGCTCACTCAGGCATTTCCACAAACAGATGGTGTTCAAAGAGGGAAATTGAAAATGGGTTACACAGAAAACACTACACAGTAGCAAATTACCTTCATAATAGCATTTCTTGAGCATCTTCTCCAAGATTTTCAACCAAGTAGGATCATCATCAACTACCAGCACTCTAAGACCGGCAGGAAGTGCATCAATCCTCCTAGGTGAAGAGAACCCAGCATTCATAACCATCTTGGGAGGGCTAGAGATAGGAAAAAAAAAAAGGAGGGATCAACACGTGAGTATGTATGTATGAATGAGTATGAGAAGCAAAATTCAAATATTTGAGGACGACAGAGAAATTCAAGAATGGGGGATTGGGATATAAAGGGCTGAATAATTGGGGTACTTTGTAATCGCTTTCAAACAAAGCTTTAACTGATTAATTTAAAGCCCTCTTTGAACTTTAATTTCTCTCCCTTTCTGTCTTTCAAAGACCCAGGTGGATTTTCTGGGGTTGCTTTTTGAGAAACGACGCAGAATAAAGAATATTTGTCGCCGGCCATCAACAGCTCCTAGGTTGCTACTCAACGGTCCCCGCCAAACCCCCCCGTCCTTCTGGTCAATACTTATATTATAGACCTCAATCTATAATTTCAATAGTATGGTGTATTTTAAAAAAGAAAAATTTATTTTCTCTTGAAGAGAAACTATGAAAATAGGGGAGATTTTCAAAAATTTAAATAAATTATCATACATAGTAGCCTTAGTATATAAACTCTAGACTATCATATGATTTATATCGCTGATATCGAGGATTATATTATGGTCACGGGACAATAGATACTGGACACACGACAATAGAAGAATGACGGGGAGTTCATGGCAATTAAAAAAAGAAAAGAAAAGAGGATAATAGGGCAGTTGGAGGGTTCCATAGAGTCTATTTGTTTTTTGAATTTTTTTTTTCATGCTTAGTGCATGAAAAGGTTTAAAATAGGCAAAGTTAAACTCATATATCTCATAACAATTTTGTTTCAAAATTATTACATTGTGCTTGTAACTCAAATTAATGGAAAGAAAAATGTACCGAATACTATTATGTTTGCACGATGAACATTTCGAAATGCATCAAAACAAATAAAACATGTTTAAAAGGCATGAGAACTTTCATGAATTAGCTAGGTTATGTAGTAATCTAAAACTTATTCCTTTCATCATGATTTTTTTCGGATATGTAATATCTTTATGATATCTTAGTGAAAGTGAAATAGATTAGAAGACGATTCGATAAAATTAAAAAGAGAACATAACTTTAAACTCATGAGGGGAAGGGAATATTGAAGCGATCCAAAGTAATATAGTTAATATGATAGAAAAATAGTACTCTAAACTATTGTGAACCTACAGATAATATTCAATTAGAGGTTAATTAATTATTTGGGTTGGAAGTTCTTTAGTATGAGAAGCCAAAATTCGAGCAAGCATTATTTTTTTATTTTTTTTGGGCCTTGGATCCTCCATTTCACTGGAGTCGAGCAACTGTTGGCTCAATAAGGGGTAGAACTCTTCCATCACATATTTTCTCCATTTTCAAAACTCGAACCCGAGATTTTACTTAAGGGGAATAAGTGTTTAATCATTTGTACCAACCTGTGTTGGTAGTAAGCACAATATATACGTGAAGAAAATCAAATCTTTAATTAATGTGTCTCATGATCATCCGTACTAGCATATCATTTGACTTAATTGTGCCATATATAGGCTTTTTGTGATGAGAAAACTCCCCATATAGCTAGCTAAAAGTCATAAATTAAAGTACAGAAAATTCCAAAGAAACCTAATTAATTAAACAATGTGTGTGTGAGAGAGGAAAATCAGAAGAAAAGGTTCAAGTTTAAGATGTCTTATCATTGGCAAAATTCACTTTGTATTTCTTTTTTAAAGCATCTTCCAAACCAATATATAAACCATGGATTTTACTTTTGTTTTGGGTTACTGTTGATTCATATTGGATAGAATTTTCACATCATTTTTTTCTTTAATTTTAAAACTCGAGCCTTAAATCTTAGGAAATATTTTTTGCTTCCATTTCATCTGATCAAATTATTTATATCCAAATTATTTTGAAATGGAAGAAAGTTATATATAAACTTAGGAGGATCCGTAGTATATATGATAATTTAAATTAAGAGAAATTATGAAAGAAAACTACACAACTGAAGCCCTCTTTAACTCGCAAATGATCCCTAGTCCCACCCCTTTCCTTAAATAGCGATAGATCCTCTAAGTTATCGTGAGATAGTTAAGAAACATTTCATTCTATTATAGAATAACAACAACACTTCCCAGTGTGGGTCCTGCTTTTACGGGGTCTATGAAGATCCAGATGTAAGCAACCTTACCTCTACTAACATCCCTACCCGTAGAGCGGCTGATTCTAGAAGCATTTCATTGTATTATGAGGAGCAAATATTATTTATATCTACACGATTGTACGTTTTCAATACTTCTCAGGTGAAATTTATATTAGATATTATCGGTATTTATTTTTAACGAGAAGTTTGTCCACTCAGAGAAGATTGACCAACAAATTAGTAGTGAATTAGAGGGAAGAGCATACAAACATCAGATCAAGCTCAACCTATTAGGAGGAAGTTCTTCCTCCCATGCTTCGATTCTAGGAGCTAGACAGTGATACAATTCAAGGGCTTTCTCAATAAGCAATTGCGCGCACTTGAGATAGATAACAAGATTCTTATCCAAGTAGTACACGGTGAAATCAGTGTACCATGGGTAATTTACACTTTGGTTCGAGAGATTCAGATTCTTCTACGGCAAGCAATTAGCTTCGATCAAGTTCAACATGTATATCGTGAAGAAAATATGGCGGCAGATTGGTTAGCGAAGACCAGCTTTCTTCTACCTTTTTATAGTTTCAATTTCTATCTTCCTCCGCTTTCTACTGAGCTCTCATAATCTTATGTGATGTTATTGTTAAGCAACTCCCTATTGAGTATTTGTTGGCAAAGTCTTGTATATATTAGTAATTTTTTGAATACAAATTCAAATTTTTTGGGAAAGGAGTTGGGCTGAATTGGGGGGGGGGGGGCACATTTGATCACAAATTAAGACACGAAAGAATCCCTTTAATGCAGGAAATTTAGTGATTGACAAAGCAATGCATGCTGTCAATAACAAAAGAGGTAGGGGTGAGAGAGAGTTTTTTTTTTTTTTGGGGGTTGGGAAAATTAATATGAAAAGTGTAAGTGGAGATAAAAGGTGATTCCCAATTTCTAAACTCCAAACAATTATTTTTTTATTTTTTTTATCACCTTTAAATTTTCATTTTTTGAGTTTTTGTGATTAATTTTGTGCTTTTGTAGATGATGATAAGTCTATGCTTGAGTGACATGTATTAAGCACTAATTTTTCCCACTTAATTACTAAATAATTCTCATAGGGGTTCTAACTCTCTCCTAAAAGGGAACGATGGACCTGTAATGACACTGACATTGGTATATCAATTATGATATAATTAGAAACCCTAGGAAGTAATAATTTTAATGATTTCATAACCACCCTCTAGATATTGGTCTATGTTGGTGATGTCTATTGGCTACTACTCCAAGAATATATTCTAAATATACTTGTCATTCATTGAGGCCACATCAAAACTCTATTAATATTAATATTTATTAATGCTTTAGCTCTTATAATGGCTTTCATATTGGTGACATCCAATGAAAATTCATTAAGGTGTTTTAGGACAAGACAAACATGCACTTAAGAGGAATAGAGGATCATCTTTACAGAGGTTATGTTAGCATTAATCTTACTATACATTGCACTCAAGTTCACAAATCACAAACACATTTTGGTGTGATGTGATTTTAAATTGATGGCAAAGTTGGCTTTGCATATATCATTAGTGGATCAAACCTTAATTAAACCCTTTTGATTGGACAAGTGTCAATTAGCATCTCTTGAACTCAAAAATGTCCTCATAGTGCACTTAAAAAAAGGCCCTAGCTAACGGTAATGTATATCATATACTTAGCAGTGTGTACTCTCATTTGCCATGTATATATATATTTTTCAGTATATATTATTTGTCATATAGATACAATTTAATATGTGGCACCGACATGGCTGATAAGAGTACTAAGTATTCCTAGGAGTATGATACAAGTTTTGACCCTAACAAATAGTTATATACTAACCATTATTGCTTTGCTTTGCTAATGAGAGTTTCAAGCTTTAAAATATAATAAATATGAAAGGAGGGTTTTTTTAAAGCATAACCTTTTTAGAGTGGGGTAGGGAAAGATAGAGAGGGAGAGGGAAAAAATGCCCACTAACAAAGCTTCTTTATTGTTGGAGTAGGGAAAAAAAAAAGGAAAATAATATGGTATTTACACTAAGAAAAAGGAAAAAGGGGCATGATTGGTGAGAAACAAATACAAGATCACCTTCATGCAACTTCTAGGAAGGTGGATGTTTCTTTTGTTTAATTTAATTAAAAGTAGAGAGAATTTACCCTCCATGCATGAACCTTCATGTTCTATGCTCAAAAAAATTGATGCCCTTAGGGCTGCACTCTCCCCTACCTATTTGTTCAAGTATATATTTATTTAATTAATTAACATTATACTTAAGCAAAAAATAAAATAAATAAATTAATTACTATCTTTTACTTAACAGAAGATGCTTGTAATGAAACATTGGCTCAAAAAGATGCCAAGGTCCCCTTAGAGTGATACCTAATTGGGGGTGTGTTAATTAATGGGCAATTACTAGAAACAATATTATTATAATAAGGACTTTGTCACAAGTTTAAGTCATATTTTAATTGTTGGGGTTATATACTAAATAAGTACGTATGTATCTTTATATTATAAATGCCAAAATGTATAAGGGCTTAAGAACGCTTCCCTCCCTATATACTTGCATGAGAGTGAATTAAGGAGTTTAATATAAAAACTACCTATTTTCTCTCTCCTTAATGTGAAAACTACCCAATTATTAGTTTTTAATATTTATCTAAAATTATTTTTTACATGTGATCCCCTCTCTCTCTCACTCTCCCTCTCTCTATCTCTCCCTCATAGAATTTTTTTTTTTAATATTTGAAAAAATGATCTAATTCTTTTTGTTAGATTTTCATCATGTTAATTAATTTTTTGTTTGACTTTATTTATCTCAGTTGCTATTTATGAAGTTCAAAACTTTTTATTTTTTTCACTAATGACTTATCGATAAATTTTTTAATTTTTTCAATGATACATATTTTTTAAATATCTGATTCATCATACACCGTGCATAGCACGGGTTCATAATAGTATTAATTAATGACTATACTCAATGAAAATTAATAACAACCCATTAATGTGAACAAAAATATTAGGTAATTTTACTAATTACACTAAACTTTATATCTTTATCTTCATATTATAAAAAATAACAATATATGTGGTTGTCCATTATTCTGTCCTCTAATATATGGTACTTTTAATCTTATGCAACTCTAAACTTTAGGTTGTTGATGGTTTTCCTCTTTAGTTTAATTAATACAATTATTGTAAATTATTTATATTTTGTATATATTTTTTTTCTGTCTATTAGCTATAACTTTTTTCTAATGATATTTTGAGTTCCTTCACTTAATTTTGTTCATACCCATCTATATATATATATATATATATATATATATATATATATA